>CM068825.1:153032052-153632052 GCA_028554795.2 Sinohyriopsis cumingii | reverse complement strand
ATGTATGGCGCAATTGAACATTTGTAAGAAAATTACATGAAAGCAATCGAGCATCTCTCCATTGTGGGTCCAAAAACTATAATGTGAAATCTATGAATATTTTCATTGATATATTTTCTCTTTTTTTTAAACAAAATGGTAATGATTTCATTATATAAGTATGTAATCCAAGGTCAGTAGTTTTAAAATCTTCATCCTTAGATAAAGTCACGATAATTTTGAAAGATACATAAATTATTCATGTTGAAGATATTGAAAATATCAGAAAACGTAACATAAGGAAAGTTCTCTAAAATATATATGTAATGGAAATATAGTATAAATGATGATGAATAAAATGTTATGAGTGAAGAGAAGAAATAGGCACAAGTACCATACACCTGAAGATTACAGATAATCGCCTGGGGTAGTTCAGTCAGGAGTGTCTCAGTAATCGTTACAAAAACTGTTAAAATTGTACGACACATCAAGCTCTGTTGAGATTGGAGACATGGGAAAGAGTTGTGATTGTGGAGACATGTTTTCGCGTTTTAATTGTGATTATCAAAGTCTCCTAACATGTTAAATAAATCTAAGATAGAATACAAGTAAAGGATGTGTGAAAAGTACAATGCGATCACGATTCTTTCCTGATATAGATACTACAGTCTGCGTAATCGGTAACGGTCTGCTGTTTGCTATCAGTGCTTTTTTTAGTGAAGGTTTTATTCCTCACTTACCAGTGCTTCAGTTTTTGAAGCTCAGTGTTTTAGCAATATATGTAAAAATGTCATTGACTTAGAAGTGAATAGATATGTGCATTGTAGAAAAGCTGTCTTCTTCTTCTTATTATTATTATTATTATTATTATTAATCAATCTTTTAAACAGTCCTTTTTAACCCGGGCCTTTTATATCCAGGTCCTTTCTGATCCGTTACTGGCCTTTCTAGACTGGGCCTTTTCCGTACCGTTCCTTTCTGACCCGTTACCCAAAATAGAGGCACAAACAAGAGTGATTCCAGTCTTTCAATTTAGTTAGCGTATTTCTGCTTTGGTTGCACCGGACTCTGTTGATGTTGCGCACTCAGATAAAAACACGGCTTAAGTGATAGATGTTGATAGGTGTTTTATTTGTGCTCATAGAGATGGTAATATCGATTTAGTGTAGTTCATTGCGTCGGCTTCCACTCCGACGAAAACACTGTTGAACTTGTCAGGTCTTTTTGATTTGTGCTCATTGATTTGTACTATTACTATTTTAAACATCCTAGTGACCGCCATTTGCATCGGCATAGTTTTATTCTTGTGTATTCTTTATTTTTGGTATTTGTAGAGGTTAAACCCCGAAAATAAATACTTATTAAGATGAAACCTTTTACAGGCAAAAGCACAAATTTAAGTATCCTTGAAACTTTTGTTTTTTCAAAACAACTAAAATTGCGCCCACAAAAATAAAAGTTACTACTGTATGGAATATTTTTTTTCCATATATGGCATGCAACTAAATCTTTCGTACATAGTGTTACGTATATTTGATTTAATTTATATTTGATTTAATTTATTGTTAGTAAGTTTTAAAATCTTTTTATGTTTAATTTCATTATATGTCAAAATAATGTAGTTTTGTTTACTAGGAACTTTTTTCTTTTCTTCAGAAAATTGTTTGACCTTGACTCTTCAGTTGTAAACACCTAAAGCTGACTTAGGTCCCGACCTTGATTTAGAAATCAGTGAGAGATGAAAACAACTTTTTATTTTTTATCTTCTTCTTAGAGTAAAATGATTTGTTTTTGTCAAGGTCATACTTGGAAAACGTGCTTTTAGACGTAAATAATTCTCGAAACTTCTGGAGAGTTGAACTTCATCTGGGAATCTGTTTTGCGTTTCAAGTCAGTGTATAACCTTTGTTTACAGAGATACTTCTCAGCTGGAACTTTTTTCTTTACACTGGAAAGTGTGTGTTTGTGACCAGTTTGGGAATTACATTTTAATTTTCCTGGAAATATTTGAGTGCTCATACAGAATTCTTGGATAAAGACAATTTATTTCAATTTTATTCGGAATTCAAACACCGAAATATTATTTTCTGTGGTTCACAAAGGACTGTAAACATCAGTACTATACTGACTACAATATACGTCATCGCCTTCCGTTTTAGATTTTTCGTCGGGACTCGAACTTGAACTGATTAGAACACGTCATTACTCGGACTTCTAAAATTTGATTCGTGGATTATTCTTTGATTATTTTTTTTTATTTGATTCTCAAAACCGTAAGTTCTTATTTTTTCTTTTTACAGAGTTTTTCCAGGGAAATAAATTATTTGTTAACTTTTTCAAAGCTTGTTGCTTTCACTCTTTCTTTTGTTGCTGTTTATTAGAGTCTAAACACGTAACAATAGGCCGATGTAAGAAGTCATAACCATGTATTGCGTATCAAAGTCGATGGCAAATTCGAAGTTATGGAGGCTGCAGAAAATGCCTGCTAGACACATTTGTCAAGGAATTCAACAGGATTATATCTGTGAAAGTCGGCTTTTATCCTTCATTTTAGTCTCAAGAGAAAGAAGGATAGTAGCGAGTTCACTGTTATGGTTTCTTTGTGATAATAGGATCGAACGCGTTTAAACCAGATTACGTATTTGTACTCGGCTGCCAGTAGGAGACAAAGGTTTTCGAACTCAGGCTCCGGAAAGGAGGCCTCTATGCGAATGAGGCCAAATCTCAAGAAATTGTAAAAGGTGTTGAAACTGTTTCTTGAAAGTTTCTTAATCCACTTGAACCCCATGTGTTGTAATTTGCATTCGAATTTACGCTAAGGACTTCATCAGCAGACTGATGTGATCTCTACTGACTGTCAACATCGCTCGATGGAATTTTTTTTTTCTTTCGGGGGGGGGGGGGCTGTTCTCCCATCTGATCTTTCCAGACCATTCAAAGCTGGCCTTCCTTCCGAACTGTAATTTTACCCGTAGGCTTAATGTGTTTGTTAAAAGTGATTGGATGGAATAGTGAGCAATGTTAACAGATTGTACAAGATCTTTAGGTATTTGTTTAACTTTTTCAATTAGTTTCGGGCTCGCACAGCCGTAACAACGCATTTGGCCAGAAGATGTCAGTTAAAACCCATCCGATCAATCACAAAGACAACACACACACACACACACACACACACACACACGCGCGCGCGCGCGCACGCACCACCTAGATAAGACAACCTATAAAAAGAATAAAAGACACGCCAGAAAGCTGCCCTAAATACAAAATGGAAATCCCTAAAAAATGATATACCCCAACACAGTCAAATGAGGGATATAACAGATTTTGTTAAGGCGGAAGATAGATAATAATAAAAGCGGCAGAAAAAGTATTGTGGTCAAACTGATAAAAATACGCCAGGGAGAACTCTCAATGCGATATACCCGGGTTGGCACATCATCATCAAAATATCGTTCAACTTCCCGCAACTTAAAAATTAAGACGATTTAAAGTAATCATATCCAGACACAATGTAATCAAGTTGCAAAACAAGACAAGACACCACGAACAACACAGGACACCACAAACAACACAAAAAAGACGTAATATACACAAACCCTATTTTTGAAAAAATCAAAATACACGCCTAAATACGCAGTAACGGACAGGAAATAGAGCAAGCCGTCGGCTCGAAGAACAAAGAGGGGAAAGACACTGCTTTGGTGTTATTTTCAGAGCGTAAAAGCCACAATTTATTCAAACAGCCGAAAGGGTAGCAGCAAGATATACCCTTTTAAAAACAAGTCAAATTTCTGAAGACACTGCAACGGATGGGGGCATTTCTCGAGAAATTGCCTGAACCTGTGAACCTGTACAGTTGCGAACACTGGTTTGCACCCTTCAAACACGAAATACTGCGGCGCTACCAAATGGCAGCCATAAACCAACCAATTGTGAATGCCCAAAGGCCATAGGAGAGGCCCCGACAATAGAATACATGGTTACTACAATACTGAAGCCAGGCTCCAGACTAATAAAAACCAAGGTAGCAAAGGGTAGAGTAAACTGAATAGATAATAAATACATGGACAGGAAGGGAATAACAATAACATGGGCGCCCGCACATAGGGGCAAAGGGGAGGGGGGATTTCACCTTTAATCAAGGTTTGGCCTAGATCCGTAAATATTAATAGTTGACCACTATATGTTTGCCCACCCCCACCCCGGGAAACAATTCTGCGGGCAAATAATAATAATAATAATAATAATAATAATAATAAAAATAAGCAGAAACGCAATTTAAACAAATTTCACACAGAAAAACAGTTATCTGTCAATGCAATGCATGCCAGCCAATTAAATATAAAAATAAAAGAGACTGCCAGACAACCCGATGTAATATACATTTAGGAATCGCATCTGAATGATTCTACAAACATCACTAAGCTAAAAGGCTGTAAGATACCAAATATATAAAACATCGCTCCACTACCGCTCAGGAAGAGGGACTAGCGATTTTATGATAAAAATTCGTATAATAATAGAAAAAGAGTTATATCCAAATAAAGATCACACACTGCGAATTAGAAATACTGACAATAAAAACCCAAACTCAGAACCACTATAGTTATCGTCAACGTGTACGAAACTTACGAAAAGCAACACATCAACTTAGAAGAATTTAAAAGGCTAACAGGGGACTTGGGGGAGTCGGTACCAATATGCGGGACTTCAATGCCCACAATAAAATACGAGGAAGTCAAAAAACAAAGAGGTAAACATAACCTTTAAAGGAAAAACAGTAGAAAAATGGGCCAAAATGTGTAATTTAACAATTCCAAACAATGGCTCCAAAATCGGTATAGACTTCTCAACAGGACAAATCAAGCTATAAGCCGCTTTGGGTAACCTCATTATAAGCCCTTTCTTTTGGAACTCATTAGTGTATGGAGGTTGCTTGCGCTAGAAGCATTTTCAGTAGATATTGCCGCTGGTCGATATTCACTGATAGATAAATGGAACGAAGTGAATGAAATTATATTTCTCGCCATGGGCAAACTTTCCAATTAAACGCCCTAAATAAATGGGCGTTAAAGTAATTAACGGATAATTGTGAGGTACAATATATACAATCACATATCAAAGGGTATGTGTATAGCCTGTGCATACACTTGTAGTTGAATTTGTATTAGAAACATAAATTAGAAGAAGATAATTTGGGAATAATAAAATATTGAGCACACAATACCTTGGCAAATCAACAACATTAACAACACAAACAATTCAAGTCAAACTGAATATTGAAAGTAGCATTTTATTTACGTAAGTCAGTTACGAGCCTTCATTCATGATTATGGGCCTTCTTTCATGATTATGGGCCTTTATTCATGATTATGTTATGTGCAAAACGCTTAGAATATGCATGATATGATGATAAAACCCCTCTGTGAATCTACCTTAATTCACAGGGGCTCGTATCGTTGTTTACAATTGACCTGTCATACATGTACCTATGTAATAACTATTTGTAAGCAAGAATACTAGCCCCGTTGCCTTAATTACAAAAATCAGTTACAAATAAAATAAATAATTTCCACTGCGTACTTTCTTTCCGTTGCCCTAAAGCTGTATACTGTTGAATATTTCGCCACTTAACATTATTTAATATGATTGTTTCCAATTCAATATGACGATTGCATACTTTCTCAAAAGGGCACGTTTCATACAATTATTATCGTTAAGTTTTGAAAACGAATTCTATTTTCTTTTGTGCAGTTCAAACAGATATGTTTGAATCTGATGATCAAAAAAAAATTCAATACAAAAATTAAAAACAATTTTTTTATTTCCATTGCATTCCATTTTATATTGCGCATTTTAGTCATACCGATCTATAAGCCACAGCTCTTACGTTCCGCAAGAGCTCGACCGTTTATCAAAGTTAGTTTACAAATGGTGAATTGTATACAGTTTTATTTGTGGACACTTCTACGTCCTTTAGCTATGTTACGCTATCAGCTTTTAAAGTGCCCCCCCCCCCACCCCGCCATCCAAACTTATAAAGGCTTTTATGCGTTCCTTCATTCCCCTTAGTGTGGGGCTTTTGTTTTCTGTCACAAATCAAAAAGAATTTGGAAGAAAAGAAAAACGTATTTAGTATTATTGTTCAGAGGTTGCTTTTTGCTTTTGCATTTTATTCTTGTACGGTGTGTCGTACTCACAAGGTGCCAAGAACTGGTCCTTTTGTTTTACTTCCCGGTTTATTTCATTATAACATGTACTTCCCTCAGACACTAGAACTCGTTTCTAATTTCTATATCATGGTCGCTAAATTTTAGCGATCTTGGAGAGAGAGAGAGAGAGAGAGAGAGAGAGAGAGATTTTATTGTATCGCTTTATACATATTTGCCCAGACCTTTCCCCTGTAGTAATTGTCAGGGGCGGATTAAGGCTCACTGGTGCCCTAAGCACTGACACATCTTGGTGCCCCCCTCCTTTCCACGTACACCTGGGAAGATAACCCTAGGGTGCACCATGATCAAGAAACAGAACATTATGATCAATTTGCACTAGTTTTATCAATTTTTTTTACAAATTTTCATTCGTTTTTTTTTTTCTTTTCACCCTTTTCTCAACTTTGTGGTGCCCTCTTTGGCCCTTGTGCCCTAAGCACGTGCTTAGTCTGCTTAATGGTTAATACGCCCCTGGTAATTGTATAATGTGAGACTGGTTAGAAATCACCCACAACTGCGTTTTGGTCAACATAATCAAATACAAAACACAGAGCAAAGACAGGTGCATAAGTGACGATAGCAGTTATCTTCTTGTCCAGCAGCTTAATTACCTTCGGATGTAGTCAATACCTAATGCGAGAGGGTGATAACTTTGTACGCCGAAAATAGCAGAAGTGACCGAATGGCAAGTTGACAATTATGACACCCTAGTGAGCAACGATATAAGTATAGATAGTCAGCTCAGGTGACTCAAAAGATACGTTACCTCAGGCAGTTAGGGTTAGGGTTTAGGGTTAGGATTAGGATTAGGGTTAATTTTCAACGAGATAATAAAGTTCGCTTTTTCTGTAATTACTACTCGTACATCAATTCATGATACGAATGCGCTGCGTGGAGGTACGCAGATTTCGATGACCCCGTTTTGTGGAATAGGACATGGGGTAACATTTTTAGAAACCTACCATTATAAAACACACATACATACACTCATTTGCTTCATCGACAGAACCTTTTATGCGGTTGGATTTCTATTTATTACATCATTCAGTTGCAAGAAAATACATGCACACCGACAATTATCCATTTTCTTATCTTAAAATTCGGCCCCTCATTACGACAATCGATTTTCTACGAAGCTCCATCTTCTTCACTGATGGAATATGGTGAAAGCTTAAATTTATGTGAAAGCTTAAATTTATGTGAATTGTAGCATTACCATTCCACTACGGAACACAACAATATTCGTCACGATTTTTTTCCCTTGTAGCAGCCATGGTTGCGAGGTAAAATGAAGCTGGTGCCTAGCTTAGACTCGTATTGGATTCGTTGACCCAGGGTCACGTCAATACATGAATACATTCCGAAAATGGTCTATACCTAATTAGGTATTACGAAAGGCAATAAGAAAATAAGGAAAAATATTACGTATCCAGTACAGTCTCGGATATGAATTCAGTGGAGGCTTAGCAAAAATACAAAGATAAAAAAAAATGTGCGTCATTGATGAAACTACTATGAAGCAATAAGGTGGCGAACAAGAAGACACTGAAAACGTTGCAAAGAACGTAAATTTGAAATAAAAATAAGGCAGTCAAGCTGGTATGCAAAGCGACGGATTTCAGATACAAAGGCGAAGAAAGTACAATCTATAACGGGTTATCCACAGAAGTAAAACAAACTTTTTATCAATAAAATTTGGATAAAATATTCGATAAGATATAAAACAATGAAATTCAAATTAGCTAATAATTGCCTGAAACCATGAATAATATACCCGATGCTGATTTTCTACAGATTCTAACATAAAAGGCTAGAGTGGAGTCTACTTAATATATCACAGCTATGACTGGTACACAGCTACAAACACATCCCCGGATGACCTGTCATGCTTTGTTCTATAAAAACAGATGTAGGGTTTAGTTGCAGCATTGCTAATTTAATCAAATGCGTGGAAAATGTCGAATTTTATTTAGAGCTCACCTAACTATAGATCCAGCGAATATTATTCAATCAAAACATTGTTGAAATCATTTGAATCAATAAAAAAGCCAAAAGCACAAAGCCGACATTAAATATTGCAACAAGTTTTAAAACAAATAAATATACATCGAGTTTTAAAATTCGCTAAGTAGCAGATGAAATTCTGTTATGTGTTGACTATTCTTTCATTTCATTATCAGCTTTAAATATATACCAACCAAACGAATTGCATGCACTGATCATTTGAGTCAAGACTGTTAGAACTTCGGTTTACCCCCACCCCCCATAACCCCACCCCCAAGGGAAAATGTAAGTTAATCTAGGGAACTCCAATTTTCTTATTTTCTATTTTACTTTGTTTATGTGTTCAGTTCATTCTTTGATATGTCAACAAAAAAGCATACAACGTATGTGGGAAGAAAAAAACAAATAATCATATAACAGCTTGTCGGGCCCCGAGTGGCCGAGTGGTCTAAAGCGTTCACTGTTCCGGATCACTGTCATCTCACCTCTGTCTGCGTGGGTTCGAGTCCAAGGCTCGGCTAGCGTGGGTACGTGGGAAAGCCTGCCAGTAGCTTCTCGTGGGTCGGTGGTTCTTCCCTGGGTTTTCCAGGGTTCTTCCTCCACTAGTTATACTGGCCGCCATGTATAGTCTATCTTGTGCTGAGAAATGGCGTGAAACCCTACAACAACAACAACAACAACAGCTTGTCATAGGTGAGTGGCCGGTGGATTATTTCTTTAAACTGTACGAGACCAGGACAGTGGTGGTCCATACTGGGTGTTCGGAAAGATTTGACATGACTGGTATTTCGGTATTTCAGTTAAGAGTCCTCACATGCGACCATTACTGCACAGTCTACGTGTATCCAAAAGCAACATTTAATATCATAAGGAATCACAGTGTTCATCAGGTTGTAGCCTATGCTACGCATACTAAATGGTGGTTTATAATATGGATATATAAGGCCTATGGTTTAATTATGAGGCTTGAGTGAGATGTCAACAACCTACTGACATTTTGTGAGGTTCCGAATCGACCATTAGATCCAAGGCAACGTCCCAGGTGACCATTGTAAACATCAAGCGGGTGGCCTTGAACTAATCAGCTGATTTACCTTCAAATGATTTTTTATTGAGTCTGCATAAATCACACAAAGGATTTAACTGTTGCAAATATGCGAGGCTGGTCTCTGATACGTAAAATGAAACGACAAAAGTGTATTAATAAACCTTTTAACGTAATAATCGTCAATAGTGCAAACGTAATATCACAGTTCACCTACGCTCGTCATACGAAAAAAAAATAACAACACTCCCCCCCCCAAAAAAAAAAAACCCACGCTCACAACAAAGACTCCCTGTATCTCTTTTTACATCAATATAGCAAATAAACACATACCAGCAGAAAAAATGCTGCCATTATTTTGGACTAGTTATATACTGTCTATACACATGGTCATGATATACTTGAAATGTATTCATTTATTATTATGTTATATATATTGTTAAAAAATGATTATTTCACTGGTAGAGTTTAAATTTAAATTTGCAGTTTTAGAGAAAGAAAAAGGGACTTTTCGATTTCATCTACAAGTACGCATGTCATTTTGGATAAAAATGTACGACCCTGGTTGGCAAAATTGTACGCAATGTGCTCAAGTCAAATTTAATTCATGTACTAGTAGTCATGTACTAATTGCAAGTAAAAGCACTCGACGAACCTGCCTGACGGAAAGTATTTACTTTTATGCAAACATATTCAAGTCAAGGTACTGAAGGCAGGTTGGCATTTATCTTGTCTTGCCGTCAAGGTTCAAACAGATTACACAATTAGTAGTGATAAAGACTATCAATTGATATATAGGATCAAGGCCAGTGCTATCTGCCTATGAATTATTTTTCATTTCACATTTTCATAAAAGAAATTTATCAGTTTTAGCTTGCATTATTTAAAACTAACTCTCAAAAACAGATACGTTTTGAAGCAATAACCTACAAGATATTTGAATCTAAACGTGCTACATATTTACAAAAAAATACCAAACAAAACAATCAAATGTTCTAACTGTCCAACCCAAAAGTTTATTGCGCCCAAGGTGAACTATTACACTTGCGCCCCCACCCCACCCCACCCGAAACAAACATCACATCCGTCTTTTATAGCCTGGCGCCCTAGGCGACCACCTAGCTGGCCTTTATGGTCGGGCCGGACCTTGTCCAATCTATGTAAGGTTAATTGGGCTTGTCGAACATAAAACCCCTGGTTTGATTTGACAATTCTTTGTCTGTGCTTGACAAGTGAGCTGAAACCCGACAGGTCCATTATGGACCTTACATCTGAGGTATGGCCGAACAATGTACATTTTTTGTTGCTGTTGTAAATGGCAGCTGTTGATGTACCATTAGGCTTGAATAATTTACCCAAGAAGTGGGGGGGGGGGATGTATGGTGCCCCCCCCCCCCCAAAAAAAAAGAACGAAGTATGAATGTCCCCAAATGTTATCATATAGGAGTAGCACCCTCTACAGACATCCCACCCCTCATTTTGTATATTACCGCTATACCTATAGCATATATTAAGATTGTCATACTCCTGTAATTAAAGACATTTACAATGCATAAGAAATAAAAACATTTACCAGTGCTTGAGTGAGTCATATGTTAAATATAACTGGTTGACAATTTGACGTTTTTAATGTGTAAAACCCGTGATATGCTATGAAAAACATATGTATAATTTTTTATAAACCTAAACTAAATATCTATCGCAAACTGGAACGAGAAGTCCACAAGCTAAGTACTTGTAACGAATACAGTGCATGTGTAGAGGTGCTTACGGAATGCAACTTTTATGGACAGTATGTAGGGAAATACGATCAATAATCTTATTTTGTGTCATTTTGTATGAATCCTACATTTGTGCTTTGGATCAGTTGCATACACATAACGAATAGATTTTATTTCTCACACTATCCAATGTTACCATGTAAAGCAATAATCTAACATTTATACATTTAATAAATTATTATTCTATTAATATATATCCAACCAGAATATAAAAAAGACAGTGTTATTCAATCATGTAGCCTTATTGTTTTGGCATTCATGTTTAGTATGTTTGGTGTTCTGATTCCACAAATTATAATGATTTTTCTTTGTTACCTTTTTTCTCCCCCCTTCTCCCCCCCCCCCCCCCCCCACGCGATATGAGAAATGCTTTGATGATAAAACGTATTCGGATAAACCTGCCAAATTATATCCTGTTTAACCAAATCCATATTCTTCTGATGTTGAGACTTGCAGATGTTTATTTAAGTCAACTTTGTGGTCAGCAAATTTGATAATTATTAAAACAACAAAGGCGTAAATTTTCTTTAAAGTGGAACAGTCCATAAATATCGACTCGTCCGTGCCATATAAGGAATGGATGTACATAGTGAAAAGTCATTCGGCTTCGATCAGCTGATGGGACGTCAGGTTGAAGTGCTGATGTGATACTTGAATCGTTTTTACAGTGTTAGCTATATATTCATATATTGATCAATCTCGACTGTGCTACATAAAACTTAATTTCATTTTGTTGGGTTATAAATACAAATAATTCCTGCAGTTACTTAAGCCGGACTACCGTCGTCTGCTTGAAAATGGAATTTTCCGTGGCTGGTGAGACGGTACAATCAAACACAGACTTTACAAAACTGATGCACAAAATGAAGTTTACATTTCACAAAATGTTTAGAAAAGAGGAAAAGACCTTTGAGCCTGCATGTATCATAGAGACGGACCATGATAGGCGCAATGACTTGGATGGTAAGATATTTAAATTTTCTTCTGTTATGTAGGCACAAATTCTGTCATGGCGTTCGTATGTGGGGGTTGTCTCAAGATTTAAAAAGATTGGACAAGTGCCCAGTCATTTATTTGAGATTTATTATCCTAAAACATTTTGAGGGATGTATGTAATTTGTATACTTATACAAGTAATTTCGGTGACCTTTAGGTTTGATTGAAGGCTGATGCTACAGAGACTATACCAATTTTTATAAACCGTTTGAGTAAATCCCTCTTGAGCGAACAGCTGATCGGTAACTACAGAGCCGCAAGCTTTGTTCGGCTCACTTTGTAAGCAATCGTAGGTATCATATATTACAAACTATTTAATTTGTTCATATATTTTTGTCATTAATTTTTCCCCGTATTTTTGTGTTTTTTTCCCCTTTCTTGTAAGCATTGTTGCGTCACATGACAGTACCTAGCAGACATGGCTGAGTCATGTATCATTGGTACCTACCAGTGCATGTCAAGAGGAAAAGTAAATCATTTTACACACGCACTCTTTAAGAATGTTGAAAAGAACACAAATGACTCATACGATATTAAATATACTATATAAGTAAAATACACGTTATATCATTTTCCTTCCCAGCTTTACTCCTAAACTTAATTCAATGGGCCTTAGATTTGCGATTATACTTACTAAGGGGCTAGGTAATCGATCTTTCTTTTTTAACTTTCTTTTTCATTAAGGTAATTTTCGGTGACATTACTGTACAGTCATTGGCATAGATTGTTGAGTCATGTGTCACTATTTCTTACCATAGCATGCCAGGAGGAAGAATTTTTTTCCCACTATTTTGATCACAGTTTACAGACACACCTTCAGGATGTTGAAAATATCAGAGATTGCATCAGTATGTAGGGGTATACAATATTGTTTTCATGATGACTGGTGCAGTATTAAGGACTTTTTTGCCTCATGATGCAATACGAGTTTGATGATTAAATCAACCAAACCGAAATACTTAGGTTCAATATATGCCCTATTCATTGACTGCAAACGTAAGGAGAAAAATTCTGAATTTGGATAATAACAAAGACACATGTGAAATGTTTATTATTACTTCAAAATGTGTTAACTGGATAAACTATGGAAATAAAGGCTATATCTCTAAGTTTGACTTGCTGAGTTACTAAACGTGTAGACAAACTCATTGTTTTATTTTTTTTGTCTTTGCCGCAAAAATTACCAAATGAAAAGTATGATATTTGCATCATATACCCTAAAGCGTGACTGGTAATTAGGAAACAAATCCAAATGTGTTGCATCTTAGAAGGGCATATCTGTATCATTCACAATATAAATACATCTTTCTGTAATGACTTCGCATGACTGTCAGGCTTTGTTTTGGGTTTCAGGTTTAGCAGTGTTTATTAGGATCTGGATTGAAACAACAGCATATATAGCATTTGCACACCGTCCTATTGATTTGTATCCTCCTACTGATTTTAAAAATAAAAGGCATTTATGATATAAAAATAATCCACAAAAGTAAATTTAATAACAATAATAATGTCTTTATTTAAAGAGGATTATTTAAAGAGGATAACTCAGTTAAATACAATGCATCTTCCTTGAGGCCCTCTACAAAAGAAATTCATTTCAGTCATCAGTTTATAATTTCTTTAAACCTGCTTGTTGCCAGGGAGTCCCTAAAACTGTCAACTGATTCTTATCCCTAAAACTGTCAACTCAATGGTATCCCTAAAACTGTCAACTCCTCGATATCCCTAAAACTGTCAACTCATTCTTATCCCTAAAACTGTCAACTCATTGGTATCCTAAAACTGTGAACTGATTGGTATTCCTAAAACTATTAACTGAATGGCATTTCAAATCAAATGGAAACTCTCAATGTAATCAAGCAGACAGACTGCTCACTGTCCTTTTCCCATTCCTAAAACAGTCCATTCAGTAAAAACTGTTATCTATGTCCAGTATTTGCAGTCTCTAGTTTTAATATTTAAAAACATAATTGAACAAATAAAAAAAGGAAACTCTCTTATACATGTGTTCAAAAAGATGTAACTTCAAAATGTATGGAATTATCGAGATGGTCAAAAACAGTGTGCTACATCACCACCTGTTCCTTGAAAAATGACTCACCATGCAAATATGGAGGCCTTGTTACTTGGAGGAAACTTCCATTTGATTGAAAATGCCAATAAGTTGACAGTGTTTAGGATTCTCTAGCAACATAGTTATTTTAATGTTATAGAAGCAGAAATGAAATTCTCTATTGGTGTTGCGGGTGATTCTATGGTGGTTTTAAGTCAGAAGAATTCTTCTATATGCATTTAAATCCACTATTTGAATTAGCATAAATTAATTTCATCTAAAAACTTTGGTACATGTATTTTCTTCTAAAGTGAGTGTTTCCTCTAAATGCATAGTTTCACGTTTTAACCTTCATGACTATAAACTCTTCTGATCATATTTACGAGTTGTGACAGCAACTCAAGATGTTCATCTGATTGAATGGCTTTTTACCGTAAAAGTCACACAGGTCATGTAGACATCCAGCACTATAGCAGTGATGGGTGTTATTTCTTAGAATTTGATTACACAGGTACAACCTTTGCATGGCAGTTATTCCTGTTATCGGATTCTTATAAATCTATATTCCTTTAGAACATTGCTATTTGCACACCCTGACAAGTACTTGTGGCAAAATCAATATTAAATTGCATAGACATTTTTGGACAAGGTCAACTTAAAGGTGTGATCCAGTGAAAATTGGATTGAATATGATGTGCTGTGATGTCACAATGAAAGCTTGATGTTTTCATATTTTTTCTACCCAGTTTAGTACTTAGCTACAATTGTAAAGGTCCATAGTGATCAACAATTTTCTTTTGGAAACTTTTTGACAATTTTTAAGATGCAGCTCCTTCGACAATCAGGAGTTTATAAACTTGGAGCTGTGTTAATTATAGTAAGCTAAATTTACATACATCTGATACATATTGAATGCTTACATAAAAAAACATATTGTTATCTCAGACATTCATGGGTGCCCAAGTTGGCCAAGTTTTTTAAATGACATGCTTTTACCAATCACTGCCATCTCACCTCTGTCTGCTTTGGTTCGAGTCTTGGGCTTGGCCAGTGTAGGTATGTGAGAAGGCCACCAGTAGCTTCCCATGGGTCAGTGGTTCTTACTGGAGTTTTACTGGCCACCATGTATAGCCTATCAGATCAATATACATGGCTTTCTTTATCAACCAGGGGCTGGATGATTTACCTGGCTACTTTTACTTTACACCCAGCTACGTGTACTTTTAAAAAAATCATATCCCTGTTGCGAGAGGTCCCCTGAAATCCCTGACTGCTTTGGCAACTCACTCTGCAATTTAAATCTAATGGAAGGCTCTGCATATATTAGTCTGTCCATCCATCATCAATTTGGTTTCAACAATATTACTTTACTGGGATTTTTTAAACCAAAGTTTAGCATTTTACTAACAAGAATTTAATTTCCAGCTTTTATATAATCTTTTAGAGTAAACAACACCTGATTTTGCTTTCCATTACATAACTTCATTTATTTCAACCAAATTTGGCATGCAGCTCGATAATGAGGAGACCTTGAATAAGTTCAACTTTTTTTTTAGCAGTCCATAACTGCATTTACACAAGTTATGCCCCCTGTTTGCCCATTCACCTGGATTGGTTTCCCAAGGACTGCTTGATTTCAACCAAAGTTGACACATAGTTATTTTTTCTATTTATGAGATCTTAAATTAGCTTTATTTCCAGCATTTCACAACATCATTTTGGGTAGTTGTCGCCCCTGATTTACCGTCATCTTATGTTTTTTTATTATTATTTCTGTGGCATAATTTACTACAAATTATAGGATTTTGTCCAAATTCGGCATTATCTTTATATTTTGATGGGTTTTTTTTAACTTAGTTTTGATTTTTAACATTCCACATTAAATATTTGTAAGCGTTATGGCCGCTTATTGCCTATTCTCTAGGCTTTCTACATTTAAACCAAGTTATGCTGAGTTTGAAGAAAATTTGAAATGCATCTTTATATTAATAAGAGTCTCAGTTCAAGGCACGGCTATTTAGATTAATAGTGTTATATAATCCAACATGATTTAATTTATTCATTCAAGGACCAGTATGTGTGTATATATATATATATATATATATATATATATATATATATATATATAATGTCACAGTGATCTTCTTTTCTTGCACTGGTCATTATTTTAGGCTTTTGCCACAATCAGCAACTGCAAAGTAGATAAATGACATAGATTTTATAATTCTTGTCTCTCGAAAGTAAATATTGTAGTAGAAAAAGAACTGTACACCAACTAACATCTGCTCATTAATTTCAGTATACGATTACTCAGAGACTCTGTCCTATGGAACATTCGACGAACCTGATGCTATTGAATTGTCCAGGACCAATGAAATAGCAAGTCTAATAGAAAGACGTTTACGAGAGGCCAGAGACAAGCACTTGCATTGTGAAATTCTGATTCCATGTGGGCTTACATCCAAGATAGCAAGAGACATTTTGATCATGGCAGACAATGAACCTTGTGGGATTCGGGGCTGCTGTCTGCATATCAGTCTGCAAGAGAGAAATGTATGTCGAAAGTTGGTGCAGGTTGCATGTGATCCTTTAACAGTGTCAACTTTTGAGGTACATCTTACCTTACAAGAAGACACTAGGAGTTGGTGCACTGTTAAGAAACTTGTCATATCAATCACAGGCTGTTTCAAAGACTCAAAATGGACGCAGTCACCTAAATTACTATGCCTAGGATACAAGTTAGAGAAAAAGAAATTATATAGAACTGACAGTTAGCTTGACTAATGTTTAACCCAGTTTGCTGGTTAGAATTCAGCAGAATACCAGATTTGTTGTGAATTTTTTGTTAGTTTTATTCATGTTGCATGTCAATTTCATAATAGTTATACAACATGTATATGTGACAGTGTTGAAAGACAGTAGTTGAAAATGTTCCCATATACTTCATGTGGTTTGGAAATGTAATGTAACCAATGTGATTCATGAACATCTTTGATAATAATACTGTTATAGTAGAAGCAAAGTAGAAATAGATTAACACCAGTTATATTCTGCTTGCAAATATTGTAGCTACAAAAGAACTCATTTATTACGCTGTGGGAACTATTTTACCATATCGTATACATCTCCTACAACGTAATGTAATTCTTTCATCATATGCTGAAGAGGGGGGGTGGCTGGATGCTGTCATAAAAAGTTGGACATAAAATTGGCACTGGACAAGATTTGCCTAAAGCTTGAAGCATTCCATTTATAATGATTGGGATTATTTTGATTAATTAATTAAATCATGGCATGAATAACCAGAATTTGTGTTCTGCGATTTAGAAATATGCAAAACTTGGGAATATTTTTAATACTCTTTCAAATGTATTTATCTGGAAAATAATCACCTCCCTCAGCAGGTTCCCCTCACCTACCAAGAAGGGTCAGAGATGTAGAATAGTCCCAGTGCACACTCCTGTGTGTCATAAGAGGCAACTAATAAAGGCAACCTTGTTGCCACGGGATGCATCCTGTGATGATGTTCCAGCTGAGAAGGGTCCGTGATGATGTTTCAACAGGGATGGGCTTGGACATTTTTTAATGAGTGTTGTTTGCTGGTAAATGTAAATGATTTGTATTTTAATAATTTTACCATTTGTTCATTTATTGTCATTTTGTATGCCTTATTTGGGATGGCTGAGATTTGTGGAGCACTATGTTGCCTGGCTTGTGCTGATATGTCAGTAACCCCCTGTTCAAATATACCCATATTGGTCAAATTATGTTTAAGACATCATTAATATTCCATGAAATACCAGAAAATGATGCTTCACAATGAAGACAAATTCCAGACGTGGCTCGCTAAGTTTAGTAGTAAGTAAATTTATTTGTACAAGATACAAAATTTTAAACATGAAAATATCTTGATGCAGTTTCCCATTTTTTTTAAAAAGCAAAACTTAATTGTTGTTACTATTTTGACTTATAGGCGAGGTTAAATATATACACAAGCTAAATAGGGCATTAGAGAGTCAGTTGTTTGATGCTGTCTGCATGTATATGAAGATGATTTGTATGTAAATGTTGCAATAGTTTTGTATATTTCTGGTGATTTTGTGCTAAATCTTATGTTTTGTTCATGGTAGGATATATTACACCAATAAAACAAAGTTAAAACTTCCCATTAGCAATTTAAAACAAAACATTTAGTGTTGAATTACTGTAGTGTTTCAGTTTTAAAATGTGCACATCATTCATATGTATGGTAATGACCTCTTAAACATTGAGAGGGAAATCAATGTCTATCACATTTACCATCCAGGATATATAATTGCTAGATATTACACCACTTTCATCATCATCTCAAGAACAAAGTTGTTGTTGAGCCTCATAAACTAAGGCAGCCTCATCAAAAACCACTAATCTTCTACTTTTCAATTTTGAGGATCAACAGTAGCATAAAAGTCTTGCAGATTTTCCAGATCACTCATATCTGGAGTTTTCTGATATGATGCAATCTTTAAAATAATAAACCATGAAGAAATGAAGAAAATTTACAGTATCTTTTTCAACCATTTCTCAGTAGATCTATGGTACAGAGACATCACGGTTCTTAATTATAGTACTTGAGCTGCTAATTGAGCCAGAGACAATAATTTTAGTCTGACTACCTAATTTTAGTATTCATATACACTGCAGATTTTTCCAGTCTCACATGGTTTATAATCTCAACCCTCAGACATGACATATCTGATCCATATGCTGAGAAAAGATTGGAAAATATCAGTCAAGTTTCCTGATGGTACCCCTTGTACATGTCATTAATGACTATCCTATTTGGAAATGTCCGAATCTAAGTGTTCTGGGAATCCTGCAAGATTTCATAGCATTGAACTTGAGCATTAAGGCCAAATATAAAAATGAGGAGGTCAAGTACACTGTTCAGCTCTAAGGCATCCTTAGCTAGAGTGCCAGTTAAGAAGATAGTGAGACTCCTGTATCACTTTCAAATACAGAAACATCAATGTTAAAATTCTTTGTTAAACATTTTGCAAGTGATAAAATGTGGAGGTACACCATGGCGTAAATAGCTGGCTAGAGACACATACTTATTAGCATACCATTTGATATTAAAAAAAAATTCTTGTGAATATGTTGGGATTGAAAGTTAGTTTAAATGAATAAAGTTATTAGAGGTGAAATTAATGCATTTTGTGTAGGTGAAATTAATGCATTTTGTGTAGGTTAAATTAATGCATTTTGTGTAGGTGAAATTATTGCATTTTGTGTAGGTGAAATTAATGCATTTTGTGTAGTGTTTATTGTCAATGTTAAACCATTAGTGCATCAGATGGCTTTATAGTCTGACACAACGGGCATGATTACCTAATAGTTCACAGTTTACAAGCAGTCCATTTAAAATTTGAATAAATGGTTTACAGAGGACTGGTAGAAGATGTATAGTATGTAGGATTCATCTGTTCTTGCCTTCAAAAATGTAATTTGAGGCCATGAGTATATATATATATATATATATATATATATATATATATATATATATATATATATATATATATCAGTGGATATCATTTTCAGTAATTTCAGATAAGGTTATCACAAGATTTAGATTATAAAAGTTGTCGCATAAGCAGAGGTCAGATAAAGGAGATGATAATGTACTCAGTTTTGTGCTAGGTACTGGTGTTAGATTCCACTCATTTCACGTTTTGAGATATTGAAGGTCAAGGAACATTTTTAACAGAAATACTTTTTTTTTGATAATGGTAGGTACAAGTACATACCAAATGGCTAAAACACCTTTCATTTTACTTATCAGTGGTTGTGTAATTTGAATTTATTCTTGGAATCTCAGTAGTTGGAAAGCAGATGGTGGAGTACCATTATAAAGGCAAGAGATGCAAGTCAATCCCAAAAAGGATAATTCTATTGATTTATAATTTATATGAATCACTCTTATGGATAAGGAAATTCTGCCGGATATACATTATAATATTTTTCCGTTGACTTCTGAACAAATTGACCTTGACAATTGTCAACAATTTGAAAGGAAATCAAGTAGGCTAATGAGAGGAAGCTGTAATGCTCAGCATACTATAAATGCACTCATTTTGCCACCAGTAAGTTTGTGGTAATGACTGATAAGCTTGATTGTTAATATTTTATGTATTTACTTTAAGGCAAGTCTAACTGCACAGACCCAGATCTGCCATTGCATAATGCACCAGCAGATCTGGGTCTGTGTAGTTTGTTATAAGTAATCAGTAGAACAAACAGCATAGACCCTGATCTGCAGGCGCATTATGCTATGGCAGATCATGAAGTTTGTTTTCTACAGTCTGACTTGACTTATAAGCAGGTATATATGGCATGTTATGGATGAGAGGTTGCCTCATTCATTTGCTATCGTTAACTGTAAATAGTACCGATCTGTGATTATAATCATCAGTAGTCTGGTCAATCAAAAGATAAAAGCAAAATACATTAAATGAATATTCTATCATACCATGATAAATCTTTTACTGTCTGTTGTCATTTATAAAGTTGTTTTTCACAATTGCAACTCCTTGTCCTGTCAGAAAGTGCTTGACTCCTGTTTGTTTGTTTAGGGGTCGAGTTAACTGTTACATATGTGCTTAATTTTAAATTATATGAAATCCTCTTGACAGTGCATGCCATTAAATATTGTCATCACTCTACCATTACCATTGTGAATGTAGCATTTTTAGTGTTTAGAACAATCATTATATAGAGTTTTGCTTGAGTCCATGTTAATGGCTAAGCAAGACTTAAAAGTCACTTTTCTAATGCCAGCAGTGGCAGTAACTAATTTGTGGAGGTTTTGAGTTTAAAAGTTTTTAATTTGCATATAGTTTGTAAACTCCTTGATAGATTCTTGTCATACTTGGAATGAATCATGACAAAGCTAAGACCATTCATTCTGTGACATACTTGTTTGCCCTTTTTACCTTTGGGTTAAGGTGACAGTTGTATAAAATTTGTCTCGAGGTTTTATTTAAAGTTTTTAATTTGCTTATTTTTTCCAAAACTCCTTGATGGAATTTGTTCATACTTCGAATGAATCATTATGTACATTTTTTCTGTGGTACAACTGCAAGTTTCTTATCATAAAAAACTTGACATTACTTTAAAAATACACATGTAGGCTTTCTTTAAAAATGTGTCAGCTTTTTTATTTATTATTTTCAGTTTGTTTTTAAAAATCTTGAATGCACAAAACACCAGTACAGTACTTCAGATTAAGTAAATGGATGCAGTATGGTGTCAGTTATTTCAGTATCACAACATCTTTGAAATCCTTTGAAGAAGGGGTAACTATATGAGAAAAAACAGTTACTTGAGATAATATTCCCCAAATAATTTTCTTACTTTGGTTTGCATTTCATATGGCATTCACAGAAACTGTTATGTTTGTGGTATTTAGGGTTATATGTATTCATGCCTTTGGAAAAATAGTCAACATAAACAATTTTTTCCATAAATTGTGTACCAAAATTGGAACAATTATTTTCATTTAGAAATTTGGATCAGCCAAATTTAGTATTTTAATACTTGTTTAAATAGGAATGTGACTTACTTATTTGTTCAAATGGGCACCAGCTTACTGTCATAAAAAAGTGGATTCAAATCTTTTCTTGAAAATATTCTTGTCAATCAAAGAGCTGCCAGGATTTGTTAATTTTAAGTAGTACTTCAAAGTCCCCTGTAATATTTCTTTCATGTAGTGCTGAGTAAAGTTTTATTATGAACAAGCCTGCTGTTTGTTTTACAGCAGCTGTACTTGTTCCTTTGTACTATCCAGCTTGCATAGTATATTCAGCATTAGATCTCATTTCCCATAATGCTTATTTGTTTTCCATCTTGATTTATTCATTATCTGTTTGAATTTCATCAGCAGTACCATTCCAAGTCTCATGTGATTCAGTGTTAGCATTATTTTGGCCAGTCAATATTTTCATTTTACCATACCTTGAAATCAAACATAGTGAACAAAATTCTGTGATTATTGTCAACTAATTACATTTTTACACATTGTTACTTTTGCCTGGTATATTTTTTCATTCAAAATAAATAGTTATTTTAGTAAAAGTCATTGTTTTATTATTTTATGCATAATACAGATTACTATGTTAAAATGCATTTTATGTATGCCCCATGTTGACAACAGTGGGGGCATACAGCAATGTACTTGTCCATATGTCTCTATGTCACACCTGTGCAATGTTTGTGTTCAGGTTATTTCAGTCATTATGGTGTGTATCTCTGTTGCATGAACACATTTCTAGTTTTCATTTCATAATGTATACATATATTTACTTTTGATTAACAACTCTTACCCCACCTCTCTCTCACTCTCTCTCTCTTTCTCTCTCTCTCTCTCTCTCTCTCTCTCAGGTTGAAACAGAATTGACGTTTGAAATTGTTTTAGAAATTATATTAGGAAAAAAACAACCTACATAAATGCGTTTTTTTTTAAAGCATCAGCAATCTCTTGGATTGTATGGTACAGAGGATTACCTAGCTTAAATTAACTTGGCTCTACAAGTCCCATGCTGTTTTACTCGTGATAGGGACTCTGAAAATAACAAAGGACTTTCATACATGAGGTAATCGCAACTAAATAAGGAGGTTATGGAAATCAGGAAATCGCTGTGAAAGGGTTACATTATAAGTTGAATTGTCTGTTAAGCAGTCAATATAATTTTCCCTTCAACTTAAAAAATTGTCTTCTCTCGCAACCAAGTACTACGTGTGTTACGTGTTGAGACTCTAATAAACAGTAACAAGAAAAAAGTGAAGACAACAAATTTAACAAATAATGTATTTCCCTTGAAAAAAAAACAAGGTAAAAATGAGGAAAAGAACTTTCGGTTTTAAGAATCAAGTCTAAAAATAATCCAAGAATAATCCAAGAATTATAAATAATTAGTCGAAGTAATAAAATGTTCTAATAAATTTGCGTTCCAGTCCCGACGAAACTCCAAAATGGAAGGCGATGACGTATAATGTAGCCTTTATAGCACTGAAGTGTCAACAGTTCTCTGTTGAACCACAGAAAATAATCCGGTGTTTGAATTCCGAATAAAATTTCAGTAAATGTCTTTGTCCAAAAATTCTGTATTAGCACTTAATATTCCAAGGAAAAGAATTAATCTCTTAGAATCCAAATAATCTGAAGAAAAATTAAAATGTAACTCGAACTGGTCACAACAGAGAAAAACACCTTTCAGTGTCAAAGGTAAAAAACACAACTGGATGATTTATTTCAAGAAACCGATTATACAGTCTAAGTAAGACGCAAAATAGATACCCGTATGGGGATCACGTAATTCCTTTCTAGAAGCAGATCGAAAGTTCAACTGCTTAACATCACGTACTCCCAGTCATCCTCAATTTCACTCTTATCAATCCAACATTACGAATGAATAATTAAAAAAAAGTTGTTTACTTGATTCTCAATCAAGGTCAGGAACTAGGTCAGCATAAAGATACAAAGTTATATTTTCAGGTGTTTACGAAAAAACAGATTAAACTAATTTCTGGAAAATGTCAAATTCCAGTTAACAAAATTAAATTACTATAACATGTACTGGAATAATAAAAAAAAATTAAAACTAACAAACAAACAATTGAATTAAATCAAATATAAATTAAATATACATAACATATATCTCACTCATTTTATCAGTTAATGTTATGAATTACTTCTATGACGTATATTTTGCTGAAATCCAAAATGAATGATTCGGTTGATATAGAACTGGACTCGCGATCAAATGTTGTGGGTTTGAATCGTACGATCGTATCAGCCCAGATTGGCTACCATGGTGTACATGACCGGTAGCATACTAACGGAGAGGGGATGGGGAAGACGGGGCTGTTAAAACGGGCGCCGGAAGTTTTGAGACACCAAAGCCATGGGTGCCAGAGGTTTTGGGGCGCAAAATCCATGGGTGCCAGATGTTTTGGGGCGCCAAACTCCTTTGAGCCATCATCGTCTCCCCTGAGGCCATTTACCCGTAGTGTGTCGCTGCCCATGGCTCTTTAAAATAGGCATTGTGATGCCACTGCTTCTGCACTGAAAATAATTTACTTGTGTTTCTGTGCCGTAAAACATCAAACTAAATCAATAGACGTGCCCATTTAATACAAAAGTAGCACAATCTTTCATGAAAGTGATTGGAAATTGGGTTCAATTTACTAGTCATTTGTTGCATTTTGTTCTCACCTGGCCGTAAGGCCAAGCGATGCGCACACCCTCCAGTTTGTTTGTAACTTCTGTCGATTTGAAAAACAGAAAACAAATCCATCAGAAATATAACAAATGCGAAAAACGTTGTCATTATATTCTCAATATATAATTTCTAACTTGATTGTCGCGAGGCGGTATCTAACAGTGTCAACTTACTGGCGTTTCAAACCAAACGGATGTAAACAAGCAGATAGACTGCTCAGTTCTTTTTTGGTTTCTAGAATAGTACATTTTTTTTTTAACCGGTGTCGTTTGAATCCAGTTTTTGCAGTGTCTAGCTTTAAAATTTCTAAAACAAATAGGACAAATGAAAAGGATGAACTATTGTATACATGTTTTCAAAGAGCAGTAATTCCAAAATTTATGGAATTATTAAGATTTATAAAGACAGTGAACTGCATCACATCTACTGCTTGCAAACACAGACTCACCCAGCAAATATGGCTACCGCGTTATAACAAAGTCTCGTTCAATTGGAAACGCCAAGAAATTGAAAGTGTTTGCCCACCCCCAACCACCCCGTCGACAATCAGGTTAGAATTGATAAATTGTTTACGAAGTTTTGTGCATTTTTATATCCTTGATACCTTTTATTTTAAAAATTGGTCGTGCGGTACAAACAAACCGAAGGTTTTACGAATTTTTTGCAGCTTATGTTACGGCCTTGCGCCAATCAACAATTAACTTCTCAAAAGCCACTGGAGCAATTTTTACCATTTTGGCAGCGAGCATCCTAGCATTACGGATTTTCAAGTTCATACAAATGATGTTGATCCGCCATCAAACAAGGCCTCCGATAATAAACAAAATTAAGAAAACTTTTATGCGACTTTTCACAAAATCGCATCAAAAGTATTTGACAGATAGCATTATTCCATTAAGGGCTTTCAGTACTCGTGGTACTCATTCAACTCCCATTATAAACCTATGGAAACACCACAATATTAAAAATTCAATAACTTAAAATGTTGTTAATATTCTGATCAAACCCATATCTGTCAGGATGGACCCATCCATGATGGGAGCTTATGTGTGGAGAAAACCATATGAATCACGGCTATTTTATGATCGACATTTGTATGAGACGTGCATTTCCAATTCCTTAAGTGAAGAATACGATGCTTCTTTCAGTACTGAGTGCATCTAACTCAGGTCTGTAAAGGACTGAAATTGCATGTAGAGAACATTGTTTCTGTTTGTGATAGTTACGAATAAGATAAACTCTCTCTCGAATCTTTTTACTAAACTTTCACTTTTAGTTACCCTCCAAATATACTCAAATTTTATACCATTTCTTGACTAGTTCCCTATGTCTGTGTATTTAGTGTCGCGAGTCTTTCAATTTCTTACAAATGATCATGAGCCGCCGTCGGATATGTCTGTCAATACTTATATGTCCATCTATCTATCTATCTATTTGTCTGCCTGTCTGTCTATTTATCTATCTATCTGTGTGTGTAATAGAAAATCTTTAAAACAGCATTTTTAAAAAACGCTTAACAGAATTTGACCAAATCTGACAAAAAAGCATCTTGACATAAATGGTTTTCAGATTTATGCTGATTATGCCATCAGTATATATATATATATATATATATATATATATATATATATATATATATATATATATATATATATATATATACTATAAATAACAAATTAAAAGAAAGAGACAAAAACAAACTTTAAACAACTTATTTTTTTTAAAACGCTAACAATATTTTACCAGATTTTGACACGCACAAAAATATCTTGACATGAATGGCTTGATACAAATGGTGCCGCTTTGCCCTCAGTTATGACCATCATAACTAAAAAAGAAAATCTTTTAATATACCTCTTCTCATAAACCACTCAACATAATTTAACTAAACTGGACAGAAAATAGTCTGTAATGAATGGCTTTAATCTGTACGAATGATGTTGAACAGATATAAAAGAATGATTGCTGTTGCTAAAAGTTTAAAAACTTTTTAAAAAATTCGTCTCAAAAACGCTTAATGGAATTTTACAAAATTTAACAGTACTTTAGCTTAAATGCCTTATAGATTTGTACAAATGATGCTGATGTGATATAGAATTAGGCCGCCGTTACTAAAAAACAGAAGAAAAATGTTATTTAAGCAGCATATGCAATCAACAGCATTGGAGGAATTTTCTACAGAAAGCATGCTCCTGACTCATATTTTGCTCATGCAAATGTCTATCAGGCAGATGTTAACCGTTTAGCCATCTCAGGCGCACTTTGGTCTCTTGTTTACAAGTTACTACTCTTTAGAAGGAGACCCAGACACCAGACATCCTACCCGAGATAACGACATAAGACAAGAAAAGTAGGATCACAATTGCACGAGATATTATCACGGTACGAATTTCTTCACACGTGCATATATATACCTTTGGGTCTAGTCCAAATCTAACTCATAAGTGAAAACTATAGTGAACCTGTGGTTCAATAGGTCTTTGTTTTCTTTTGTTCCCGCTATCGTACACATAAATACGTACGTATTATCACCTATCTGCCGGCTTACATTCATACAGTGTTCGTCGAATCCAATATTTCCGCACATAGGTGTAATAAAGAGACTGTACTAAGAGCTGTAAGCACCCATCATCATTTATTTAACATACATTGGAATGCCTTTGTAAGTAGATGGCCCAGTTGCATAGTAGCATGCAAACTTCAATGAAACTTGTCTCCATCTCTAAACGAAAATAAATATCCAACAACAAAAATGGTACACATGAAGGATACGCACAGATAATTGTGATATACCTGTAGTTATTAAATTTTATATCTCAGATATGCATATCTGTTTATCTATCTATTGTAATAAGACTAGGATACATGCCATTTTTATTTTCGTGTCAATTTTTCGTTTTATTAGATTTTAGTGATAAGTTGTTTGATTATGGGAAATCGGCGTTGGGTAGATGGGGTTAGACCAGGATAAAATGGTTTCAGGTTTAATGTGATCCAAGTAGATCTATCTAATATTAGAGGTGTTGTTTGGCTGTGCCTTGCATAGTGAAATATTGTCGACAGGAATTGATTTTTTAATATGGAATTATGGGAAAGGGAGTTATTCTTTACTTTGAGATGCCTTTTGCTGTGATTGTGAAAACGATGTGGTGGAAGAGCACATGTAAAGTAAGTATGAAATATGGTCAAGAACTCTTGTTTCATTGACCCGGAAATGGAATAATGACCTCTGTAGATTTTTTTTTTCATTGTGATTATAAAAAACCGGAGGTAAACACCTGAAAAGTTGTAACGTGTGTCAATGTACTATAATGGCACTGTCACCCCAAGGAATCCTAGTGTCATTGGAATGTTGGTCTGAGTTTAGATGGGAGAAATGTATACGGATAATCTATAACAAAGTAAGTAGTGACCTGAGCCCTAATATTTCTCATCCCGAATAATTAGCCAATTTCTAGGAACAGACGTCAGAGTGTGCAGTATTCCCGGACTTTATGGTAGCAGGGATTAGTTTTGTAAAAGAGACCCTCCCTTCTTAAGAGAGGGAATTTTCTGGACATTTTAGGTTTACGTTTTTAGTAGCTTCAGGTGGGCAAGAATAGGGTAAAATGTTTAAACTAATGCTTGAATGAACAGATATAGCGCACAGTGTGATATAAAATGTTGGTACATTCATCTAAACTGGGCATTGTAATATGCATCTGTGATATATATTTAGATGGTCACGTACAAAATAGAACATGTATTACCCGGCATGTTTCTGCTGTTCAAGACGCCATGTGACAGTTATTTGAAACAATTAATTGTTACACTGTTTCATTTGAACAGCCTTTTAACTTGACATAATGACATCCTTTCTAACGTTACTTACCATATCTGCTATATATGTCCTAATGTTCATCCAATTTAGTATTTGTAGTTAGATCTTTCTCTTTAGTCATTCAATTTGTTTTCATCTTCTCTTTTTGAAACAATTCAAGTTCTGTTAACATTGATTAAAGATTTATTTAACTACCTCCACTGCAAACGCACTACCTCCTAAATGTCTCTTTTCTCGTAGATTAAGTTATCTAGATCGTTCTTCCTTATCGATGTTAACATGCTCTTCATCAAAGTTGCTGCTGTTTCACCTTCCTCGTCAAATGGTTTAGTTCTATTAATTTCGGGCAGTTGCTTTTCTCTGTAGCTGCAACTTCCGCCCGCCAGCAGTTGTAAAAATGCACGTCAGTCTTTTCTATATTTGTTCTTTTCCACTCTAATGTATTCAAAACGTTACTTCAACGTTTTCACTTCAACTAATGCAGCGTATTGATCATAATACAATGGTTTATTCGTTTGAGAAAGACGAATATAAGATCCAAGAACTTTTTTAATAGGGTTTTATATTTTAACCCTAAATACCCTAAATTAGGGTTAAGCATATCATATTCTGTTTCTTCTATATCTAATGTATTAAAGGAAAATTCTTTGAAGTTATCAGTTACACATGTAATTAATGGTCGATAGGTCCAGTTCCATCATTGAAGTTATCAGTTACACATGTAATTAATGGTCGATAGGTCCAGTTTCATCATTTATTAACATTTAATCTACTCTAACTATTTCGTTGGTCTGATCTACAAATATCCTCTACAAAATATTCACCAAAACCTTCATAAATTGGATTCAATAGAGCCACTTTCAGTCACATAAGTTAAATATTTAAATGAACTAAAATCAACCTGAAGAAGATTTTTTCTTTTTTAGAATGTAAGCAAGATATGGCGTGACAGGACGACTGCTGTGCAAAGGAAGAAATAACAGAGGACTACAAGCAAGAATTAAAAATTATTTTAATAATTGGAACATACAAAGAAATAACTGAAAAACTCCTAATTGATAACGAGTTGATAAAATGGCTTTAAAAACAAGCCATGAATATATATATATATATATATATATATATATATATATATATATATATATATATATATATATATATATATATATATATATATAATGTTTGTACATGCTAGATCCACCAAAATATTATAGTCATTTTCGGATGCAATAATACTAGAACTAACAAGTTGAAAGAAGACTACATAACAACAAAATGGAAGTAGATATTAAGCGGGTTTTTTTTTTTGGTTGTTGTTGTAAGATTTATATTACCATCGTCAACATTAATAAATGTTAAGCGTTTTAATTTTAAAAAGGAAAGAAAGCTGGAAGTCAGTTTCATTACAAAGTCAATAACGTGAGTAGTGAATAGGGTCACCCTAGCATCAATGGGAATTAGAATTACAGACCCCCCCCCCGGGTCAATCTAGCGTCAAGGGAAAATTAACATGGAGAAACATCGTGGGTCAGTCTAGCGTCAAGGGGAATTTAACATGGAGAAAAATCGTGGGTCAATCTAGCGTCAAGGGGAATTTAACATGGAGAAAAACCCTGGGTCAATCTAGCGTCAAGGGGAATTTAACATGGAGAAAAAATCGTGGGACTGTCTAGCGTCAAGGGAAATTGAATATGGGATTTTTTTTTTTAAAAATAAATTTTTTTTTAAAAAAAGGGGTAGGCAATGGAAAGTCATTCTTTTTTCGAGAAATATGGGTGGCCCTGAAAAGGGCCTTTGGCTTTCTTCTATTTCCTCCATTTCATCATCCAGCCCCTAATCTTTCCCCAAATTCCTTTGTTCTTCTTCTTTTCATTTTCCGGTATCCAGTCCGGGTGACCCATGGCTCGGAACTTCTGTTGGATTTTTATCCAGTTATTGTTCAGTCTCTCATATTCTTCTTTTTTCTTTCTATTCTCTTGTTCTTTTCTATCTTTTGCCCACCTGTCCTTAATTTTCTGCACTTCTTCCTCTATTATCTTTTTCATCTTTTCTTCCGCTTTCTTTAGTTGTTCACTGCCCCTTTTCACCAACTTCCACTCTGACCATTTCTCTAGCTCTTCTAAATAACATCTCACTCCTTTTACCTTGTCCATAGACTCTTTTATAGTCCCCACTCTTACATACTCTGGTTGAATCAATCCTCTCAATCTCTTAACTTCTTCTTCTATCATCTCCTCTATCATCTTCCTCGCTAATTTTAGTTCATTGACATAGTCAAGACTTTTTCTCAACCTCCATTCTCTTTCTATCCTTTCAATAGTATATTCTCCATCTATCATCCAAAAGTAAACATTTCTTAAGTCATTAAACAACGCGGACACTTCCATCTTGTATCTGTTATTCCGTAGAATGGTTCGAACGACGAACGTGGTGAGTTCTTATACGAAAAGCGCGGGCGTGAAGGAAAACATCCCCCAAGACATAAAATTGATCTTACCTAGATCATGACCAAGCAACGCGCGGACGTGAAGGAAAACATCCCCTACTTTTCTGATTTCATATAATCTACTATCCACATACGTTAACCATCAATGAACAATCCCCAAATCTACTATTTACACACGCAAATCATTAAAACCTAATCCATAATCTACTATCCACACAATCCTACTTTATCTTTTACATAACCCAAATTATACTCTCTACATACGCTAAGAAACAATTAACCAACCCATAATCTACTATTCACACAAACTTACGTGAGCGCTTACAAACACAAACACACAAACACATACCCTCACACTATAAAAAAAGAGTCAGTGTTTATATTCACACTACTCTACCTACGCACATTGGCAAATTGATGGTTATTTCTTTTCTAGAGTATTGGGTAGCCCTGAAAAGGGCTGTTGGTTTGTTTTTTTTAACTCCAGATGCACCTATCTAATGATGGCACCTTCCTGGCCTGGCGCCACACACGCATCTTTTTCCCCAGTCTCCTTTCACCTTTCTTCTTGGGAGTGCAGAGGCGGGATATGTGGCTTCAGAATCCCAATTTTCTGTCTCTGGGATTCTGAAATTTCCTCTCTCCTCTTCTTTGTTTCTTCTCTCCTCCTCTTCTTTTCTTCTTCTTTCCTCCTCCTCCTCTTTCATTCTTGCTTCTTCTACAATGGCCTCCGCGGCCAGTTCATTTAGTATGCGCCTGGCATATTCCAGGTGCATCTGGAGTTCTAGCAGTTTCACAATTCTGGTATTCATTGTTTTGTCAACGAATGAACAGGGTAGCTAGACTGTCCAGCGAGTTTCAAGTTATAGTGAAAGCGCGGACGTGAAGGAAAACATCCCCCTAAAAACATAAAATTGATCTTACCTAGATCATGACCAAACAACGCGCAGACCTAAAAGAAACACTCACTCACTTTTTATGCTACCCATCACTATTCTAAAAAATTTTATTAAACAAATAATATACTATTCACATACGCAAAGCAATCCAATCGAACCCTAAATCTACTCTCCCCACACCTGAAACACCAAAAAATCATCTTAATCTACTATCCACACCAACGCACGTGAGCACTTACAAACACACAATCCTATACACAAACACATATCCTCACACTATAAAAAAGAGTTAGTGTTTATATTCACACTACTCTACCTACACACATTGGCATATTGATGGTTATTTCTTTTCTAGAGTATTGGGGTAGCCCTGAAAAGGGCTGTTTTTTGTCTGTTTTTTTTGTTTGCTATGGCAATCTTTTAGTTTCTAAGAATGCGATGTCCTCTGAGGATGGACTTTCTGGCGATAGGTCTGCTTCTTCGGAAAGAGAAGAAGAACTCTTTGGTGTCGATACGACAATCGACAAAGCCTCTGTCAGGTTCAGGTTGCTGCTGCTGCTGTTGTTGTTGTTGTTGTTGCTGTTGCTGCTGCTGCTGTCTCTGAAGTCTGTACTTCTCTGTCCATTCTTCTTTCTCCCTGTTCACTTCTTCTCTGAAGAGCTCTTCTATCAGGTCTTCAGTGACTTTTAACATTCTCACATTCTCTATCTCTTCTGGCTTCGGTATCAGACTGTGTCTGACCCTATGCAAATTTACGTAGGCTTCGTTTAGCTTAGCTAGTTTGGAGCACATCTTCGTAGGAGGATGAGTCGACAATGGATGGTTAGACTGGAAACTTCCCCGGTTCTTAAAGTCAAAGCGCGGACGTGAAGGAAAACATCCCTCTACGGTTTTCGAGTTGCAACGTTCAATGAGTGTCATGAGAGGGATAGTAAGAAGTCAAAGAGCATGAATCAAACATTCCTATAGTCAAACAAAAGACAAAGGCATTTTTTCAAAACACAACATTTTTATTCAAAAATCACTTAACACTAAACAACAACTCTAACATTTTTTTAACAATAATCCAACACTATAACATCAAACATTTTTTTCAAATCACAAACATTGTTTCAATTCATACTCTACTTTAAACAGGGCTGACAACGTTGTGAATGAAATTGTGATTTCCACTGTTGGAAGTCATTAGGCCATTGATGGACACTACGTTTCCTAGCTTGAGACAAAAGATAGGCATAATGATCACAAAACCATCGATCTACTTTCACATCGTTTCTAGAAGAAGAACGAGGATCAAAATGAGTTACTAACTGTTCTAAGAAATAGCCCAGGCTGCGATGATGCAGAAAATACACATAATATTGTCCACACACCAAGGAATCTGTGCCTTGTAATTTCACATTATTGAATCGGGTGGTCTGAGCATTTCTTCTCATAAAGTCGATGATATCGTCTTCCAAAGGGGGCAATCCGTACGAATCGAAATATTCCACACATCCTTCTTGAGGAAAGTAAACGGCTACCCAGTGGGTTCCTGGGAGATGACTGTCGTCCGTGTTGATCACATAAGCTTGATGGTCTTGAGGTTTGCGATGACGGAGTTCATCTTTAGCACAGGCGACGGGATTCCAAGAAGCCGTATACGAACTGTGGTTCAAAAGGTATTAAAGTTCCCAGGTATCCATTTGTGTGTTTTTTTTCTTCACAGGTAATAATATGTCATCAATTCGATCCTGACTTTTTGCTTGAAAATGTCTGACAAATAACCGTTTCTTCGTTTCGTCTCCTCACTCTGATTCAGGAGAGCTTCGATACGATGGATCTCTTGAGTGGTTAATGGTGGACAAGAATGTTCACGCAAGTCTTTATACCACTGGTGCCACACGTCTTCGTCCGAGATGAGACTCCAAGCTTCGTCCAGATACTCGTCCAATTTTTCTTCTTGACTCAACATCAGGCATTTATCGTGTTGAATTTGACTGGGATGATCGTTTTGACATCCATAGCAATTTTTCTTGATCAACTCCGTCATTTTTTCGGCCAAGTGTTTGGCAAAACAGCAGACTAAATGGGCTTCTTGTTCTGGCCATCTCGACTTCATCATGATCACTTCTTCTTTTTCCATGGTCTCTTCACATTTCATGTCCAAAGTTTCTCCACTAGGTAAAGAGGGATAACAGTCTTCCATGGCTTCTAATAGTCTAGAATGACTTCTCTCAAACTGTTGATTTCTATGGCATTATCGAATTCTGCATACAGGATGACGTTCACCGTTACATCAGGGTCTCGGTTTGCAAACTGAATTTCCACACGAATTTGGCCAGATTTTATAGGGTGGAAATGTCCCTCGTCGCTGCCTTGGTCTGGAGTGAAATCGAAAGCCCACAAAGCATAGCCTTTTGCATAATCGTCGTACGTAATGCCGTGACTGGTGTTGGTTCCTAACTGTCCCGTGGCTTGGTACAGGGACAAGTACGATTTCAAGTAATTCTTCTTCTCAAAGTCAGGCTCAAAGAGTCGGGTACACAAGGTTTTGCCATCGCGACTGACTTCGATCTTGGACACGCCAAAGTGTCGAAAGTAGAAAGGATTTTTAGCCAAAGCTCCGTTGAAGGCTTCATTCTCGACGATACCAACGATCAAACGTTTGGGTAGCTGTCCTTGGAACAGATGATCTTCGATCATGGATCGCTGTCCCTTGGGAATGGTGAAGGTTTTCACTTCCACGCGTCGGATCGGATACTTAGCGGTCGTTCTGCTCAACGTCTGACTGATGTCGTTACCCACTTTAGGTAACACTTCCACGCGTCGTACGTAGAGCCTGGCTTCCTCGATGACAGTTTTGCAAGCGGTAGTACCTATCAAATGGAAAGTGGCACTACTGCGATTCAGTCTCAGGCGAACATTCACTCCGTTCAGCAAATATTTCTCTTGCAACCACATGTCCAAATGCAAACGATCCATTAGTTCTAAACTTGTGTTGGCTTCTATGATTCTGTTTCTTCGTTCTACAAATCCGTCATTGTTGTCTTTGGTAGCATTAGTTTCGAAATTTTCAAACTTGTCAGCTTCGTCAGCTTCCCATATCACACAGGCATTGAGATGAGTGTTCTTGGCGTCTATTCCGTACGTCAAGAGATTTTCCAGATACGCTCGATAAGGGTAAGTATCCATGCTGCTGCTGACCAGTTTGTTGTTCAAGTACAAGTCCACTCCGCTAAACAAGGAATGCATGAAATTGTTGACGGGAGCTATTACCTCATCGCCATCTAGGGTCGAATTGTCCTCATCGACAACTTTGACTTTCAAGTACAAGTAACTGCTATTCAGATCGATGTAATCTTCGGGCTGTCCTTTGATTTCAAACTCGATGGGATCTGAGGCTGTCAATGAGGAGACGGGGTGAAATTCCACCCACTGCGATTCTTGCATCGTCATCATGGTGGGGGGCATGGCAAACAGATCCAGTTCCGACTTGGAACAAGCGCAAGATTCTCGGTGCATCATTTTTTTTCTTCTGTGTTTCAATAATCGAAAACGTCTAAGTCTCGAACTATTCTTCTTTTCTTGGCCTTTCTAGCTTGAGGTCTGGTGAAAGGGTGTTTTCTTCGTCGTCTCTTTCTGCCTTGTCCTTGCTCAATGCTTGACTCGGTAGCGTGCAGGGTATTTATAGGTGTGTCTCGTCGGCCCAAAATGTCTTTGCCCGTTTGAAGCAAGACATTTTTGCCTGCCCTCATGAAGGCTTCTTTAGGGTTTTGTTTGTCGATGATGACATTTTGGAGAAATTCTTTGCCTTGCGTCAGTGCCGCATCTTTCAAGGCGTGCAATCCACGTGTCACCATCGGTTTCAACACCGGGGCCACCGAACGAAAGGCCGATTTTAACATATCTCCTAAACCGTGTCCCCGCTGTCGAGCAACCCCTCGGTACACTGGATACATGACTTACGAGTCGTGAGAGAATCGTTTTCGAAAATGGAGTTTCACCGTGACTTTTCCTTTGGTGAATGGAATATTTTGTCCCAAATCTCCTTTTATAGTAATGTTGACCGTGTCCAAATACGACTTGCTGACAGGCAAATAGTGAGGATGGACAAATTCGCGGTGAACGTGGTAAGTGTTTCCACCTTCCTCGTCAGCGTTCGTGGCAGAATCCACTTTCAAAGGAATGACACGCAGTAACGGTACGGAGGTGTGTCCCACCACGTTAAACTCCACCACATCGGAATACACGAACATCAAATTCAGTCCTTGATTCAGTTCTACTGGGGTACGAAATAACTTGCTAAAAGACTCGTTATCGTAAACGATGGGTAATTCGTTTTTCTTCATCATGGTCATTCTTATGTTTATGTCTCCGCCCAACATGTCAAACAATTCTGGACAAAATAAGAAAGACATGATTTTACCCCCCTCAGGAAATTTTGTCAGGAAGCGACGAGCTGTTTTGTGGTATTCCAGGGTGACAACACCTTTTTTGGCATCCTCCAAAGCTTTCAGAAACACGCCATTAAACCTGGTGGCTATGGTGTTGACCAACTGTTGACCACTAAAATAATAGCCTGGGGGAATGAACAAGTGATAGGTGGTGTACTTTTGATTTTGTGTACGGGTTTTCTTGTCATATTTGCCCTGGGTATCCAAGTACTGTTGCACTCGCTCGTCATAAACTTCCACATCAAATTTATTTTGATTGGGAAGGACATTGAGGACTTGGGTCGGGTGAATCATTTCTACTAAAGCCACTTCCCAATGGGCTTCGTGATCTAAGGGGATGGCCTGAGGTAATTTGGCCGTGTAACAGCACAACGTGTTGTTGGGAAACACCTCCATGGAAATGTCACTGGGTAAGGTTAAGTAAAACTGGTTTTGGTGACTCATAATTCCAGAGTTCTGTGGCTCTCCGAGGGGTTACTGGACGTCAGAGGCGTGTCTCCGCCCAAAATGGGGTTCTGGTTGTGGTTGTGGTTGGAGTGGTGACTGACACTGGCACTGGACACAAGGTTCCCGTGGTTCCCGTTGGAAGAGAATTTCAGGGAGGGATTGGGAAGCAGGTAACCGATGCAACTGCTCAATAAAATGGTCCACAATTGTTTGTCTCCTTGTTGCAAACTCAAATTGGCAATGGCTGCCCCGATGACACAATACACCACGAAGATTTGGCAGAAAAAGACGATTTGCGTTTTAGGCACACGTTCTCCACACCACACCCACAAAGGTTGTTTTTGTAAATCTTGCACAGAAGAACTAGGTGAAGGAGTGGTCGACGTAGCTGCGTCTGTGTGAAAGGGCATGATGGTCACTTCTTTTTATAGTCGATGACTTGCGAAGCGTCGATCCAAGAATCAAAACTGGGTGGGTATCCTTTCCAACGTACTTTGACTTCTTTGACACGTCGTTTGCCCACTTTACGGGTTCTGCGTTCGAGAATGCTTTCGATGTCGTACACGTCGTCTTCTTTTTTGGTGACACGTTGTAACTCGTGCAAATAAAACGTTCCTTTGAGCACTTCTCCGTTCATGTCTTCCAATTTATAGACGGTAGGATGACGGCCATGCACTCGTCCAGTGACGCGAAACAATTCGGTCGTCCAGTTAGGTAAGTAACCTTTGTCGAAAGTGCGTTTGGTTTTGCCAATGCGCACCCAATCTCCTACGGTCAACTCTCCACTTTTCTTGGGGACAGCCCTCGTCGGGGACGTACCAAACAGGCGCTCAAACACCAACACTTCGTTGTCGGGAGTCACTTCTTGCGGGGCACGTCCAATGCTTCGATGGTAAGATTGGTTGTACGCTTGCACCAGGTGCGGTAAGATGTCGATGTACTTCAGAGTGTGGTGATGCGCAAAATATTTCCACATGCGTTCTTTCAAAGTGCGTTGAAAAGGTTCCACGATGCTGGCTTTGGTTTCGGGATTTTCGGTGGTAAAAAAATGAATGTCACGTTTCTTTAATTCTTTTTGGAAAGCTTGGTTTAGAAATTCGGTGCATTTGTCCGTTTGCCATCGAAGAGGGTGACGACCGCTTTGTTTCAACACCCGTTGCAGGGCTCGCACTAACTCACTGCTCGATTTGGAAGTCAAGGGCACGACCCAGGCAAATTTGGAAAAGACGTCGATGACACAAAACAAATATTTGTAGCCACGATTGTAGCTGGCCAAATGAGAGACATCGGCTAAATCGGCTTGCCATTGATGATCGATGCCTTCCACTCGGGTGCGACTTCTGGCAAACTTGCGTCGAATGGGTTTGTGTAAAGTGTAGGTAGCTTGTTCTTGTAACCATCGTTGCACTTGAGGTAAACGGAGACTTTTCAGTCGCGTTTTGGCAGCACGATACAATTTTTGAACTCCTGCGTAACCTGCAGGATGCGAGGGATCGTAGTAAATGCTGGCTAAGACTTTTTCCATTTTTTATTTTTTGTGTTTGTTTGTGTGTTAATAAGGCACCCACTCTTGGAGGATGCTACTCTTTTTCTCTTGGGGTATTTTCTTGGATTGCAATGCTTTGCGTGTGCGACCGGCAATAGGTGTTGAAGAGGAGGATGTCTGAGCGGGGGATATCGGTTCTTGTTTCACTTCTGTCTTCACTTCTGTCTTCACTTTCTTTTTCTCTTGTGATGAAGAAGGGGTGGCCATCATCTTTTTAATCCATCCAATTCTGGAGGTAGGTGGTGTTGTTAACTTGCGTACTTTTTCTGGTTTGAAACCCGTCTTCTTCTTCTTCTCCTTTTTCTGTCTTGGTCACTGGTAGTGGTGGTACTGGTACTGGTACTGGTACTGGTGATGGTGCTGGACTTTTCATCAAGGTCTTAAAATCTTTCAAAGTGGGTAGAGCTGTTTCGTCTAAAGCTTTCTGGTGAAAGAGTTGCAGTCGTTGCAAGAGTTGACCGTACTTTTGCTTTTTTTCTGTTTCGGACAAATCTTGGCGATCCATTAAGGACTGCAATTCGTGTTGTAACTGGGACATCTCGCTCAAATTGGGATTGGGAGGTAAATGCGGGGTGCGTTGTTCTTGCCACCGATGGTATTCCATCCATCGTTTGTAAGGCACTAAAGCCAGTTTTCGTCCTTCCATGGGGTTGTCAGGGGCCGATTCTGAGATCTTGGGACTTCCGAGGGCCTTTTTATCTTGCTCCCACCAGTCCTTCCAACATGGTTCCCAAGACTCCTTTCAGTATGGGACCTAACAAGAGGGGTAAAATGCCTCCACGTTGGACCAACATCTTCTTTTTTTGACGAATGGGAATTTTCTTTTGAACCATTTGGCGAAGAACGTAACGATGTTTGCCTAAGCATTGTTTCTGGTGTTTGGACAAAGGGATCGTGCCTTTCAAGACGTTCAAACAACATTCGCACACGGTATCGATGACCTCTTTGGAGGCCGATTGAATGAGTTTTTTTCGTAGAGGTGGAGAAGCTTTGGACAGGACAGATAACATGTCTCCATGTTTGACTAAACGTGGTGGTAGTCCTTTTCTTTTCTTTCCTTGGGGTTTTCTGGACGGTGACATCTTTGAGTCTTCAGGAGAAACAAAAACACTGATACCTCGACTTGGTCACAGGCCTTTTTTATACTGGAACGCGTCGCCACTGATTGTCTTTACGTCGTATTAGTTTGAGGACAGGCATGACACGTCGTGCAGGGGTACGTAACGGACTAAATCGAGCCAGTTCTTGCTTGGACAAATCCAGTAAACTTTGTAACATGCCCGATCTTTCTTGGACTTTGATCTTGGGAGAAGGTACTTTGTGAGCAGCAGCCACTGCCACTAAATTGGAGGGTCCTGCCACTGGGGAAGTTCTTTTTGGGGTCATCAACGGAGAACTTCTTGGTGTAATCAACGTCTCCAAGTACTCTTCAGTTCTTGGTGTCATCAACGGAGAAGTGGATGAACGTGAGGATGCCGGAGACGCAGTCACTGGTTTGCGAGTGTAAAGTTGCGTCCTGGCCGAAGTGCCTCTCTTGCGACTAGTTTTCTTCTGTGGACTTTTCTTTTTCTGGGGACTTTTTCTCTGTTTTTTTTTTCTGGGGGCTTCTTTTCTTTTTCCGGGGTGGTGTCTGGTAAGAGGAGGGTCCCGCCACTGGAGAAGTTCTCCTTGGGGACCTGGTCTTTTTCTTCTTGGGGCTTCGTTGGACTTTTTTCTTGGGTATAACTTTGGGGGCATTAGGATCCCATCTTAAGAGAGAGCGAATGATGACCCCTCATAGAGTACCGCTCCCTCCAGGTTTCAAAATGATTTGTTTTTTAGTTTGAGTGTCGATGCGGGGATCGGCCAGTTGGACCAAACCGACTTTGTTTCGATCGAAAAAGCGTTTGGTTTGATGAGGAATCTGAATGATTCCTTGGAGTATTTGACGTGCCGTCACCGTGAACCATCGTAAGACTTCTTTGAGACTAGCTTCTAAGACACGAGCTCGTGTTTGTGGATTTTTTTCTCGACTGATTCCATACAAGGCACGAATCAATTTGACGGGAAGATGCGACTAAAGGGACGTCATGTTGACGTTGTGTGAGACAGACGAAAAAGGGTCTGAGGTTTTTATAGATTTTTTATGTGGAGTGAAATGAAGTCGAGGACGGAGACGTGTACAGGACAGGCCCTCCGTCTTGGTACCAGTGGTGAAACAAGTGGGTACGAAATCGCAAATCCTCGGGGGTTGTAGGTTTCAAATCAACGAGTAAATAGGCGTGTGGCGTTTGAGTGGCATCGTCGTACGCCTGAGTCAGCCAAGGCGTTCCTAACTGTTTGGCTAAGACTTGCACTTGCGATTTATCTCGAGGGCTTTTAAACAAGACCACGTAATGCGCATTGAGACTGATGGTGCGATGGGCTTTACTTTGTTGAAACAAATTTTGGGTGATGTAAACGACACTGGCATTACGGTGATGCCCTTTGCGCGTGAACCACAGTTTAATTTCTTCTTCGTCTTCTCCTAACATGTCGTCGAAAATGACCAAATGGGTTTGACGGGAGTCAGAGACGATGCCGTCGTCTTCTTTAGGAATGCCTTCCACAAACACGATGGAATCGCCTTGACTTTCTCGCAAGAGGTTGTACGCCGATTGCCACTCTTTGTAACACCACACGATCCGTTGAGGTGGCCGATCGATCAAATGATGTTTATGTTCGATCAAACGTTTGACGAATTCGGTTTTGCCTGAACCGCTAGGTCCAGCAATGAGCATGTTAAAGGGATGGCGAAGATACAAAGCCTCCCAACTGGCACGATCTAAGTGTTCATCGATGACTTTGACAGTAGAGGAAGAGGGAGCAGAGAGAGCAGAGTATCCATGGTGTGAGAAATGTCACTTGTGACACGAAAAACAAACAAGACAAGAGTTTATATACTTTTTCAGAATACGTTTATTGAGTGTTTTTTATCAAACATGAATACGAAAGACAAAAATACATAAAAGCCAAAGGCTTAAGTACAAGGATAAAAGGCACATGATAACCATTAACGTGGAATAAACACAAGTGTCTGTACAACATGTTTTGGGTAATGTTCTAACCAGTTCTATAGTAGGGGGTAAGGTCACACAAGTGTCCTCCCGAAAGGGTCTTTCAGGCCTGTCCACGACAGTCCCGTCCTGGGTGACGGGTTCTTCTGGCACCGTTACTAACACGGGTTGAAAAGTAACTTTTTTCCTTGAACAACTCTCGTGCATACTGGGCCACTTCTTGGGTCCAAGCCTCAAAATCCCATTCTTTCCAGGCACGGACATCTGTCCAATGGGGATGTAAGTCACAAGCTACACACACATCGTCATACACGTCTTGGGTAGCTAAAAGTTGACGAATCTTTTTTTCCTGTTGAGGTCGAGAAGTATCCAGATGAAAACGCAAGGCTTTGAGCAAAAGGAGCTTTTCGTGACCATTTAAGGCCATTGAGGTGGTAAATACTGATCGTAAAGAGTCCACAAAGAATCGGCTGGTAAACGAAATCCCAGAAACAAGTCACTAAGACACACACCACTTGTCGACCCAAATTGAATGGATACAGTTCTTGTAATAATCGATGGTAATGATCCACGGTTTGAATATGGTCATTGAGTTCCTTCCACGGAATCTGTTCAATGACATGTGACATAAGTCGTGGCATGGCAGCCTGTTTTTATATTCTCTTTTTTTCGGATGCAATACACGTACTTTCTAGCCAGAGATCTTCGTTCTCCAGTAGGGAATCTAAATGTTACATACTGTAACCGAAACGTCAGAGTTTGTCTAGATGTTTCGCCTTCCGCTAAGCAGATTCCACGTAACAAATGTTGGTAATCCTTTAACTTGTCTTCCTCAATGCGTTGCACTAGGTGAATGTCGAAGTAACCAAAATGATGAACATGTCGATCATTGGCGACCTCAAAGTTTTGAACAATGTCTGACCATTGAAACAATTTCTGACGAATCAGTTCTCTTATACTATTCAGGTACCAGTGGTTAAAGATCTGGTGACGTAACGGATGCAATTGTTCTTTACGTTTCACTTGTATTTTCACCAGCTCTCGGTAAATCCTTTCTCTCAACTCCTCAGGCAAGCCCAAAATGTTCTCTTGTAAAGTATCCATAAGTATATACACTGTTTTTGGAATCCTTGTGTGGTGGCCAATAGCCTCGTTTACCTTTGTGCCTGATGTAATATCCACTCATAATCAGTCTTCTTATACTTTGGAACAGAGCATAATTTAAAAACGGTTCAATAACTTTGCGTTTGCGTTTCACTTGTATTTTGATCAGTTCTCGGTAAATGCGTTCTCTCAACTCCACAGGCAAAGCACGAATGTTCTCTAGCAAAGTATCCATGAATAGGTCATACTAAATCCTCTTTTGTCTGGCACAAGACATGTACTGTTTGCACAGACATGGTTTTAATTCATTGTCGAATCTAAATCGTTTAGTTACTAATTTACACGTTACAATTCGTTCAGAAGTTTCCTCTTTCACTAAGTCGACATTGCGTAAAAGATGCTGGTAATTCGTTCACTCTTCCTCTGGAATTCGATGCAGTACGTTTACAATGTAGTAGATAGAATCATCCAGAGCAAACCATTCCTTTTTAAAACCAGGGGGTCGTTGATCAATGTCTGTCCAGTGGAACACTTTCAACTCAATCAGTCCTTGTATAGCATTCAGGTACCAGTGGTTCAAACACCGGTGACGTAACGGATGCAATTGTTCTTTACGTTTGATTTGTATTTTCACCAGCTCTCGGTAAATGAGTTCTCTCAACTCCACAGGCAAAGCACGAATGTTCTCGTGTAAAGTATCCATGAACAGATTATGGTAAGTTACTTCAATGTCTCGGTCCTACTTAGGGTAAGTAATGACAATTCGCTGACCATCGAGCATGTTCTACGTAGGCCGAATCTTGCGGTTCCCAGTGGTTAAGTGACACACCGCAACTGAAGCACTTGACTTTATCTCCTTCGCCCAAGTAGAAAAATCCGGCTCTGGCTAATTCTTCGGGGGTCGGTCCTCCCAGATACTTAGGCCATTTTCCTTTGAACGATTGAAGACGATTTTCAAAGTCACAGTATTCCGACAAACGCACAGGAAACGAATATTCGTCTTTCACAGGTTCGTTTCGATGAGGGTTGGGTGACATGAATAGGAGTTTGCTCAGGGCTGGATGACATCCGTAAGGGGGTAGACGTGAAGGTGAACATTCCCCTTTAAAACGAAACCCAGTAAAATGTCCAAGAGGACGAGCGGCATCACTTTCGCATCCCTCAGGTTTGACACGCACAGCATCACTTTCCATGATAGGGGTAGTGAGAACAAAGTTCCCATGATGCTTTACGGCATCGCTAAGGTCACAAGGTACAGCATCGTACCCATCGCAAGGCTCACAATCGCATTCCACTTCCGAAGCCTCACACTTGAATTGTGCCTTTCTAAACAACTTGTTCCGTGTTTCTCTGAAAGTATTCATCTTGTTCGCTCGGTCTTGGTAGTCACAATGAACTATCGATCTTGCCTAGGGTTCCTTTTTATATACAGACCAATACCGACGTGTCCATACGGTAAGGTGAAATGATTGGAAAGTCGCACTCGTTTCTGGTACACAATTTGATAGACTTTTTCCAAGGGCCGACTGGCGATGTGGTGAGTGGGTAAACGTAAACGTACAATCTTGTTCGGTTGATAGGTGTCACTTTAAAGTTTGCATCCTCTCCCGATTGCAAGGCTTCTTTCAATACTCCAAAGTTGACCACACGACTGGTACGATAATTCAGAGTCAGTCCTTTCACTTTGCACGTCGTGTGCACTTCTCCATATTTGTCCCGGTATTCGTAGCCGTAATTTTTGGGACCACCACTGACGAAACTTAGAATCTTGTCGTCGGGATGCTCGTCTGTCCAGGCTCCTAAACGGCCTCCTTCGATGTTAGGGTGCTGCTGACTCGGGTGATGGATGTAAATGCAACTGTCCGTGTCAAAGTACAGGACGCGTTCCCCTAACAGTTCTAAAGCTTCGTACAATTTTAAACGAGCATGAGCTGTCACGTAAGCCGCAATGACGACATTTCCAAAAGGGTCGTCTTGTACAAAGTCCAGATTTTCTTCGTAATTGACCAAGATCAAATCCTCGCGAACGACGTCCACGTGTTTCATGTATTTGGTTTTGTCGTGAATCATCTGGAAGTAGCGGGAAGGTTCTGTCAAATATTCCGTCTTGGGTAAACACGGTCGTTGTGCCATTTTACCCCACAAGCAATTTAACATCACTTTGGCAAACGATCGCCTGCCTTCGTTTTTCTCGATGTGGTCTAAAGTGATGCCTTCTTGTTCACAGTATTTCTCTTTGAATTGTATTTGGTCTTCGGGAGTGTGACACATCTGTCAGAAGAAAGGGCATTGGTCTTCAGAGTGTCCAGACCGTCAAAAAAGAAAAAAAAAGGGCTAAAAAAGACAAAAGTCAAGATACCTGTTATTATTGTCATGAAAAAGGACATTGGTCTCCAGATTGCCCAAAAAAGAAACAAGAGGAGTCAGAAGAAAAGAGGAATTCTTCAGAAGAAGAGAGGGATTCTTCAGAGGAAGAGAGGGATTCTTCAGAGGAAGAAGAGGAATAAAGAAGACAATTCTATTTACAAGAGGCAAAGAAACAGGAGAAGAAAAGAAGAAGGGAAGAAAATGAGGAGAAAGAAGAGGAAAAGACGGTGAAGAAATTCAAAAAACAGAGAGACTAAACAAGGAGAAAGAAGAAGTGAATGAACTTTTAATTAAAGTGTTCTGTTGTGAATTGTGAATTGGATTGTAACGATGGATAAAAGAATAAATTAATTATATAAGGTAAGTGTCTTTGAGTTATGATTTTAAAATAAGAACGTACACTCACACGCTCATACACAGACACGTACTATAGGGTAAAAATTTTTTTTTTTTTTTTTTTTTTTTTTTTTTTGAGTTATTGGCAATTGAAAGTGTATCTCTTTTCGAGAGACGTGGGTGGCCCTGAAAAGGGCCTTTTTTGGTGTAGGGGTGAGTTTATGCAATCAACTTTAACTGCCTTAAGCCTTTGCTACGGCCGAGGCCTACTTCTGGAATGCGTAATGTTGATGATGATGATTGGGTTGAAATCACTAAGGGTGGTACGGTAGGCTTAGTCACAGGGTTAACGTGTTTAGCTCGGGAAGGTCGTATTCTCTTCGGTCGTAATAAAGAAGTCTGATACATTTGTTTCAGACTTCTTAACTCCGCTAAAATGTCCAACAGTACCGTGACGGTTTGATTTTCACCCTCTTGTTTCTTTGCTGCTACTTCTTACTGTTGTTGCTATTGTTTTTTTCTTACCTCTTCTTCTTGCTGCTGTAGGAGAAAAGCTTGTTCCGCTTCCTTTTGTCGTTGTATAAATTTCTCCAATTCTTCTTTCTGTCTCTGTCTAAAATTCTCCACTTGCGGTAATGAAGAAGGTAACGAAGGTTCCGGAACAAATTCTTGCGAGGTAAGAAAATCCACAAAATCCCAATTCACCTCTTCTGAAAGTAAATCCGGGTTCCCTTGGGCAGTCTCCCCTGCTGGTGCACCCCAATGGATCGTTTTCTGAGTTTCCGTCATGTTGAATCACTGTCGCATAGATTGACTGTACACAAGCGCTAGGGAATCTATATAGACCACGTGACGTCACAGACTGCTCTCTTCGGATTGGATGCGGGCTAACTGAATTTTGTAACGCGTGTTCGGATTGGTGAATGAACTCAATCCGTTTCAATCCTTCCTCTACCTATAAATAAGCGCAGTTCACTGCATTGATTCACCTGTTCTCGTCGCTTCAAGATGTGGACCACAGTCGAATCATCCACCCTTGTGTCTTCCATGATGTTTAGGACGGACATGCTCATGTATGTCCGGTCCAAGTGGACCGTTGTCGACAAGTCAGACACAAGCCTGTGGATACGAAGAGTGTACTTAGAAAGACAAGGTTGCCTCAAGAGGACACTGATTTATGGCCCTCGAGTAAGACGCAGCTTGAGGACAAGAAGATGCCGCAGATGCCCTTTATGTTAATGGATACATTAACATAAACGCAAAGGCCCTTTTCAGGGCCACCCATATTTCTCGAAAAGAGAATGACTTTCCATTGCCTACCCCTTTTTTAAATTTTTTTTATTATTTTAAAAAAAAAATAAATCCCATATTCAATTTCCCTTGACGCTAGACAGTCCCACGATTTTTTCTCCATGTTAAATTCCCCTTGACGCAGATTGACCCAGGGTTTTTCTCCATGTTAAATTCCCCTTGACGCTAGATTGACCCACGATTTTTCTCCATGTTAAATTCCCCTTGACGCTAGATTGACCCACGATTTTTCTCCATGTTAATTTTCCCTTGACGCTAGATTGACCCGGGGGGGGGGGTCTGTAATGCTAATTCCCATTGACGCTAGGGTGACCCTATTCACTACTAACGTGAAGGGGTGTGTGTGTGATTTGGATTTTTAACGTAGCTTTAACATTTTTTCAGTCATATCGCTGCGATGTCTGCAGTGTGGCAGTTTATGGTGATGCCTGGCACTGAGGCATCATGCCGAAGACATGTAGCACGATGTCCCACCCAGTCACATTATCCTGCCACCAGGCCGACCAGTCCCAACACTAACCTAATGCTCAGCGCCAAACGAGGCAGCTGTTAGTACCATTTTTGTTTGGATTTGGATTTTTTTTAACGTAACTTTAACGATTTTTCAGTCATATCGCTACGATGTCTGCAGTGTGGCAGTTTATAGTGATGTCTAGCACTGGGGCATCATGCCGCAGACATGTAGCATGATGTCCCACCCAGTCACATTATCCTGACACCGGGCCGACCAGTCCTAACACTAACCTCTTAATGCTGAGCGCCAAGCGAGGCAGCTGTTAGTACCATTTTTGTAAGTCTTTGGTATGACTCGGCCGGGGATCGAACCCACGACCTCCCGCATCCGAGGCGGACGCTCTAACCACTAGGCCACCGGAGCGGTCAAAGCGTGAAGGTTACACTATCGGAAACGTTCGCAAGAATTAAAAAAAAAACGAAGCAGAAAATTAAAAGATTATGTCTCCAAAAAGCAGGACTACTTATCACGACTCGTGACACAATGGCGAAGGAAACAAGGAATAAATAAATGCTAAATTCACTATCATGTGTACAAATGAAGGGTCTTAGGTCAGCAAAGATTGGAACTGGGACAGCGATGGTTCCATGTATTGCCTGCCTAAAGCGCTGGGTTAAATCGCAACGCAAACGTTTGAAATGAGGACAAGTTATTTTCGTGTAGGACAAAAATCTCCAAAAGTGATGCGGCCTCTCCCTATGGGTAAAAGTGTTTCTTTGTTATGTCTATCCATAGGGACAGGATTTAGGCAGTAGGGTAGACGTTGTGCAAAAAGATCGGTTGGTCTGAAAGAGAAGGATTTTTTAAAGAGGAGTCTTGAAGTTTAAAAGACCAATGGCCTCACAAAAAGGTTGTGTGGCTAAGGATTTTTATCAAACTGATGACCACCAGTGGCCTCAGGTTCACGTAAAAAGTATACTGTCGGCCAGTGGCCTCAGAGCTTTTAGTAAATTTGGACCACAACATTTCATGAATACTGTCTCAGGAGTGTTATTAACATTGAGAGGACAAGTGACCTCGATTTTTCTTGTAAACTTTTAACGACTAGCGGCTACAGGATTTTGTTATTGCAACCACTCATTTGCTAAAAACACTGCTCCAATAATAATTTAGTAAAATATTAAGTCATAACTGAGATATATGATTAATCATTTATGAGAATAGCGTAACATGTTAATTTAGTTGAAAAGTACTTGAAACGTTTAGGAAACAAAATTTGCACATCGAACAAGAACGCAAACAATCAGTCAAACAACGGGCAATTGGTCTCGCGCGTAAGTTTTCCCTGCTTCTAACTACATATGTAACATATGCTGCATAACTATTACATTATATTACAGCACGCATTAGCTACGATGTCGTAGCCTCAACTTGATTTGTTGATTGGTTGAGGCTACGAACTGATCCAATATCATGCAATGGAGCAAAAAATATCATCACTAAAGTCATAAAAGCACAGTGTAGAAATTTACTACATAAGTATAATCATGTTATGAAAGAAGTTTGGCTTATTTTGAATTTATTAAGCCCTTACACGATAAAATAAATTGGCATGGTTACACTAACCTCACCATGTCCGCCATGATAGATAACGCGAGACTCTCGCCTTGACCCCTTTTCTATGTAAGGCTTGCCAGACCATATTTGGATATTCTACGCTATGTTATTATCAATCAAGCGGCGAATACTGGCTTCTTGGTGGAATTTCAAAGTTGCCGATAAACCGTATTTACTTTTAATGCGCAGAATTTCTGACTCAAACCGCGCCATATTTATACTACGATTTGTTTACGTTTCCAAATAAGGCCTTAATGTCCTTATATGGCACACAAGCAAACGAGACTGAGAACGGAAGTAATCATTATTTGAACTAATATGGTGGACTATCTAAACAAAAATACCGGATTGAAAAGGTAAGCGAGATTTTACAACTATTTCTAAAATGATTTGCGATACTTCCGGTATTAAATAAAAGGACTACTCAATTTATTGCATTATATGCACGGAATATGTCCACGAGGTATGAGTAGGGGTACTAATATTAGTACTAAGCACACATATGCCTGCAGACATTGGAAATTGACTTCATAAAAAGCTTCTATGGCATACTTATTTTATGTCGAGAAACTTATAATCACATTAAGCAGGATCAGAGTTTTAAATTTGCAAGAGTATTAGCATAGTCTATCATTGAATTAGTTTCAATTGTTCAATATTTCTAGTAGACGAAAGACAGCTGCCACGAGTGTAGAAATGTGCATCAGCAGGAAGCACAACTAGTGCCCCAAAAACACTAACAAAAGAGTGCGCGCAAAATATAAAAAGGGATCAAAGAAACTCATTCTATATCATCTCTACGACATTCATGACAGTACTGGATATTCCAGGATACAAATCCACGTCTGGTGCCGAATAATGGCACTAAATCAAAACATATCTACCACTCTGTGGTCGTAAGTAAAAACTGTTTGTGCGACAGAGAGGCTAATAATCGGGATAATTGTACCCCTCTCTAGCAAGAGGCATATAAACAAAGCCGCCAATGTTATTTATGTAGCAATGACTTTACATGGATTGATGAGAAAGCTGCAAATGCTGCTACTACAACTACTAATTACTACTACTACTACTACTACTACTACTAATAATAATAATAATAATAATAATAATAATAATAATAAACATTGGTTCACATGATATGACTTATCTAAACAATGCCTTGCTCATCAAACAAATGAAGTGTTCAATTTGCATACTTGGAGCAGTCAATGCGTGTTACGCACCACTGACCGCTTAAGGCAGGTTAAAACCACCGTTTGGTTAGGAAACGGCCTCTGAATGCAGAATGCAAATGACCGCTAATGCAGGTCAGTTATGCATGACATTTTCGGGAGATTACAATTTTCCTTTGTGACCAGATGACCGCTGAACTCGGTTAACAGTTAGGACAGGTTTGATTATGTGTGTGTGTGTGCGTGCGTGCGTGCGTCCGGGTTCATTTTAAACGAAAAGTATGATCTAAGAGAAGTAACACTTTCAGATAGTTGACAGGCTCAATTAATGAGTAATTTCCCTTATATTATGAAGTGGCAAGTACAAACATATCGCATTAAGAATCAATTTGCATAGTAAACAAACGAGATATTATCAATAAATGTGTGTACCTTTTTACTGTAAGATCGTTTCTTATGAACTTATTGTATTAAAAGAGTCATAACTGAGGTGTAAGGAGAATACACAAAATAAATATCGATTTGGTGAATAGGTTCAAAGTCTATGTGGGTGCCCCTACATAGGGGGTGGGGCACTTGCCACCCCACCCACATCCCACCACCCTGATTTCAACTCGAAACATGTTTTGGCCAACATACGTAAACTTAATAGCTGACGATTACATGTTTGCCCCCCTTCCCGAAAATAATTGTGTGGGCGCCCATGAAAGTCTGTTTTAAAAAAAGATTTTTCCCGAACACTTTTAACACATTAGAGACTAACTCATGGTGAGGAAATGGGAACTAATTTCGTTTTCCAAGGAAACACCGAGCCAGCCGACCTGAGCTTGCTGAGGATATCAGAACCTGATCTACCAACTGAGCTACAGCGGCTCCCGATATTAAATAAAAAAGGCTTTTAATCAAAGTCACGCGTTTGGATTATATAGCCGGTACCTTACAAAGAGCTATCAGTGAAATATTACTTGGGCGGGGAGGGGATCTATACTTGAAGTATTCTAATAAGAGAATATAAATACCGACCATGAATTCTTACTTTCGTCATTTTGACCCGATTGCATGATGACGCAATCTTTTTGGACCATCTCAAGTATTTATAAAATTGGATATACGTACAAGTGGCGAATGAAAAAATAGTTCACAACGTCTTGATCAATCCTTGTTTCATATATAGATAAGGTCGTCCGAATGGCAAATATCGGCACGATTAGAACATGGCTCTGTCTTTTCCGTCAAACAATGAAACAACCTCTGAAATAGTTGTATGAATACACATCAATATGATGTGTTTGGTAAATCGCTTCTGGTGGAATTCATCACATATGATGTGACAGAAAAGGTAGAAATGTTCCGACTGGGACTTTGTCTTCTTCAGCCACCATACTGTTCCATGTGAACGAAAGTAGTTCAGAATACAGTTCTCAATATTCACGAACTACATCATAAGTTTCTTTCTCGACTTGATAGGAATGGCCAAGGATATTCCCGATGCAATCGGCATAAACTCGAAGTATGGTCAATATAATTTACTGAGAAATTGCGAGTACAACGGCTGCTCATCTGGGGTCACTAATTATTTTACTATATAGTGCCCCTATGCATTTCTCCAAACTGAACTCAGACCAATATTCCAATAACACTAGATTCCAAGGAGTGGAAGTGCCATTATAGTACATTAGCACGCACTAAAACTTGTCAGGTATTACTCTGCATCTTTTGGAATGACAGTTGATAAAATCCTACTGGGGTCGTAACTCCATCTCTGGTTCGATGAAAACATAGTTCTTTACCATATTTCATTCTTATTTTACCTGTGCATTTCCACCACAATGCTTTCACAATTCAGATAGAAAAGGACACCTTCCCCATCATTCCGAGGTAAAAATCAATCTCTATGATGAATATTTCACGTTGTAAGGCACAGCCAAACAACACCTCTAAATTTAGATAGAACTAATTGGCTTACACCAAAGATTGTATTCTAGTCTGACCCCGTCTTTCTTGGAGAAATTCACCGGTGTGTATGCTTTTTGTCTGCATTGTCTTGGAAGCCTTGAGCTTTTCAAGCAATATATCCTCTTGCATCTGCATCAGGTGGGTGCCAAAATGGAAATCCACGTCCTAATATAATTAGTTGTTATTGTTGTTTTTTTAAAATAAATATTCAGCTATTCTTCAATCTGGCAGGTTTCGAAGACAGCAGCATTAGAAATGCATAATAAGTGAAACATAGAACCTGAGTCCAGCTTGATACTGTCCATATCTCCTAAATGCATTGATGCTTCCAGTCTGTTCGCGCATTCGTAGATTTTGGAATGGATAGATTTTACCAATTTTTAAATGTTGTTTGAGTGTTAAAAATATGCATGCTCTTAGAATTGTGTCGAAGTAAATATGTTGATGAGATTTGTGTTCAAGGTCATGAGTTTTCTTAAAAAGCAAAATTGACATAGTTCCCGATTGTCTGGCTGTTAAAGTACATGACCTTGTTGATAAGCTAATATTGAGCTAGACTGAATATTTCAACCATCATCCGTTTCTGTTATTGCGTGTAACTTTTCTATATAAGAGATGTTTACCTGAAAATTAGCTATACCCAACATTAACATCAGTCTTACAGGAATAATTTAGTTGTGATCATTTCAGAGGATTTATTTATTAGTTTCAATTATTCATTGGAATTTAGTGTTCAGACTTTCGGATTTAGTTGGTGACTGGAAATATTGTGAGTTTATTTAAAGACATTTTGGATTATATCATTGCGATACATCAATTTTAAATACTCTCTTATTTCAAACTTTCTTTTAACTTGCTCATCCCAGTTTGTTTTGTTTGTTTTTACGTTTTATTCCAGTCCTAGGAGGGACTATTAACATAGTTCAGAAATAAACGATGACAAAGCACATTCGCATTTTTCCATGTTCTAGTCTTAAAAGATTAAGCAAAACATTTTAACATTTGAACTTAGATTTCCATGAACCTGATCTGTTCCATTAGTTTTCAAAATATAAATGTATTAGTGACATCTCGTGAATAATGTGGCAAAATTTTTGGTTGCTATCTTGAGAAAATAGGATATGCATTCTTAAAATTGCTGACATTTTATCATAAGAGAGTGGAGTGGGGTTGGTCTTTTGTAGGACTTTCCAACCAATGAATATTGCTCTGTGGTGAAAACTTTTATGTACTGTGGCAGAGATTTCTAAGGATATTGTACTTGTGGAAATTGAACACATGATCCAAGCACAAAACTAACCAAAATGACTGATTCCATGTACTCGAAAAATCAGCTTGAACTAGTTTAAAATACATTACCTTTATCAGTTGTTAGTGTAGCAAAAAGGAATTTTGTCATACTATGCAATACCATCTTCTGAAAGTGCAATTAATGAATTACCAAATATATCAAATGTGAAAAATGTTATTCACTCTTTTTATGCAATAACTTCTGAAATACAGTGACCCAAACTACACCCATCAATCATGCACCAAAAATAAAATTATTACAAGTTCTTTTAACATTTTCTAAGAGATATATATAAGGTGTTTTGAATAGCCAGTATAATCAAGAAGGAAATTCTTTTTCTTTAAAAACTAACCCTGTGCAAAATACGAAATTACAGAGTAGAGTGAACTTGATTCAGAATACGACTGGAATTCATTTGGATTACTTGATACTTTTAGACTGTATTAGAACTTTAGGACTATTTAGGATTTTATTCACCATACTGTAAGTTATTTTTGATTTTTCCCTTTGTATTTGATGGAAATAATATTTTGAATTTGACAAAATTTGCTGATCTTCGCTCTTTTCTGTTATTTAATTGAAGACCATAGATTTATAACAACTCCCTTACAAGTTTGCTAAAGAGGACTCACACCCTCACACTTATATATTCTTATGTACATCTGTATTATGTGTATTATTATTTATTATTCATGATTATAGTTTGTAAGGGTTATTTAGTTGATAATATTTTAAATGCTGGTATCTAAGCGAATGGGTATGTACTGTAGGATGAATCATTGTAATAATACGTAGATCCCTTATTTAGTCTCAAGGTTGAGTTATCCAAGTCAATATCACGTGTTCTGACTAAATGTCACAGGTTATTCTAATATGCCAAGATGACCTAATTTCTGATTATCTAGTGATAAGCAGTTAATAATGTCTACCGGTTCGATGTAGAATGTAATTGAGTCATTGAACCGCCTTAATGTTTTATTATTTGCGTATTAATTATCTATATAAGATAATTATTACGAAAAATTATGCATTTTTAGTAGTAACAAAAGTCGTAGAAGTTATTCATGGAGAGGATTCATTTATTTTATTTAATCATTCGTTGAAATTACAGTGCTCTAAATATTCAGATTAGTTGCAATAATAGCTATCAATAAAATACTGTGAATTCATTTAATGGCATTTTGGGCATATAACATAGTGATTCTTCTGTATTATCGTTACTTCAGTACAATACAAATCATCATTCGGAATACTTTTGGAACTTATTCAGATTGCTCACTACTTTTGGACTTTATAGAACATTACGAAGTGTTTAGGATTTTATTCACCATACTGTAAGTTATTTTTACCTTTTCACTTTGTATTTTACGGAAATATGTTCTCTTTTCAATTATACAAGCCTTGTTCGTTTTCGTTCTTCCTTGTTACTTATTTTAAGACTATAGATTCGTAAGAATATTTACAGGGCAGGTCATTTGCCCCCTCCTCCTTTACCAATTTCATTGAATTGACATTTGCCCTTCCACTTCACCCCAAAAACACAAGGAAAACGAAGAATGAAATAAGTTGTAGTTTTCAGTGATGTAATACATACGTTGAAATTCCAACACCTTTTTGCAACCTGACATGAAAGAGATTGGGGGGTGGGGGGTATAGTAATTTTGGTTATTGATTTCAAGTACTTTTTTGCAAGCTAGCAAATAGGTTAGTACATCGCATATTAGACAGTTTAGCCTTCCACGTAGTGGTCGCTCATTAGAAATACTAGGCCGCTGGTCCCTTCTCTTTATTGCTAATTCCTCTGTCAGTTGTGGTAGGTTCAAAGACAGAGTTCTAAAACCAACCATTAGTATTTGAATAAGTAGATACCATACGTGAAACAAGAGCTGTGATTGGTTAACCAGGTGGAACTTTGTTATCGGTACGTGTCAATCAATGTGTGGAAAAAACTAAGACCGGTTGGCTGGTCTAGTGTTGCATGGAGTCTCTGGCTAATTATCTTCTCTCTGCAGCCAATTACAATTGATAGGTAATCAATCGGTTGTCAAGCTTCGCCTGTAAATCAAGGTGCAAATATCCTATACCAAACGACAAGTCAGATCTCGATAAGTGACTGACGTTTTTAAAATATGCCCCTTTTATGGTGGGTATCCGAAAATAAAACGAACGCATGCATACTTGAAAATTGTTGCATAAAGAATCCGACAGCTACCCATAAGAAGACCATTTTACAAATTGCGTAATCTCCGGGGATCAAATTTAGAGAGAAAATCATTCGTCGAATTAATGTTAATACGAAGGGAAAATAAAATATGAAAACCTGCGGTAAAAATAACACTGCATATACATACATGCACAAGACTATTAGAACTGGTCATAATTATTCAGTATCAGAACATTTGGTTTCAGTATCCGTGCTTGTTAATGCTTGTGGCTGTGGTTTCAGTATCGTGCTTGTTAATGCTTGTGGCTGTGGTTTCAGTATCAGTGCTTGTTAATGCTTGTGGCTGTGGTTTCAGTATCTGTGCTTGTTAATGCTTGTGGCTGTGGTTTCAGTATCCGTGCTTGTTAATGCTTGTGGCTGTGGTTTCAGTATCCGTGCTTGTTAATGCTTGTGGCTGTGGTTTCAGTATCTGTGCTTGTTAATGCTTGTGGCTGTGGTTTCAGTATCCGTGCTTGTTAATGCTTGTGGCTGTGGTTTCAGTATCCGTGCTTGTTAATGCTTGTGGCTGTGGTTTCAGTATCCGTGCTTGTTAATGCTTGTGGCTGTGGTTTCAGTATCCGTGCTTGTTAATGCTTGTGGCTGCTTATTTTTTCCACAATTCATAACAAAGAGTAACAGCCCGAAACAAAAAGTCGAACATTGATACGTATGAAGTTTTCAAAACTTTTCTTTTCATATTTCTCATATTTTGGGGGATTTCAATTACAAAGAGACTACAATATTTAGCTAACCACAAACTATTCCTTGTAAATGAAATATCCTGAGTATATGTCTTCACCAATCCAATTTTCCCTGGCACTCCAGCAAACGATTGTACGTAACAAACTAACATCCATATACAGCAAGAATATATTTAAAGGAACTAGAGTAATGACTGTAGTTAAAAATGTTTATGGAATATTTTGTGATATATTTAATGGGAAATGTTGTCATCTCATCGCAGTGAATCAAACAACTTTCACTCAGCGAAAACCATAGTGTAAATTAATATATAGTAGCGAGTCCTCAGGATTTAATATATAGTAGCGAGTCCTCAGTATTTATCTGTGTGAGAAGGTAGGTATGACTTTCATTGCGCGCCAAAAAGTGTTGAGTATATTTCTACCAAATTTATATTTAAAAAATAAAATAGGAACTTTAGAAACGTCTCAAGAGAGGACGGAAGAGTAATGGCATGTAGCCAAAGTTGTAACTGCGGTTAATTTGCATGAAATGTTGAAAATGGAAGGATTTAGTTTATGTTTTGCATTTATATTTTGTTGCATAGTTCGTTTTGAACGAACGGTATTTTGAACACATTATTTTGTATACTAAATGATGGCATTGTTTGGTATTGGATAGAAAAGCCTATTATGTGGCAATACATACAGGAAAGTTTTATAGTCACACAAACAACAGTAAAAACTAGCAAAATTTAATTGCCAAAGGGACAGGTAAATTTTACCTACGTTGCCTTGTAAGTGTATCCATAAGAAACACAGGGATGAAATACAGATGAATTTAAGAACCTAATACATGTACATTAGCATTAATAATAATAATAATAATAATAATAATAATAATATGTTTATTAGGTATGAAATATATAACTGGGGAGAGAAATCAGCATGCATGACCATTGGTGGGAAAGGAAAGCTGATGAAGTGCAACGCTATGCCGACACTACAACTCCAAAAGAGTCCTACAACGCCATCAAGTCAATCTTCGGCCCTTCAAAGTCTGGCTCCGACCCCTTGCTTGGTGACGATGGCTGTACACTAATAAAGGACAATACTGACATTAAGGACAGATGGAAAGAACAATTTAGTCAGCTCCTAAACCTGCCTTCATCGGTCAGCCAATCTGTTCCTGACCAAATACCCCAACAGCCAATGCACGACTAGCTGGATGTTCCACCAACGATAGAGGAGTTGAGGACGGCCATTAAACAAATGAACTGTGGTAGGGCACCTAGAAAGGACGGTATGCCAGCGAAGGTGTACAAGGCTGTCAGTGAACAGACTCTGGAGGCATTACACGATATGCTAATCAGCATCTGGACGGAAGAGGATATGCCAGACGACCTCCGCGACGCATCAATTGCGACCATCTATGAGAATCAAGGCACTCGTGCGGACTGCAGTAACTACAGAGGCATCTCCTTGCTCTCCATAGCTGGCAAAATACTTGCTCACATCATTTTCAGCAGGCTTATTGCGGCAGTGTCAGAAGATAACCTCCCCGAGCCTCAGTGTGGTTTTCGCCCAGACCTCAGCACCGTTGAAATGATCTTCGCAGTGAGACAAGTCCAAGATAAGCGTATTGAGCAGAACATGTATATGTATGCAGTCTTCGTGGACCTGACAAAGGATTTCGATACAGTCAACAGAGATGCACCGTGAGTAGCACTCAAGAAGCATGGTTGTCCTCAGAAGTTTATCAACGTCATCCGGCTCTTTCACGATGACATGACTAGAGGGATTATTTCAGACGGTGAACCCAATTCTCCATGTCTAACGGTGTCAATCAGGGCTGTGAACTCTCTTGGTACGCTTCAACCTCTTCTTCACACAGGTAATGTTCCATGATATCCGTGACCTTGACCTTGGTATCTACATTGGATATCGCCTGGATGGATCCATGTTTGACCTCCGTCGCCTAGCTGTAGAAACCAAGGCGCTAGAAACACTTATCACTGAAGCACTCTTTGCAGATGACTGTGCCCTCATGGTCCATGAAGAGACTCTCCTACAGGCAATCGCGGACAGGTTCTCTGAAGCCTCCAATCTATTTGGACTCATAATTAGCCTAGGAAAAACAGAAGTCCTCTTCCAGCCCGCCCCAAACACTGTCTCTTCAGAACCATGCATCACCATTGGCGACGCGCAGTTGAAGAATGTGGAAGTTTCAAATACCTAGGCAGCACAATATCCAGTGATGGCTCCCTGGACAAAGAGATCACTGCCGGGATCCAAAAAGCCAGTCAAGCCCTCGGACGACTCCGAACCAAGGTCTTTTAGCACAAGGACACACGCCTGTCAACAATGATGAAGGTGGACAATGCTGTTATCCTCACGTCTCTCTTGTATGGCTGTGAAACGTGGACTGTCTATTGAAGGCATATCAGTCAGTTGGAACAATTCAACAAGCGCTCCCTGAGATCTATCATGCGGATCAAGTGGCAGTACCGAATCCCCAACCAGGAAGTCCTTGATAGAGCCAACACCTCAAGCATCGAAGCCAAACTTATCTAGGCCTAGCTTCATTGGACTGGCCATGTCCGCATGGATCAAAACAGAATCCCAAAGCAGATGTTCTTTGGTGAGTTATCCTAGGACAACCGAAACCACGGTCGCCCTCGCAAGAGGTACAAAGACAATCTCAAGACACACATCAAATGGGCAGACCTACAACCCCATCAGCTAGAGCTCGCTGCTTCAAATAGAAGTCACTGGCGAGCCCTGACCAGAAAAGTCAGTTCCACCTTCGTGGCTTACCACAGCCAGCGTCTTGCTGAAGCTCGTGAGAGCCGTCACAGAGCTGTGTCCCATCCATCCCGAACCACCGGTGTCCCATGCCCCACCTGCAACCACCTGTGTGCATTGGAATTTGGACTCCGGAACCACATGCACGTCCACCGTCGATGAGATCGCACAACTTGTCTTCCTCGGCCCGAGAGACTATCGAGACATATAACTGGAGAATAAGGCATGATGGTTCTGACATCAAAGTTCACGATTTTAACATATTTCAATACGAAATAAATTAGTATGTTAAATGTCCGAAAATTATGGTTCATCAACTGCATATAATAGACCAGATGTTCGCATTGTTTTGTCATTAATCAAAATATTTAATTTAGTAGCAGTAATACTAAAGAATGATTTAGGATGCGTTATGATAGGAAATGTGCAACATCTACTGTTATTTATTTGATAACCTAACAAAGAATATGTTGGAAAAAACATAATCAAACATCTAAACGCATGAACAAACTTAGACTTGACATAAATGACTTCGTTTTAATTTCATGTCTACAAACACTGTAATGACGGTTTTCATGATCTAGTAACTTTGCATTTAATGCATTTGATATTGTTGATTCAAAAAATGGAACGTCAATTGAAAGAAACATCTTGGATTCACCATCAGAATATCATCTGTATAATAGGGTTTATATTGTAAGATTAAAAATGAACGGGATTGATAGATTCATTGTATTTGGTAACTTCTGTTGTTACTGGTGTGTATCAAAAACACACTTTAAATTTAAACATCAGTTTGGATTGGGCTGGACCCGCTTTAAAGTATTTTGCCTACAAGGTTTATGTTATTTCTACTTCTCAACGGCAACATATATAATGCTGCTGGTTTTCTTACTGCTTTAGATTATAATGTGATTTGCTTAAGCCATAGCAGTGGAAATGAACTGTTAAAATATTATTTACCTTTGTAGAAATGTTATAAAATATCAATACAAACGTATTTTACAATTTAAAAATCTACACTCCTCTCAGTGGTCCTTCTTTTGAATTATTTATTTATCAAATTAGCATAAAAATAATTTCCTAATGTTATTTCAATTTAACAATCGTAAAAAAAAAACTGTGTACATTGATACTGTAAAGGAGCATCATTCAACATTAATTCTGAAAATGAACGTCTACTAAAGAAAATATTGGATTCACTGTTTGCATATCTATATCTGAAAAGTTCTAAAGTTCTAACTAGTAAGATTGTTTATAATCTTCATTTTGTCAAATTCAAAATATTTATTATATATATATATATATATATATATATATATATATATATATATATATATATATATATATATATATATATATATATATATATATATATATGAAACTGTTGATCTATTTCTTTATATATGTTCTACCCAATGCCGCCCGCATAATTATTGGAGGTAGGGTGGGGGCAAACATGTAGTGGTCAACTATTAAGTTTAATGGATGCAGGCCAGAACACATTTAAAGGTGAAATCCTTGCCCGTACGTACGGGCGCCCCTGGTTCTACCAAGAAATAAGAACTTGCATCTATCTTTACTGTCTCCTTGGCCCGGTGTAGTTTTACTCTCGGTATAAACAAAATGTCTCAGCTCACTGGATGCTGTTCCGGCCATGCTCAACAGCTCACTGGATGCTGTTCCGGCCATGCTCAACAGCTCAGTGGATGCTGTTCCGGCCATGCTCAACAGCTCACATTCAGCAATAAAGTTGAGATTATATCCGCTTGTTTCACACACCGGGAAGAAAGCTATAAAGCGTGTACGCTTCTTTATTCAGTGACGGGTACAGTATTCATTCATTATTACGTTACATGTTTTGTATATGTTTGAGAAAGATAGTTCAATAAGCAAGTACTCCTCTACTGAAAAAAACAGCCCTAAAACATCCGGATGCCAAAAACCAAATCTAATAATAAGGACCCTCGAACGTCGACTAACAAGTTTATATGAATAAAGACATTATTTCCAATTGTGTTTGCCATGTAATACGATTATTTTTGTTTGTAAACTTTTCCATAAAATAGCAATTAGAGCTGGGGTGGGCAAAATACGTTCCGCCGGCCGTGACCAGGTTTTATCCTTTAATTTACATCGCTGATTGTGGCTTTAAAAATCACTTATCCAGCCACGCCCTGGATGTCGATGCCTATGTCTGAATAAGATGAATGCATGGTTTTGTCCATGTGAATTAAGTGGGCCTAAAAATTTAATACATCGTGTAACACATACAGAGTAAATGCCACAATGTCACTTTCTCACATTTAATAAGAATACGATGTGAAGAAAATGCAAGTCGTGGAAAAGTAAAAAGAAACGGCACCTTATTGACTTAGTGTCGTGGCAATGTAACAAGCTGTCAGAGTTAAATTGCTTCGACACCGGTATATTCACTTGGTATGTGTGGCAGTTACCCAATGCTTGTTACCTATTTTCCATTTATGGTGGTTAAGAAATGATGTATGAGTTGGTGATTTTGTTCAAGACAGAATAATCATTAATGTACTTACGACGCTGGTGACTCAGCCAGTACTTGAGATAAAAAATTACAATGGTTCCATCACAATGAATAACCGAACCATCTGTTTGTATCCATCATCATGGTACCATCATATTAAATAACCTAACCACGCGCTTGTAACATATTACCATGGTACTATCAGATTGAATAACCGAACCATCTGTTGTCCTAATCATCATGGTAACACAACAACAGTACCCCAAAGATGAATAAAAAACATTACTATGACAATTATGCAATCAGTTTGGTTTACACCCAAAAAAAATTCAAATAAAAATAATGTTATATTTTTCGACACTTCTTTTTTTTTTTAAAATACTCACTAAATAATTAATCTATGTACTTATTAGATGCGTAACAATAATTACCTATGACTAGATCTTGGATGCTTAACATTGAAAAATATGTATTCACCGTTGTGGTCTAAACTAACATATGACTATCACATGACATAAGAAATTGTACAATTTCTGAAAAATACAAATTTCCAATGGATTCCACATATTATCAGCAAGTTCGCTTGCAGAATATTTTAAGTTCGTAAATAAGGTTAGGCCTTGAACTCAAGTTATAGTAAACATGTTGTTTACTAATGAACAATCCTGGACAAAAGTTAAGCATACAATAATCATATACATCTCACCATCAATTGTTCCCTTGCTGCTATTCAAGATGTCACTACACTAATTAAGTTCCATATATGTCCTTGATTTTTCTAACTTTTTAATGAAGTCCAGTGCATTTATTTTTATGTTCTGCTGTATCAAGACTCTCTTAACCTATATTATTCACGAACCACGTTACGACATATATTTTATTTAAAAAATAAGTCCAAGTTAATTTGGGTCTTCATCTAACGAAAGTTGCATTTGACTGAAAAATACTGGCAACGTTTGTACTCGAAAATTTTCTGGAACAGGCTGAATCATATACAGAGGCGGCGTTAGGAGTACGCGGGGCCTAGGGCCGACCATGACGCGCGGGGCCAGAGTATCGGTATCTCGATTGGTATGCTACTGCAAACATTGATTATGTCTAGACTATATCAACTTTCGCGATTTGGCGCACGAATTTAATTTTTTCATTATTCATTTTTTAAAAATCCTGTTTGTGGACAACGGGTTTTTTAATCGAAATAATAACATGACGACAATGCCTTTGACCTAATAAACTGATTATTATTGTCATTTTTCAAATAATATGAGGACACGAATTAAGAACAATGATTTGCGTGCATTACGTGCGGTATCAGCGTTTCCAATTTACCGGAGAATATAGCTTGACAAATTCATAATGACGACCTTATGCCTGAAGCGCCGGGCGCCCTCAAGAGTGGGGCCTGGGCGGCCGCCTCACTTGCCACCCCCAAACGCCATTCATGATCATATATTTGTATTTTGTCATCCAACTCAAAAACCAACAGACTAAAATGACATATTAAATTATTTTATGCTTAGACTTTAATGCAGTTTTCTGTTTAATGCAAATAATAATAATAACGAGGACTTTGTATAGCGCCTAATCTTTAGAAGCTTTAAGCGCTTTACAACATAGACAATACCTACAAGATAAAAAACATATATAATGAAATGATTACAAACACAAACACCATGAAATTAGAAAACATAAAAAACATGCTGAGAATATTTAAGGTAGAAACATTATTAGGTCTTAAAGTTTGTTCTTGCAGTCGAAATAAGTGAGTTTTGAGAGCACTCTTGAATGTGATCACTGTGTCTTTGTGTCTCAGTTCAGTGGGCAATTCCTTCCACGTTGCTAGGCCTTGGTATGCAAAAGAATGATGTCCATATTACTTTGTTTTCATAGTGGGAATAATGAATATACGATTGTCAGAAGAGGAGCGTAAGTATCTTGTTGGTGTGTACGCATGGGTGAGGTCGGATAGGTATGTTGGACTAGAGTCCGACAGTGAAACGTAGCACAGAGAACAAATTTTGTGTTTGATTCTGGATCGAATGGATAGCCAGTGTAGGGTACAGAGCAGCGGGGAGGTGTGCTCTGATCGTGGTACTCTAAGTATGATCCAAGCAGCTGTGTTTTGAACTTTTTGAAGTTTTTGGAGTAGATATTGAGATGAACCAGACATAACTGAGTTACAATAGTCCAGTCTTGAAAGTACTAATGAACACACAAGTGTTTCAGTGGCATCAGCTGAAAGATATTTGCGAATGGAGCTGATGCATCTCAGCTCAAGATATGTAGCCTTGCATATGTTCATGACATGTTGGTGCAATGTGAGAGTACTGTCCAGGGTAACACCTAGGTTTCGTACTGACTGTGTGAATTTAATGTTGGTGTTGCTGATATTTATTGTTTGAGCAAAGGATGTGAACGAGAAAGCCTTTGTGTTGTGATCAGAATGGCCTCAGTTTTATCATCGTTCATCTGCAGCTTGTTACATGTCATCCATGATTTCACATCAGAAATGTACCTCTCTACACCTTGGATGGTAGCATCAACTTCAGTTGGGTGGCCAGATTTGTATATTTGGGTGTCATCTGCGTACAATTGGTGAGACAGTGGATGATGATCTACGATACCTAAGAGCGGCTGAGTGTATAGAATGAAGAGAACAGGTCCAAGAACAGACCTCTGTGGAACACCACAACATAGATCAACTGGGCTGGAGTGTATTCCATTTGCAGACACAATTTGTGTCCCGTTGACCAAGTAGGACTTGAACCACAGTAAGGCTGTATTATGAATGCCAAATACATGCTGGATACGGTGAAGTAATATATCATGGTCTATTGTGTCAAATACTGCAGACAAATCAAGGAGGGTGAGGACTGTAATCTTTCCGCTATCCAACACATAGAGAATGTCATTAACAACTTTTAGAAGAGTAGTTTCAGTACTGTGGCAAGGGCAATATGCAGATGGTACATTGCTAAAAAGACTGACTGAATTCAGATGAGATACAAGCTGGGATAGAACAACCTTTTCTAAGATTTTTATATGAATGAGAGATTAGAAACTGGGCATGGTAGTTCTTTAAATCGTTAAGATCTAGTGTTGGTTTCTTCAGCAGAGGCTTTACAATGGCAGTTTTGAAAAATGATGGAAATTCCCCTGATGAGATAGAGGTATTAATAACATCAGTTAGTGAAGGCAATACTGGATATAAGCACTCAAGCAATATTGATGTTGGAAGCGGATCAAGTTCACATGACTTTGGTGCACTCTTCATCAGGATTGTACGTACGAAATCCATAGAGACAGGTTCAAATGCTGCGAATGGTTGCCGCTCAAATTCTGTATCCCAACTGTATGGTGACGACGAGTCAATTGAAATTGTGGTGTCAAGCTTGTCTCTAATGGTTTGTACTTTGTCACGGAAGAAATTTGCAAACATGTCTGGAAGGTCGACTGGAGAGAAGGTAGTCGGAAGTGGTGTAGATTTGTTCCTTGACACTAACTTGTTAGTAATCTCGAAGAGCTCTTTGCAGCTGGAACTTTCCATGATCTTAGTAGTGTAGTGGGCTGATGTCACTGCATGGACTACATTTGTGACATTCTTCTTAGCGGCTTCATAGATTTGCTTATGAATAGTGAGTCTGGTGGAAAGCCAAAGCCTTTCAGCTTTACGGCGGTCTCTTTTAGCAGTGCGAAGCTGGTACCTAACACTGCTATACCATGGACAACACTTTTGAATTGATCCTCTGCACTTGGTAGCTGGGGCATCTTTGTCGAGCAATGAACGCAGGCAGTTATCGAGTTGTTCTGCCGTAGGAGGTAAGCAAGTTGTTAGGTTTGCTTGGATGTCATCCGTTAGTTTGGTTCTATGTATCATACAGAGGTTTCTCTTAGTTGCAGATAAAGGTGGACGGTTAGGGACTGATACATCAAGATGGCATATAATGCAGAGGTGATCTGTTGCAAGTTCATGGGATACCAGAAAGGACCGTAGAATGTTATCATCAGGTCTATGAAGAATCCAGTCTAAAATGTGACCATATTTATGGGTGGATTGGTTAACTGACTCTTTGAGGTTTAAAACATTAATGGAATCTATGAGTTTTGTTGTGTTTGGGTTTCCGGGACAGTCAAATTTAAAGCTGAAATCTCCAAGAATAATCAGGTTGCCACCTATCGAATTTCCATACTCCGGGAGATTCGGAATCTGCTCCAAAAAGAGAGATTCAGTCAGCTTGTTTTTTCTAATAGGAGGAGGGCGGTATAGACAGAAAAAATTGACTTGCCTTAAATAAGATTGTTTACTGGTTACCAAATCTCCATGAAAAATCAGAGAAAATATAATATGAATTACTCTAATAGGCTGAAACAACCAATTACCTGGTATAGCGTCGGACTCGTATCTAAAGTTCGCTGGTTTTATACCCGCCTCAACCAGTTTAGTTCGGTTGCTTGTGTATGTCTTTGGTTACTAAAGGCACGTAGCTATGTTCGGTTGCTTGTGCATGTCTTTGGTTACTAAAGGCACGTAGCTGTGTTAGACGATCTAGGATTTTAGTACGTATGATACAACCAGTTTGATAGTGGGATACCAGTCAGCAAAACGAAAGATCGGTAAGGTTTTTTTTTATAAAAAATCAGTATTAGCAAAAACATATATCCTCTGTGAGATCGTCCAACAAGCTGTAGTATTAGTAGTACTATGTGGCGAGTAAGAGCCCATAGCTTTCCATTAGGAGGTACTCTGGAGTTAAACGTTAAATCGTATGTTAAATTGCTCGTAGGCTTAGCATTGAGGGTAAATGGTAAAAATGTTAAAGTGGTTGACATCGAATTGGGTTGGAAGCGTTGTTCGAGATGATCTCAACTATGGTGATTGAAAGCCAAACAAAACGTCCAATGCTAATAGGTTTGGCATGTTAGTATTGACTGAATGTCTTAAAGAAAATTCCTATGTTAACTTGGAGATTGTTATTGACAGTTTCCATGTTGAAAAATGTATAGAGCCATAGCTGCATACATACGAACATGCTATCCAACGAAAAGGGAATGGGTGTTGATTCACGCGCTATACTTGCTGTTATGTTTAGCTATATTTGTGTAACTCCTGGTATATGATTTTGTCTAATGTTTGTAATTTTTATTCATTATTGTAAATTGTAGTGATTATTTATAGCAGGTGTGCGTACATATGGTTTCATTCAAGATCTTAATGAACGTAACAATGCATAGAATCTATACATAGATGCTTACGTACGTCGTGGCAGTTACTAATAATATAATTATTATTAAGCATGTTTACAAGATTCAGCCTTTTTTCCATTAGACAGGTCGGTCAGGTGGTATCTTAGAAGAATTAAGTTAATTTCCATTGGATGGTTTAAATCTTGTGATGTCTTCTACGATGTTGGAAATTTGCGATTTAACACATACGCAGTAGTGATTATATGCATGTTTAAGCTTTTTCGCCTTATGGAGCTCTGATTGAGCAGTTATCTTATTCTTATTTCTTGTGCTGTTGTAAAATCAAATCTGCAGACGTATTTTATATTGTTTTTAGATATTATGTGGGAGGAAAGAAACAGTTGTTATGATTATTTACTATAAACAGAATGTGCTCATTGGACCATAATACTATTCTGGAACTGTGGTAAACTATGCTTTGAACAACGCCATTTTTGACGTCACGATTCTTGGCGGACCTATACATTTCCGGTCATGAAATTTATACCGAACTTTTAATTCTGTTGGACTTTAGTTAAATATTTTCTGGATTATTTTGAATTCACTCTAAGTACCTGTTATAGTTTCATTTAATAACTTTGTTGGTTAAATTATTTAATAAGTTTTCAAAACTTGCTTGTTTTGCTTATTTATTTTACTTAGTTTATGACCATAGAGTTGTAACACTTACATATGGGGGTGTTTACATACAGGGGTGTACGGAACGTTAGACACTGTACAACACGTTTCTTATTCAGTAAAAAAAACCCACCCCTTCTATACAACGAAAAGAGGAGGGTTTATGCATACAAGCTGCACACACACACACACACACACACACACACGCATGCATGCATACATAGGTAGGATGTAAAAGGAGGGGATGAAAAATACATACCCACACAACGATACAATCACACATGCGCGAGGGGTAAAGCTTCTTTTTCAAGTACAGATTTTGACTCCAGCAAATTGAATGACAATATCTTAAAATGGAAACATGCCAGATATCGTGTGTTTGTGTGTGTGTGTGTGTGTGTGTAACAGAAAGCGAAAGTTACCCATTTTATGAGTCTCTTAAAACAAGATGACTGCAGACCATACAAAATATTATTATTATTATTATTATTATTATTATTATTATTATTCAGCAAGTCCCAGTGCCGATAATATGACAGAGTGGGTTTCGGTCCCTTTTTCCGTCTCATCACTGGGAGTGCCAAACTGTAACGGATTAAAGGAGACGGAAAACAAATCTTATAATTCTATGATTTTCCTGACCTGTGAAAATAAGAACGTGTGTCATTTTCACGGCACGATGAAAAAGAAATGACGAAGACTACCTTCTTCTGGACAGCAAACTGCCTCTCAGAACTATGTTTCTTCTTGACAGCAAACTGCATTTCAAAACCATGTTTCGACTGGACAGCAAACTTCCTTTCAAAACTATGTTTATTTTTGACCGCAAACTGCCTTTCAGAACTAAGTTTCTTCTGGACAGCAAACTATATTTCCTCTGGACAGCAAATTACCTTTCAAAACTATGTTTCTCCTTGCAAGCAAACTACCTTTCAGAACTATGTTTCTTTTTGACAGCAAACTGCCTGTCAAAACTACGTTTCGTCTTGACAGCAAACTGCTATTCAGAACTATGTTTCTTCTTGACAGCAAACTGCTTTCAAAACTATGTTTCTTCCTAACAGGAAACTGCCTTTCAAAACTATGTTTCTTCTTGACAGCAATCTGCCTTTCAGAACTATATTTCTTCTTGAGAGTAAACTGCTTTCAAGACTATGTTTCTTCTGGATAGCAAACTGCCTTTCAAAACTATGTTTCTTCTGGACAGCAAACTGCCTTTCAAATCTGTGTTTCTTCTGTACAGCTAACTGCCTTTCAAAACTATGTTACTTCTTGACAGCAAACTGCCTTTCAAAACATTGTTTCTTCATGACGCAAACTGCCTTTCAAAACTATGTTTTTTCTGGACAGCAAATTGCCTTTCAGAACTATGTTTCTTCTTGGCAGCAAACTGGCCTTCAAAACTATGTTTCTTCTGGACAGCAAACTGCCTTTCAGAACTATGTTTCGTCTTGACAGTAATCTGCCTTTCAAAACTATGTTTCTTCTGGACAGCGAACTGCCTTTCAAAACTATGTTTCTTCTTGACAGGAAACTGCCTTTCAAAACTGTCATGTTTCTTTCTTCTGTACAGCAAACTACCTTTCAAAGCTATGTTACTTATGTACAGCTAACTGCCTTTCGAAACTATGTTTCTTCTTGACAGCAAACTGACATTCAAAACTATGTTTCTTCTGGACAGAATACTGCCTTTCAAATCTATGTTTCTTCTTGACAACAAAGTGCCTTTCAAAACTATGTTTCTTCTAGACAGGAAACTGTCTTTCAGAATTATGTTTCTTCTTGACAGCAAGCAGCTTTACAAAAATGTTTCTTCTTGACAGCAAACTGATTTTCAAACCTGCAATGCTTTTTTCTGTACAGCAAACTGCCTTTCAAAACTGCAGTGTTTCTTCTGGACAGCAAACTGCGTTTCAAAACTATGTTTCTTCTTGACAGCAAACTGCCTTTCAAAACTGCAATGATTCTTTTGGACAGCAAAATGCGTTTCAAAACTATGTTTCTTCTTGACAGTAAACTGTCTTTCAAATCTATGTTTCTCCTTGACAGCAAAATGTCTTTCAAAACTATGTTTCTTTTGGAGAGCAAACTGCCTTTCAAAGCTATGTTTTTCTTGACAGCAAACTGCCGTTCAGAACTATGTTTCTTCTTGACAGCAAACTGCCTTTAGAACTACATTTCTGCTTGACAGTAAACTGCTTTCAAAACTATGTTTCTTCTGGACAGCAAACTGCCTTTCAAAAATATGTTTCTTCTTAACAGCAAACTGCATTTAAAAACTATGTTTCTTCTTGACAACAAACTGCCTATCATAACTATGTTTTTTCTTGACAACAAACTGACTTTCAAAACTATGTTTCTTCTGGACAGGAAAATGACTTTCAAAACTATGTTTCCTCTTGACAGCAATCTGCCTTTAAAAACTATGTTTCTTCTGGACAGCCAACTGCCTTTCAAAACTTTGTTTTTTTTTTCTGGACAGCGAACTGCCTTTCAAAACTATGTTTCTTCTGGACAGCAAACTGCCTTTCAGAACTATGTTTCTTCGTGACAGCAAACTGCCTTTCGAAACTATGTTTATTCTGGACAGAAAAACGCCTTTCAGAACTGTTCTTTCCTGACAGCAAACTGCCTTTCAAAACTGTTTCTTCTTGACAGCACACTGTCTGTCAAAACTATATTTCTTCTTGACAGCAAACTGCCTTTCAAAACTATGTTTCTTCTTGACAGCAAACTGCCTTTCAAAACCATGTTTCTTCTGGACAGCAAACTGCCTTTCAAAACTTTGTTTTTTTTTTTCTGGACAGCGAACTGCCTTTCAAAACTATGTTTCTTCTGGACAGCAAACTGCCTTTCAGAACTATGTTTCTTCGTGACAGCAAACTGCCTTTCGAAACTATGTTTATTCTGGACAGAAAAACGCCTTTCAGAACTGTTCTTTCCTGACAGCAAACTGCCTTTCAAAACTGTTTCTTCTTGACAGCACACTGTCTGTCAAAACTATATTTCTTCTTGACAGCAAACTGCCTTTCAAAACTATGTTTCTTCTTGACAGCAAACTGCCTTTCAAAACCATGTTTCTTCTGGACAGCAAACTGCCTTTCAAAACTTTGTTTTTTTTTTCTGGACAGCGAACTGCCTTTCAAAACTATGTTTCTTCTGGACAGCAAACTGCCTTTCAGAACTATGTTTCTTCTTGACAGCAAACTGCCTTTCGAAACTATGTTTATTCTGGACAGAAAACCGCCTTTCAGAACTGTTCTTTCCTGATAGCAAACTGCCTTTCAAAACTGTTTCTTCTTGACAGCACACTGTCTGTCAAAACTATGTTTCTTCTTGACAGCAAACTGGCTTTCAAAACTGTTTCTACTTGACAGCACACTGTCTGTCAAAACTATGTTTCTTCTTGACAGCAAGCAACTTTACAAAACTGTTTCTTCCTGACAGCAAATTGATTTTCAAAACTATGTTTCTTCTGGACAGCAAACTGCCTTTGAAAACTGTTTTTTCTTGACAGCAAGCTGCTTTTTAAAACTATGTTTCTTCTGGACAGAAAACTGCCTTTCAAAACTGTTTCATTACAATTTAGGTGGTATTTAAACGGTTCATAAAATACTAAAATGAAAATGTGCTTGAAGATACGTCATTTAGAATGTGTGATATAAAGATTCTGATTTTAGTATCCGTAGTAATATTCCAAGAAATACAGATCTTAACAAATTACGATATTAAACAGGAATATGAATTATGAAAATGTTGTTGTCCATTTAAGAATTAATAATAATCAAAATGAAACAATGCGACATACATATAGAAACTTGGAAATTTGTTATTTTCACGGCACGATGAAAGAAAATGATTAATAATTCTTTCTTCTAGACAGCAAATTAAGGTGGATGTAAAGCTTGCACGTGCGATTTGAGCGAGGATACTCCCTTTTTGGCATGTTTCTCAATGCTAGAATTTAAAAATAGATTTGTACAGGTACATGCCCTGAATGAATGAATGAATGAATGACGAAGACAACACAGACTAAAACGAACTTACGAGTGTTACATTACAAAACATATAACAAGTGCAGTCATTTTGCGCAAGAAAACATTATCAAAGAAAATAACTTCACAGCTATAGTCAATATGGAAGAATTCCAGACTATATATGTCATTCATCAGTTTAAAAAAGCAGTTTAATATTTAATGTCGAATGACATTTGCTGTATGCCTCCATAGACAGCAGTGTTACTTTTATATTTAGTGCCAGTGTTTCAAACTAGTGAAATTTTGGCCTTATATGAAAATTTCTGGTAAAGTTGCAATTATGTACGTTTTGGAAAGCGACAAACATCGGATAGACATTTTTCTCGTGACACATGTAAAGTTCGGAGTCTGTGCAAGATTCAAAACAAAAGTCACATAGCTTTCTATTACGCGTAGACATTTCGACTTTGGCAAATTTTAAGTACAGCAAGTAATTATCGTAAACATAATTAGAGACAGGTGTGTGACTGCTCAAAACACACATGTTCTGTCTTGTGTGCTGCTCTTAGGAGAGGCCATGTAGTTTCTAGAGTAATAGAAGAAGTCGTCGTCTTCATCGCCGCCAGAAATATAGATGGTTTTTGGGAAATGGGTTTCCATTATTTTATCAGTTTAGGAAACACTGGTCTTAAGTCAGGTTTGGGAAGCATCACATTGAAAGCAGATGACGTAGAAGTGGCAGGCAGAGAAACTGTCACCGAGTGACGCGATTTTTCTGGAGTACGCGCATGTCCTAGCGGCAGTATGTCCTATCTTTTTGGTATGATATTTTGTTTTTCTTAGGATTTTTCTTCATGCGGATTTTCTTTTTTTTTTTGAGAGTGTGAACTTGCTGCACCACTATCACCACTCATTCTTTGGTCCTCTGTCTTTTTGGGGATTCGGCTTTTTTCTTTTCAGTTTCGGCTTTAAGATCCAATTGTAGAAGTAAAGTATCAATGACACCTCCTAAAATTCACTTCCACCATTCTCCATAATAATTTGTTTCATCGTTTTGAGTATCGATTCTTGAAACAACCAGTTGTAACAACGCTATTTTATTTCAAAAGAACGCTTTATTTGATGGGGTAGGTGTGAATTATTCTTTGAAGTTACCTACGTGCCGTTAAAGAAAACTATATAAAGTTTCTTTAAGATTCCCTTCAATCAAAAATGTCCGTACCTGTTCATTTTCTTTCTCGCGACTGATCGCATACAGAGTACGAATTAACTGGGGAAGAGGATGAGATTGAAAGGATATCATGTTGAATACTGACTGAAAGAAAAGAATTGAAGGCTGTTTTGATAGATTATTTTGTAAACTCCGATTATTTTGTAAACTCCGATTATTTTGTAAACTCCGAAAGGTGATGTATAAATGACATAATCTCCTTCAGTGCTGAAAAAATTATTGGCACGAAATCTCAATTAATCGGGAGTGGTAGGTTTTAAAGCGATGATGAAATACGCATAAGGTGTTTGAGTAGTATCGTGATGCATTTAATTCAGAGAAGGTGTTCTTAGCTGTTTTGCCAACACTTGAAATGTATCTCTTGAACTTTGAAAAAGTACCACCTGATAGACAGTAGGCACTACGACTAATGGTGCGAAGGGATTTACGTAGTTGAAATAAAGTTTGAGTAATATAAATAATACTAGCATTACAATCATGTCCTTTTCGTGTCAACCAAAGTTTAATTCTTATTCTTCTTCTCATAACGTGACATCGAATACAACAAGATGTGTTTGACTAAAGTCAGACAAGATCCCATTTTCTTCGCCAGGAATACCGTCTGCAAATGAAATGGGTTCTATTGACTTTCTTGGAGCAGTATGTAATCCCACTGTCACTCTTTGTAACACCATACAATACACTGTCACTCTTTGTAACACCACACGATACATTGTGGTGGATGATCAAACAATAGACGCACGGGAGAGAGGAACTTGCCCCCTTCCCCCGATTTCACATCTAAACATGTCTTGTCCTACAGCCGTAAAACGTAATTGCTGATCACTACATGTTTGCCCCCACCCATGCTCCCGAAAATAATTATGTCAGTCCAGCAAACAACATGTTAAATGGAAGGTCGGAACCACTCAGTCAAGCAAACAACATGTTAAATGGAAGGTCGGAACCACTCAGTCAAGCAAACAACATGTTAAATGGAAGGTCGGAACCACTCAGTCAAGCAAACAACATGTTAAATGGAAGGTCGGAACCATTCAGTCAAGCAAACAACATGTTAAATGGATGCAAAATATACAAGGCCTCCCAACTTGACGATCGCACTCTTCGTCAATCACTTTGAGAACGGAGGATGCAGCCATTACAATGGTCTTGTGATTCTGAGATTACAATCAACGACACAGGGCATTTTGTACATGTTTAATATATCACGGTGTTGTAATTCTGAGATTACAATCAACGAAACAGGGCATTTTGTACATGTTTAATATATCACGGTGGTGTAATTCTGAGATTACAATCAACGAGACAGGACATTTTGTACATGTTTAATATATCACGGTGGTGTAATTCTGAGATTACAATCAACGACACAGGGCATTTTGTACATGTTTAATGTATCATGGTGGTGTAATTCTGAGATTACAGTCAACGACACAGGGCATTTTGTACATGTTTAATATATCACGGTGGTGTAATTCTGAGATTACAATCAACGAGACAGGACATTTTGTACATGTTTAATATATCACGGTGGTGTAATTCTGAGATTACAATCAATGACACAGGGCATTTTATACACGTTTAATATATATTGATGAAGCCAATGATATTTTAAGAAAATGCAGTTCATGCTACAAGAAATGTCCATTTAAGAACATAATTCATGGTGTAATCTATTCAAATTAAAAAAACACAAATTCATGGTACAATATATTCCTATTTCATAAACGGTGTATTGTGTTTCTTTCATGCTACGACCAATTCATAATAAAAATATTCAGTTCATGGTGCAGCACATTGTCATGTCATAAAATACAAATTCATGCATAACATGTTCAAATTTCATACAACTTAGTTCGTGGTACGAGAAATGTACATTTAAAACTTGCAAATTTATGCTACAACCCCGCACTTATCATGTGCAACATATTTACATTTCATAAAAACAAAAGTCACGCTTTTCTTTCTTAACGCAATAAAAGTAAATTATAAAACCCCACAAAGTTCATGTTTTTCTTTGTTTTTTGTTTTGTTCGTCACACACAATGGTTTTGACCTATCAGTTATTTTGTGCCCAAACGTCGAATCCAAGACTTTTCCTCACGTACATCATTGCACTGGTAAATCTGATTGTGCCTCCAAGAAGCTATATACACTTTTTTGTGTGCATGAAGAAGATCAAGTGACTGATAGCATTTAAGGGGTATGAGAACTTTTATACTCAAGAATGAACTTCTATCCATAGACTAATCCACACGCTTTAACGATGTCAGAAACTTCTTTCAATGATCGGGATCCAAAAATGATTGTAGAAATTTTGTACAACACTGTCTTAATATGTTTCCCATCAGCAAAATGTCAACATTTCCTCTTGAAAGTTGTCAAAATGGTCAAGGGACCCTTTCGCCAAAGCCAGCGTTAGCGAAACGGACCCTTGAAGTGTGTAGTCGATACCAAGCATAGAATGCGTCTCGTTATTGTGTCTGCAGACCGCCAGTAGTACATACTTGAGTACAAACCACAGTCAGTAGTGAGCATCCATGCATGCATGCATACACACACACATACACACACACACACAACTCAGCTAATTCAACATACAAATAAAGAAATACACAGTGTATTGGCTTCAGTTACATAAACCATCATACTGCATCATGGATAGGATTTTTTTTTAAATAAAAGCAATGCCAAATCCAAGTGATAATCTGCCTTGTATATAGGTACCAGCAGAGGGATAAAAATGATAATATCCCCTTTCCTTGTGCTTAGCAGCAGAGAGGGTGAACAGACCACTTAGGGGAACGGTCACCCTTGTGTTTTACCAAAAAAAATAGTGACCACTCATAGAGGTCAATTACCACGTCTACGATTATTGTTTGTCCCAAACAGAACCGTAGACGCCCCTCTCTGCTGCTATCAATATTGGGAATCATCATCTGAATCATTGAAATCTTCATCTGTTTCATCTTTATTTGTTTCATCTTTATTTGTTCTATGTTTCAAGTAATATTCAAGTTCTGATGGTGGTTTTTCTATTTTGGGATTTATGTTCTTTCTGTGTTTATAATATATCATCAAACTTCTGTATCGATCTCCACCGCAATTTTTACAAATCTGATATAATCCTCTAACGCCGTTGTTACATCCAACACATCTTCGTGGACCAGCATGAGGGTTTTTCTTTATAAGATAATTATGTTTCTTGCAATATTCTCCACGGCATTTTTTATTACAATTGTTAGTGGTTCCTTGATGCAGCCACGCACAGTTGTTCATTATATTAATGATATCTATTTAATTAAATTTAATTTTATCATCACCACTGTTACCCAAATATTTTATCAATACCCACACGATATCTTGTTCTTGGATCATGTAAATTTATTGTTATAAATCCATGCGGGGTAGCTTGCGCTCGTGAGAAGAAATTTTTGAATTTAATTATATCCATGTCACCACCACACCAGGTTTGATGAATATTTCGCAACGTGTGTGTGTCTACGCCATTAAACACAACTAAAATGTTGCAGTTGTCTCTGATCACCTTCGGAATTTGTGTATATCGTTGAGTAACATAGATCACGTCTGTATTTTTATGTCTCCCTCGGGAAAATATTCTGGCTGGATTTGATTGTTTATCTAGCATCACATCGTCGTATACAACTAAATTATTAATAAATCCGTCTATGGAATCTACGGATGGTGCTTCATCAATATCGGTTATAAACTCTATAACATCATTATCCTCATCCAGTAATCGCGCGTTTTCATTGAAATCTTTAAGTACATCATAACATCGTTGATCATCAACGGATGGTGCTACTAAATATAATTTATCCCATTTCAACCATCTCATTATCAGATTAAGTAATAATTGCGTCTTACCCGATCCAGATGGTCCTATGATAATCATTCTGATGGAGTTCGGTAGCGCAGGATGATGCTTAACTGGCTCTCGTTGCCGAGTTGCTGAGAAATCAATTATATCCATATATATTATAACATGAATTTATATTGTTTACGCTGTAAAGTTAAAACTCCAACTATTGATTTAGCTACGGTTACAACAAAAAATAAAAAAATAGCGTACGGTGGAAAATGTTCTGTATGCTGTAGAAAGAAATTTTCATTTTTACCTAATAAGCGGGGTGGTGATATTGCTAATTTGATGTCAAAGTTTCCAGGTGCTCCATGGGCTAAATACAGCGGAGAAAAACATCTACCAGGATATAATTATTGCGGTCCTGGTACTCGACTCGATATCAGGCTCGATAATCAAGATCAACTAAAACCAGGCGAGGAACCAATAAATGCTATTGATCAAGCTTGTCATGCTCATGATGTAGCTTATAAAAGTCAAAATCTACAAGATAGGCATATTGCAGATGTAAAATTAATTCATTCATTAAATTCTATAAAAAATAAAAATATTAGAGAATCATTAGCTAATTGGTTAGTAAGATCCTCGATGAAAGGTAAATTAGCGATTGGGGCTGGTAATTAATAATGGAATCAATTTATTATTCGCCGAGAGGATACTGGAGAGGCAAAGCAGCAATTGGTAAACTCGCTGATGCAGCATCGGTTAAACATTCTACTGCTAAAACGTGGTTATCTAAACAAGCAATATGGCAAATTTATCTACCACGTCCTAAACACATTCAGTACTCGTATTTCGATGTCAGTGTTCCTAATGAAGTTCATCAAGCTGATATTCTGTTTTTACCGCATGATACTGTACGTGGAAAAACGTACAAATACGCGCTAACCGTAGTTGATGTTGCAAGTAGATATAAAGAAGCAGAGCCGCTATCGGCGAAAACATCATCTGAAGTAGCTGATGCGTTTGAACGAATTTATCAACGAGGTGGTCTACGATGGCCGCAGCTACTACAGGTTGATCCTGGTAAGGAATTTCTTGGTCCAGTATCATCGCTGATGAAACAACATAATACCAAAATACGACGAGGTCATACTGCAATTCACCGTGATCAAGCAATTGTTGAGCGATTTAATCGAACACTTGCTGAACGGTTATTTGGATATCAATACGCGAGGGAATTTATTCAGGATAAGAGATCTCGTGAATGGGTTGCAAGATTACCAATCGTGATAGCTGCATTAAATAATGAGATCACACGAACAACCAACATGAAACCCATTAGCGCGGTCACAAAAAAAAATATACGAACACAACGGAAAGATGCTGGAAAACAAAAAATATTAGGTGATGTTACAGTCAGATATTTATATGAGCCTGGTGAACTTGAAGGTGGTAGCGCGAGAGCAACTGATCCTATTTGGAGTGTTACCACACACAAAATATCTACCGTGACAAGATCCACTGGAAGAAATGTAGGCGTTTCCAGACCTGCAATCTACAGATTAGATTCTGCTGCTCCTCAACGTGGATTTACACGTGAACAACTACAAATAATTCCCGCGGATACACAACTACCGCCGCGATCACTTCGGTGATTTCGATCACTTAACTAGCGCCTCTACGTCGATTACATTCGAGACAGGTTAACATGGTATTTTCTCGTGTATGACCGCGACTATTATCTTTTCTATCTACGGTAAATTATCTTGAATCATTACTCGAATACCGCCATAACATTATACAATTACAACATGTGCAATGATTGTTCTGCTGCTGTTTTAACTCAATAATAAATTCAACATCAAGATCAAAGTCACGTTTATTTTTTTTATCAGATTGTTTGTATCCGATTAATTTTTTTCTTATTATATCATCATCGATGATGTTAAATTTATCAACGATTTCAGGAATTATAATTCTACGTAATTGAGATATATTTCTGACCCTCGATACCGCTAAATAAACTAAATTTGACCACTCGATTCGATCGTCTACAATCCAGACTCGTGTATCAGAAATAGTTAATCCCTGAGACGAGTGGATTGTCATGGCGTATCCCAACACCCATGGAGATTTGTCAGCGCGTAATGCATCTTCGACCACACTGATATCAACGGCGACAATATCATTTAATACGAGATCTTGCTTCTCAGTCTGTCCTGGAATATCAACATTAATATTCTGTTTTCGTGTATCTGATGGTCTATAACACAACGGTACGGGTAGTTCTGAATATTGTTCTTTATGCAGTTGAAATAACTGTTGTTGTAAAGCGTCTCTGATTATTTTTCTACTTGCTACGATCAAATCGGTGGGTCTCCATGAGTTCAAAAAATCACTCATTGATGTCTCTGAGATCACTCCACGTATTATTTCACACTGAATTTTGTTTGATTGTAATCTGATTAATTTTTTAAACTCTTTCAAATTTGCATCAAGAGCTCTATGATCATCATCTATTTCTTCGTAATAATCAACGAAATTTTTTAACCAATCATGTGGAGATGGTCCAACAAAAGGCGGCGGTTGACCATGATCGCCACACATTATTATGGCGGTATTTTTCGTCAACAACCAATCAAGAAACATTTTTAATGTATCCAATGAGACCGTGCATATCTCATCCCAAATAATTATTTTAGGTATATATTTTTCCCCCATCCGTTGAGGAGTCCATGTATCCCCGCGCCATCGGAAGAAACTATGATACGTGCACGATTGTACTTGCCGCTGTTTCATCTCACGTGCAAGTCTATGTGTGGGTGTCAGCACGATCATATCTGAATTTCTAAAAACATTAATCGTTCGAGTTGTTTTGCCGCATCCACCAGGTCCATTGAGATATACTGTCTTATATCTGGTTATTGGATCACTCAACGATGGTGCCTTCGACATTTCTGATATTTTATTACCCTCACGATAAACATCTCTCACTTGAACATCTGCTGATTCTGTGTAATTGTGTAATAGTTCCTTTTTTATTCTCCACGAACCCCATCGTTCATCATTACTTGTAAATTTCATAACAGGTTCTAAATATTTACTTGAAATATAAAACGAATCTGTTGCGACTCTGACTGCGGTCTCAGGAAATCTATTAATCATCGATAATAAATTTATAGAAACATAAGCCAACATGGAAGATCTTAGATGAGTATATTGCGGGGATACGTCATTTATGTAACTAACGATCGTACCTAATTTTGTTCCGTCGGATAAATAAACACTCTCTCGATTTACAAATGTATTTTTCGCCGTTGTATCAGCGATTATAAAATCGTACTCGGCATCATCTAAAATTAATCGTGCGTGATGTCTTTTATAATCATATGCACCACCTTGAGTAAATTTACCTATAATTTTTCTACCGAGATCTTTTGCGGTTTTGAGTTTAATCTCGAGAATTTTAGGAATATCATCTTCGGAAACATCAGGATATTTTTCCTTAAACTCGCTGATAACTTCAGAATCTGACATGGGCAACCAAACTTTGGTCTGTGCATGATATGATATAATTGCCTCACTGACCACCAACGATGTCAGTATCATACAATCTAGCATATATCGCAACAGAACTATAGGTGCCCAACGTTTTTCACAAAAATGTCTACCAAACCAAACATAACAAATCTTGTGAAGATTTTCGTTAAACTCGAACGACTCAATACAGGCGAATCCAGTCAGATCAAAATCAGGTAATGGTCCATTAATTGCCACTCGCGTCATCTCGTTTGTAGGGTGACCAAATCTTTCAAAGTACGTAGAACAATCTCCGTATCCCAGAAAACTTCCTGGATAACATGCAACCATATCAACCGAAATAACATCATTGTAATTGTATTTGGTATTCCATAATCCGCCATGTCCATATTCGACGCAACTTGCACGTACGTCCTCGAGTAAATCAAATCGTGTTGGTTTCCATGAATTTCGTTCTCTGGCAAAATGAGCCGCAACAGATGGAACGGTAAAACAATTAGTTAGTAATTTGTCAGTATTTTCCGCGTGTTTGCACTGTAAAAACGTCGCAAGATTTTTCATCTCGTCATGGAGGGATTCTGTGCGATATATTTCACCGTTCGGTTTGACAAACTGATCAAATTCACCCTCCTCATTACTTTTGAATAACCATACCGATACAGGATCGGTTTTACTTATTTCGTTAATAAAATCAAACATATCTGTGGGGTAAAATCTAACAGTTCGATCACGTGGAAATATTGTTACTGCGTTAGTCCATGCGTGCGCGTTATGATCAATAATATTTATTGGAGCTCCCTTCGATTTATATTTCGACTGGTACAGTACTTCTCCCGTTATTGTTGCTACGGTTATTGGAAATTTTAATATTTTTCCTAACTCAGCAACATCTTTTATTGTAGCACCAGTATCCCTAACTGAATCAGCCCACGAGTTTATTTTTTCACGCCTTAAATCAGTTAATCCATTTCCACGCATCGCGTTTGTAAAGTGTTCTATTACTCGTTCAGCCACACAATTTAGCCTTGACAAGGTCAAGGATGATAATTTCATCGGCGCTAGTTTATCAACGTTAGGTTTTTTATTTATCTCATAAATTCCATAAATAACCGCTGTTACAGGATACGCTCGCTCATAATACGGTTTATCAATACCAGTCAATAGACCCGGTCTGGAATTTTTACTTAATATGATAGTTTTATTATTACCAAGGACAGGATCATATTTGTCACGGATAATCCAACTACCTGTTTCTGTTAATACAATAAATTTTACTCTGAAGAAATATTTTTGATTGCCCTCGTATTCAGCGATGTAGTTAATGATAGTTGCCGCTCGCTTGTCATTCATTGTAGCGTCCGTGACAAAGTCAGTGTTTCGTATAATCTTGAACGTTGACCATGTATGAGATGCACCATCCGTGTAAAATTCTTTCTTAGCGTCATGAATTTTCGAGATCAAACTTTTATTTTTCGGATCAACCAGATCTCGTACTGGCAAGTCAGAAGATAATCTGTCAAGGTTGAATTTATACTTAACAGGCCTAGTTTGGGATAATCTCTCAAACTCGTTCATATAATTAAAACAAATATTTAAATAAAGAAAATTATATATATATATATACAATGTCCCAATGCAGATGGTTGATGATCGGCTCAGTAAATCGATGCAACAAATCCTGTAGAAAGGAATTTTGTTGGATGCACTCACAAAACATACGACGAGGAAGTCTAGGACCAATACCATGTCTACGGTGTGGTATTGGAGTACGTGGAAAGACAAAATTATGTGGGAAGTGCGCGGGAAACGGTTCAGAGAACTTAAAAGATATTATGACAAAAAAAATAATAGCGGTGAAAACGCTATAAAATCCGTGGAGGATTATATATCAAGATTTCAGACAAACAATGATTTAAACATATAATATTATTATAATGGAGCAAAATATATTTGTCCCACATCCTGTCATAACAAACTATGAATCAAATATTAATGGTATCATCAGACACTGCAAGTTAAAAAAACAAGTTGGTTATATTACTAATGCTGGTTATCTAATGTTCACATGCGGGGGGGAAAAGAAACATCATCTGTGTCATAGATTTACGTATGAATGTTTCTTCGGAGTGATCAAAGACGGTCTTGTTATTGATCATATTGACGGGGACACTCAAAACAATAATTTATCCAATTTACAAGCTATCTCTCACAGCGAGAATAATACACGTGGAAATACAGGAAGATGTAAGACAATCGGAAAGAGGGCGGTAATTTCCACAAACATAGAAACTGGTGAAGAAATTATGTTTCGTTCAATATCTTCTGCTGCGAAATATTTTGATATTCACCCGCAATCAGTACAAAGAGTGGCAGAAAATATATATAAAACAGCTTTCTCGAAAAAATATAAACAGAAAATTACATTTCAGTATCAATAACTATCATCACCACATTATTAACTATCATCACCACATTATTAACTATCATCACCACATTATTAACTATCATCACCACATTATTAACTATCATCACCACATTGAATTAATTTTTTTAATTTATGTCACAGTAGGTCCTCCATACACTACTGAATTTTTGATTTAAGGGGAGATTACTTTGTAATATATAGTTTTCTTCGTAGATGGTTGGTTTTTTATGATCGTAATTAGTCAGTTTAACTAATTACATCGTAACTAATTACATCGTAACTAATTACTCGTAGAAGTATTATTTATGTTTTTTAAATATTTTCCCATCATACAAAAGATAATATTATTGATCCGTAGGAAGCTGTGTGTGAAACAGAAACCGTTACTCATTGTAATTGACCTGCAGTTGTGTGTTCACTGAACTTACAATTCTGGAAAGTTCTTTGACTGGTGCATTAATGCTACTGTTATTATTGATTTTCGGTCTGCTACAAATACAGAAACTATTATTCAGAAACTGTTATAAATACAGAAACTATTATTCAGAAACTGTTATTATTCAGAAACTGTTATAAATACAGAAACTGTTATAAATACAGAAACTGTTAAATACAGAAACTGTTATTATTCAGAAACTGTTATAAATACAGAAACCGCTACAAATACAGAAACTGTTAAATACAGAAACCGTTATTATTCAGAAACCGCTGTTTAGTGTAAATATTGGTTCCTTAGCTATATATTAACTTCCGAAACATATGTTCGTAACAATGTTTGATAGCTCGATCAGTATGGTATTGGACTGTGGCGCTCGCGGTCCAGGATCGAATCCCCATGGCTGACAATTTGTCGGTGGTGCGCATAATTGCGATTTTTATAATAGTGGGGGGAACCGCAAGAACCCCTCCGCTCAGCAAATTCACAACCACAATATTGACTTGTGGTTGATACATATTTTCGTATCACCCACTGGATTAATTATTGTGGGTGTGATTTTGCTGAGCGTACATGTTTGTACTGTCCTTAGTTAAGTTATATGTTTGTACTTCATTCATAATCTGAGCTCGCTAATACACTCGATAGGGGCTCTTCATTCATTGTATATAACCATTTCATTGTATATATGTATATCCTCTAAACTTGGTAGATTGCGGTGGCAAGCTACGAGTTTAATGAGGACTGTGCTGTCCTTAGTTAGTACCGTATTCATAATCTGAGCTCGCTAATACACTCGATAGGGGCTCTTCATTCATTGTATATATGTTATATGTATATCCTCTAAACTTGGTAGATTGCGGTGGCAAGCTACGAGTTTAATGAGGACTGTGCTGTCCTTAGTTAGTTATATGTTATATGTATATCCTCTAAACTTGGTAGATTGCGGTGGCAAGCTACGAGTTTATGAGGGTTGTGCCGTCCTCCCTCTTGGGCCTCTAGACCGTTGTTTGGCGGGTTAGGGGCTCTCGTAGAGGGAATATTTGCCTAATGAACTTGGTAGATTGCGGTGGCAAGCTACAAGTTCTTGGCTGTGCTGTCCCTGAAACATCCCGACGAACTCGCTAATACACTCGATAGGTGTTCTAGGGATATTTTTTTTATTTTAAAGATTTATATATTATATAATGAACCATGAAAATATCAATGATGTAATTGTCGCTATTAAAAAATTAAAAAAAGATGGAATTAATATATCTGATGAACTTAATCCTGAAAAAATAGTTTCTGACTTTGAGATTTTACAAGAACGTAAAACCATGGGGACACACACACTATCATCTGAATACAGGCTCATGAAACGGATTCAATCGGCAATGTTTCAGTCGCTAGCTACCGTAGAAGATGATCATGTGAAGGAGTTCGTTCCTCTTTCTACCGCCGTAGAAAGAATTAAGTCGTTATTATCCCACGAGTATGAGGCAAAGAAAACGATTAGTACCCGCATAAGACTATTAAGAAAAATAATGTCAGCGAGTAACTTCGTTACTGATGAAACGATCCAGAGTAACTTCGTTACTGATGAAACGATCCAAGGTAACTTCGTTACTGATGATAATGAAAATGAAAGTTTTGGTAACTGGGGTCCATGTCAACGCTGACCACGTGTATTGGTAGTCAAAATCAAGAAAGTTCTAACCTTGTCAAATTTGTTCCTAATAAATTTTATTTATTATAAATTTTATTTTTACTGAGGATTTATTTTTTTTTACTAAAATCAAGAAAAATGCACAAATTACTTGATTCTGACGGGGTAGTTGGTAGTCAAAATCAAAGAAAAATGCACGAATTACTTGATTTCTGACGGGGTAGTTGGTAGTCAAAATCAGGAAAATTGAGCAATTTCGTTGTATTTTAGTAAAAAAAAAATAAAAATCTCAGTAAAAATAATATTATTAATAAATAAAATTTGTTAGGAACAATTTGACAAGGTTAGAACTTTCTTGATTTTGATGGGGTAGTTGGTAGTCAAAATCAAGTAGTTCGTGCATTTTTATGTTTCTGAGGGGGTAGTTGGTAGTCAAAATCAAGTAGTTCGTGCATTTTTATGTTTCTGACGGGGTAGTTGGTAGTCAAAATCAAGTAATTTGTACAATTTCAGTAAAATTAATAAATATTATTTTTTTTAAGTTGATCGAATTTGATTCTGATCTCTGTTACAAATGTTCTTCTAACTGTTAAGAAATCCTCGTGTGTAAAAACCTCCTCCACATGAAGATCTACGATAAAAGTCCTTACGACTTTACATACAGATTTATTACAAGCTCTTCTTCACGTATGTCAATCAAGCGATTAAGGTGGTCTGTGAGTTTAAAATTGATTCGTGTTAACATATTATTGTGACACCGCAAATACACGGGATTAGTTGGTTCTTGCACGATTAAATTTCCAGGGGGAACTTGTGGTGTGAACGTGTACAGGATGTATCCTTGTTGAGCTTGATTTGATCTTCCGAGATCTATTTGATAGCTGCCATCGATTACGTCACAAACCAGATTGACCGCGACCGTCGGTGTTATATTAACGATCCGCGGAGATACGTGTCTTCCGCCGCCATGTGGATCATTATCATATCTGAGAACGGTTGGATATGGTGCTAGTTTTCTCCATGAATCAAGTATTTTAGGAAAAAACTCATCAATGACATCACTGACAGATTTTCTTAACTCGGTTACACTATACCCGGGGAATTTATAATTCGGTACATCGGCTTCTGTTAATTTATATTTTTCTAACCATGTATATGCCTCAAATTTTTTAAATGATGGCCCTAAACTAACCATCGCTTGAACTATTCGGTTATTAAAATATTCCATATCTGATATAAGCTGATTTAATATTTCCACACGCGTGATGATTTTTTCACGCGATGACGCTGATATGTCAAACATATGTTCGTTAAAATATTGATTTAGTTGATCTAGTTGTTTTTTACATTCTTGATTGATTTCCTGAAAATATTCAATAATATCACCTCGATGAAGACCAAAAACATGTCCTGTTTCCCCCTCCCGACTTAGAAAAGTCCATGTCTCTATGGGGGGGGGGGATGTGTGAAAGATAAAATGGCTAAATATTAATTTATTTTTAAAATCACGTAGTTTTCCCCCGTATGTTGGATTAATTTCATGATATGATTGTCTATCCGTGACATAATCAGACTTTTTCGGTTCTGGTGGTCCTTCATACACCGGGGGAATTTCAGGCCATCCTAGCACGGATCTGATTGAAGATTGATAAATATCAACGGCATAATCAGGCGAGTTTATTTCAACCGTCGAGGACAACGTCGGCTCATGAACGTTTATTGATATTTTTGATTCCTTTCCCGTTATTGATTTTATTCTACGTGCAAATTCCTCACCGATCTCTTCAATCTGGTAACTGCCAGTTGGTATTTCAACAACAACCCAGTCAGGTGTTCCATCGGATTTGTTCTTGTTAGTAAATACAAGCGAATTATTTGCTGGTGTACCATGAAACGATTTTGATCTGATATTGGGCCAGCTGTAATATACCCGTAATTGAGCTAGTGCTATTTCTTTTACTGGAATTGCAGTAGGAAAATTAACACTAAATTCAGGATTAGTTGAACTTACCGAGATCATCGTTATCTTTGGCGGAGTTGTGTTGGTCACGATCTGCTGGAGTAATTCTGTCATTATTAATACTTGTATCTTTAATACCTTCATCGTATATTTTGGTCATCATTGAAAATTCGAAATCAGATATAATTCCATCACTGAGACTCGCTGATAACAACGAGGATAATTTCGAGTATGCTACCGTCGCTGTATGTAATTTTATTTTGTAATCGGATAACTTTTCGTTCGTACAAGTACATATTTTTTTTGTGATGATACCAAGCACACCTGCAATAGTTGTTGCTGCCGAAATACAAACAGTTACAGCTACTGGTGCCATCGTTGTCAACGCTGATAATATTACACCGGTTCCAGCAACAACAGCGGATACTGAATAAACAATCACATCAACGATAACCAATCGTCGTCGATATTTTTTTACTTTTACTGTATATTGATCGACTTGATCTTTTAGCGCAGCCTGCCATTCACGCGCTTGATTGTATCTGTATTGTGCACCGTCCATATATATTTATGCAGTAAACAATTGAGGTGTTTCAGCTACAAATTCCAAACACCACCAGTAAGATGTTGCGGTTAATGTCTTATCATCTACTTCCAGGATAAATACTTCTTCGATTCCGCTATTTAATATAACAGATACAACCCCGGAAAACCTGTCTGTGGAATGACGCCATGGAAACGTTGTAAATATTTCAAATTTTGCAGCACTAAACACAGATAGCCTGTACACGCCAGTGACTGTTGCGGTATATTTGATATTTTTATTTTGCTGCGACCATGTTGCAAATCCCGATGATACCGTGCATACGATGTTTGTGATATGCCCGGGAGTTATTTCAGCTGGAATTTTAATCAGATTGGTTTTATTGATAATCTCAGGAATTCCCGCTACGATGTCTAGTTGTGTTCGTTTGATCGTGTCTAGGTTACTTTTGATATCAGAAAGTTTCATGTCAATGACGGAAGGATTTCCAAAGAACTTATTTATGGCATCATCGGTTTTTTGAAAATTTCTTCGAAGCCTTGTAAACGCGCCCGTGTGAACGTCATACTCGGCCCGTAGCGTGGATAATTTACCGTCTACGGTGCCATAGTTGACATCGACGTATTTTTTTGTTGCTGCGTCTTCGTCAGATGTTGGATCTTTTAAAACTACTATTTTGTTTCCGTTCATGCTGAGTTCACCCATCATTGTGTCACCGGTGTTTCTCACGCGATTAGCAACACTTTTTACAATTTCATCTCTGATGGTTTTAAGTGACATACTTGAATCTCTGATTTTGCCGCTATCAGTAAACACGGGAATATTATCCGTAACTGCACCGAGTACTCGCCGGACTATATCATTCCATTTGATATTGCTGGTTTTTAGTTTACCATATCGATCTTGAAAAATAACAACTTCATCTGGGTCAACTCCAGCAAGGTTCATAATATCAGCGAGGTCATCTTTAGTCGCATACTTTGACAGATCAACGTCGGATTTTATTTTCTTACCAGTAGAAGATCTTCCGTAAATATCAACCATTATAATAAGATCCGTTGTTTAAAATGCTTTACGCGCAACATATCGGTTGCTTGTATAATCGTGCACGACTTTATGTGGCGGCTTGGATGATTTTGATATTGCGTCGAGTACATTAATTACTTCACGGCCGCATATTGGCGGATCTGTCATTGTTTGTGTGGGTAGCGTTGAATACCAAACTCTGGTTGTTGCGTGGAGTGGTGCGACATACTTGATAAATTCAACAGGTGGAGCTAACCCGTACGAGTCAAAATAAACAATTCCACGCGGATCAATCGCGTATGATACCCAATGAGTACCAGGTCCGGAACGTTTGTCGAGATTAATAATACCTGTTTCTAGTTTGTTTGGTTGTTTCGGTAATTGATCTCGCATAAAAACACCTCTAAAGGCAGATATTTTTAATTTTTTAGCAGCATCAAGTAAATCAAAATTTGATGATGGAACATTTAACGAAATGACCCTGGAAGCCTTAGGCCTCTCCCCCAACGAGATCCCGGTAATCTTAGACCGCGCCCCTTTTTTTTGTATCCCCGCCCTGTTGCTTTCTTTAGTGCCATTCCAGCGGCTGTTCCAACAGCACCTAACGCGGCCGCTTTTGCTACGGCTGGAGCAGCTGCAGCTATTAATGCCGGAATGGCCGCAAGAAGTGGAAATATACCACCCGTTTTAACCATGTCTTTGATGGCGCTCGGGGAGAGATGAAATTGAACTCCAGTTTTTGATTCTAGGGCTTTATTGAAATGTTTAATCTGATTATTTGTCAGCGATAATTTGTTTGGACCACCACCAATTTGATCTCGTTTTAGTGATATTTTAGTTCCGCATTTGTTGGCGGTTTTTGATTGAAGCTTTTTTACCTGACCAGGAGTCAGAGTAACATTAACATGACCATACGACATTTTTATATAAAATATATTTTTCTAAATAACACGATTAAAGATTTTCCACCGGTGCATCAACGACCCTCATTCGACCACTGCCACCTTCAAGTAGCATGGCCTTGTCGCTAAGTATGACCGCGATCGCTCTGTAGAAGCCGGGAACAACTGGTGGACCGGGTATATCAGGAGGAGGGTTAGTAACATGGGCTCGAAAGTGTATATCAACAACAGATTGTTTGGATAAATCAAGATGTTCTAGTGAAAAATAATAAATCGGATATAGACCTGTAAAATCTAGTTGTGATATTTGCAACCCGGTATCTATATTTTGATCACGTCCCATGAATGACATTAAACGATGATATGCGCGCGCTACATGATTTTGAACAAAATTTAGTTGTATATCCTCGGCCGGTTCTTGATGTCCATTTATCCGTAAAGAAACTTCATTAACTCCAAGGTTGTCAAATATCATATGTGAACGTTGTTGATTATTTATCCGGTTAATATTTTGTAATGCAATAAAAATATGTCGTGGTGCAGAAACACCCTGTTGTGATGCTATATGCCATGTAAATAAACCATTAATATTGCTTTGAGCAGCATCTGTGGTTACTGTTAACCATGATAGCAATGATTTACCGCCTTGATCCATAAAAGATAGTAATTTTTGTTCCTCAGTAATAGATGGAGTCATTACTGGCATCCACAATGAAAGTTTTGATATATTTACTTTACCATCGGCAATACCACCACCTCGCCAGATTGCATCATTATCATTACCTTTTCTTACGAGCACAATTGTGTGTTTAGCTCCAAAGATGACTTTTCTAACATTTCTGCAAAATCCAAAGATATGAGATAATGGAATTGCACACGAAAAATTTCTATTATCTCCTGACAGCGCCGCTTGGCGTGTTGCAAATCCTAAGTTGAAAGTCGCGCTATCACCTTTTACAATATCAAAAGCAGCAGCTGGTCTGGTTGCGTGTTCAAAGTCAACTGGTTGTGGATCAACTGCAGTATCTTGCGGTGTCCGTATTTTAGCATACCTGATATGATCAGCGTTGTCGGTGATATCTTTAGCGAACATCATTGTTGGACCAGCTGATCTTGTAAAGTCGTCAGAATATCTGGCTAGACCAATTATTGTTGTAGCAACATCGACATCCTTCTGAATTGATTCAATATTTTTTCCATCAATCATGTATGTGGCGCTATCAAACAGTGCCATAATCCCGTTGTTGACAAAACCAACACGCAAATTAGCATCATATGGCGTATTAGCTACAACATTCGTTACAAGTCTACCTTCTACTTCAATAAACGCCTCAGCGGGCAAGAAATATCTACTTGTATCATGAACCTGTAATTCGATTCTCCCCTGATGATTTGGTTGTATTGCGTCATAAGAATAAAACTGATAATCACGTACTGACTCGTACTTAAGGACAGGTGCCTCCATATCAAATGCTGGGTCTGATTCGCGCCTGAACATTTTTATTATAATTATCATTTTTCCAAATGATGATCATCGTCGACGAAGACCGCTTCCTGCTATTAAATTTGCTGTTATATTTTTTTCTGCTTCTTCAGATATCGCCGCTAGTTTTTGATTTGCAGCCTGATTTATTATTTTACTAACATCTGCAGGCATCACCTCAGTACTTGGTAATTTTACTAGTGGTTGTTGTTTTCGTCGCAATAATCGTGATAATCTTTCTTTGATCGCCGAGAACGCCTTACCAGCAACATTGACAATTGCACCAGGAGCTTTATCACGAACAATATCAATAGCCTTCATCGATAATTGTTTTGCTACAGGTGCTACTTTTGGAGCTATCCTCGTGAATAATCCTCGAATGACATCACCAAGTCCATTTCCGTAAATTGCTTCATAGATTGGTAATCGTGAGTTTACCGCTCTAACCTGTGTGGGTTTACGATGATTATCATGCACGATCATCTTATTTTATTTACCATTTATCTAACAACTAGTCATCAACGAGTTCATCAATAAGTTCTCGGTAAACGCCAATATCCATGATGCCACCTTGAAATAGTCGCCGACAAATATCAGCTGCTTCATTGGTTATTTCTGGTGAATTATTTCCAGCTCGTTTTCCTCCTATGAGAACTTCTAACCGTGATACGTCATTGATGATATTATCAGGACATAAACCAGATCCTGTTTTAGGTTCATCTTGGGGTGGTGGTTGCATTATCGGAGTAGGTACTTCAGTGGTGTCCGGGGGTGAACCTTCTCGAAATCCATGTGGTGAACCTGCCGGTGTAAATGTTACATCCGGTGCAGAAATTTTACGTAAAGGTGAAGAAATTTTCTTCAAGAAGGGTGATTTAAGTGACTCTTTAGCCTTTTTAATTTTCGACATCAACCTTTGTTGTGGCGAAGAAGATTGTTGTTGTTGTTCTATTTGTTGCAGAGGTTCAGGAAGCTGATACTGGAAGGACTCTCCTTGTTTTGGTTGTTCCCGTCCCCCTCTAAGTCTTTCTACTTCTTCTTTAAGTCTTTTAAATTCTTGACCTCTAGCTTGTTTTTTATTGTAATATACGCGATATATCCATTTAATGAAATCATCATCATTTGTTTTTCCATAAAAGGGTTTTAAAAAATTAGATTTATTAGATATATTTTTTGATATCATCTCAGGTAATCTCTCTCTTTCAGTGTTTCTAATTTCCTCAACAACTCCTTCGTTAAATCTTGCAATTAATCTTAAGCTCTCTTCTGCTGTTTTGGGTTCAGATGCAAGTTTTTTTCTCACATCGGCGACTTCAGCACGAAGTTCTCCAATACCTTCAAGTATTTCCTCATCAACAGGTGGAGGCTGAGCCGCAGCTATGTCAGTTGGAAGGTCTCGTAAAATCTTTTTTGTTTGTTTGGTTCTTCTTGCTGTTTTTTCAGCCTGCACTGCAGTTTGTTCTAATACCGGAAAAATACCCTTTTTCCTCTTCTCATCTTCCTCCGCAATATCTCCCCATATAGTTTTTTCAACAGCCGATGCAGCTTTCTTAGTAGCTACAGTGACGGGTTTAAATAGTTTTTTAGTGTCTTCTTCGTACTCAACTTTTGATTCTTGCTGCGCTTGCAGATTTTTTCTAAATGAGTCTCTGACAGGAAGAAATTTTTTAATTGTTTCTAATCGTTCTCGTGCTGTTCTTGCAGTATGAGATTCTGGATGTACCATTTTTATTATAACATAATAATTTAATTAATATCAGCAGAAGAGGAGCAGCAGAGAGGGGTGATGATAAAATTAAATTGAATTAAACAGATATCATTAATATAATGAACAACTGTGCGTGGCTGCGTCAAGGAACCACTAACAATTGTAATAAAAAATGCCGTGGAGAATATTGCAAGAAACATAATTATCTTATAAAGAAAAACCCTCATGCTGGTCCACGAAGATGTGTTGGATGTAACAACGGCGTTAGAGGATTATATCAGATTTGTAAAAATTGCGGTGGAGATCGATACAGAAGTTTGATGATATATTATAAACACAGAAAGAACATAAATCCCAAAATAGAAAAACCACCATCAGAACTTGAATATTACTTGAAACATAGAACAAATAAAGATGAAACAAATAAAGATGAAACAGATGAAGATTTCAATGATTCAGATGATGATTCCCAATATTGATAGCAGCAGAGAGGGGCGTCTACGGTTCTGTTTGGGACAAACAATAATCGTAGACGTGGTAATTGACCTCTATGAGTGGTCACTATTTTTTTTGGTAAAACACAAGGGTGACCGTTCCCCTAAGTGGTCTGTTCACCCTCTCTGCTGCTTGCTTTGAGATACAACTACCGTGGACAATAAATTGTGCATAGAACCTGGGGCAATAAAATATGGACCTCAGTATTGTTATTGTGGCGATGTCTACCAAGAATCAAACCAGATGGTTCCATTTCATCCAGATAATTTCTAATAATTCTTTACAGACTAGACGCGAGTGTCTTTGGTGGTGAGGCGGCCAAAAGGATTAGGACTGTATTTACAGCTTATTTACTTACATAACCAAGCGTTTTCCTTTATTCTGAGACAACCTAGGGGGAATTCATTGGACACACAATCAAATATCAAACTTACCAAGAATAAAATAGGCAAACAAAAAATAGGCAAGCACCCCACCCCCCAAAACTGGCACCATTTGGACCGTAAGTTCTCATTAATCCGCAATAGGAATCTCTGTTTATAAATGGGTTGTCACTTATTTCCAATTTTACAAAACTGCAAGATGCATATACATTAACTGGTTTCATTTGATAAAACTTTGTGACTGAAAATATCTTTTAACTTTCAGGCAAAAAAATGATTCTGCCTTTTGTGGTGAAGAATGTGTCAAATCGTCTTAATGTAAATGCAATGTTATTCATCGATAACATTGATGCTATTGCTCACGGTTGCTTTTGTGATGGGAACACTGTTGGTATTGAGAGTTAAATATAGCCGATGTGATTATAAGTGTGCCGTAAGCATGAAATCAGCGTGGAATGAATGCAACAGTTGTCATTTCCTCATTGTATTCCATTTCTGAGTTTTGCAGTGACTGTTCTTTGTCTTCAAACCAACTAATTCAAGCGTAAATATAAACGTCTGCAGTTCGTGTGTGTGCGCGCACGCGTGTGTGTGTGCATACAAATGTTAATTGCCGATGGAAGGAACAATATACCAACAACACCAATAATAATAATAATAAGAAGAAGAAGAAGAAGAAGAATAGCTGCAATGAATTAAATAAATACAATGCAATATAACCATTAGCACAGAGCATAGCCTGCTATCATCATCTTTCATTGTATCATATTTAGGACGTTAATTGTTTAAATCTTTTATAACCTAGCTTTTATAATATATATATATATATATATATATATATATATATATATATATATATATATATATATATATATATATATATATATATATATGTGTGTGTGTGTGTGTGTGTGTGTGTGTGTGTGTGTGTGTTATTATTATTATTTCATGGCTGAGTGAGTTTAGTTCGTGGAGACTTATTTCTGAATAGTATCGTTAGAAAATTGTTCCTTTTAATACTTAAATCAGACATTAATTAAGTCGTTCCGGTTGTATTTATTGTTACTCCTGCAATTTCCGTCTGTGCACTGTATATGCTGTAAACTGAGAAGAGTACCTATGTCAACATTGTATCCCGCAGGGGCCTTATTTCAAAAAGTTAAGTAAGCATAGGGCTGAATTAAACCGCATCAAGGATAATAGATTAGGCTAGATTGGCTTGCACATTTCAGCTAATGGTAATGATTGGTTGGCAGAGTCATATGACCAACTTGGCGCTTCAGTAATATATTCAGTTTAGTAGCGTCGGTTTGCATGGGAGAAGAGTGATTGTGATAGTTGAAAATGGTAGTGTATCTCCCAGAAATCGATTTGGATATAGATCATCGATGAATGAGATTGGCAGAATAGTGTTATTTTGCATTTGTTTTCCTTGCTGCATAAATTATTTTCTGTTAATAATTCTCATCTTATTGTAAATTTTCATTTGCAGGCAGGAGGAAAAGCTGGTAAAGATTCTGGAAAGGCCAAGGCGAAGGCCGTATCAAGGTCTGCAAGGGCCGGATTGCAGGTATGTAAACAAAGCTATTTACTATAATGATATAAATATATTTTGGAACAAATAATTATAAACATTTGTGTCATTTCCATGACTGGAATCATACTATCTATATTGTTTTCAGTTTCCCGTCGGTCGTATTCACAGACATTTGAAGAACCGAACCACCAGTCACGGTCGTGTTGGAGCCACAGCGGCCGTCTACAGTGCTGCTATTTTGGAGTACTTGACCGCCGAAGTAAGTATATGTTCTGTTTGTACAATTTTCCATTCAATAATTTTACGCAATCGTGCTTTGTTTAGACACCGTCGAAATTCGCGGGCAAATCGCGCCATTTTTTGTTCCAGCGGAAGCCATCTTTATTTCAACCACTTCCGCATTATTGTTGCAGCTTTTATAATTTACATTTGTTAAAAAATTCAAATTTTAAATTTAAAAAATGTTTAAATTTACAGGTGTTATTTTTCTGTTGCAATTGCTATAAAGTTCAAGCGTACCGGTGTACATACGAAAATTTAACTCTGGATCTTGGCACCGGCTAGTTCTTCAAGTCCAACAATGTAAGACGTATCAGATGTTATTTTGGTTTTAGCGCTACGTATTACTACACAAATAACGGCCTTGTATAGCGAGTTCCAACGTCGGTTGACATTGGAACGAGTTGTCAAAGTTTGAGGAAGATTTCGCACACTTGGCAGCCCATATCGGCACTCTATGATACGTAATTAATATACTTACTGTCACAGGGGCTCGTTACAAAGAACATTTGGAGTATCCGTCCTTGAATCAAGGGATGGGGGTTCTAACCTGTAACAGTATAACACGAGGAAAGACGCCGGTCCGCACCCCTCGGTAGTTCCAACACTGCTAGTTTATCCTAATTGCGTCTGCTAATTTCCAACTTAGGCCAGTCGTAATAAAGAATAGTTCAATTTTCAACACAGCTTGACACATTTCGTTCAATTTGTGATATAATGTAGAAAATGCAATAATTGTTCGCCAATTTTGACGTCTGGACAATAGCCGTCTTGTAGTGCCATTTTGCATTCGGATAGTCTTGGATTTCACCATTGACAGAAACATAAGATCCAAACAAACTCGTGCGCAGTTCAGCGCCAAATACAAGCAGACAATAGCAAAGAAAGAAATGGACAATTTTATTGTGCCATGGTAAAATTAGATCAGTAGCCCCGAGTGGTCTAAAGCGTTCTCCGTTACGGATCACTGCCATCTCACCTGTCTGCGCCGGTTCGAGTCTCAGATTCAGCCAATGTAGGTATGTGAGAAAGCATGCCAGTAGCTTCTCGTGGGTCGGTGGTTCTTTCTGGGGTTTTCCCGTGTTCCTCCTCCACCATTAATACTGGCCGCCATATATAGCCTATCATGTGCTGAAAAATGGCGTTAAACCCCACAACAACAACAACAACAACAAGATACTGCTAATTAACTAAATGTTAAATTGTGTTCAATATTTTGTGCGCTTGAGAGTTTTCTTTGTAATGAGCCCCCATGCTTACTGTGCTGTTTTTATCCTGGTGAAATCAAAATCTGACGTTAGCAAATGGACACGTTTTCATGTTCCGTTGACATACATTTGAATTTGTTGAAATGCGACGGTAGTCTAGGTATGCCGAAGTATGTTCAAGCAGGTTCATGTGGGAGTAGGTTTCTGGAATGAAATGAAATGTTGCTTACAGTTCCAATAGGCATAATATTTTTATTTATTTCGTTCAAGAATAATATTTTAACTTGACCCAATTATGGCATTCCAGCTTTCATCTTTCGATCCTAATGGCCATCGAAACTTAAAAACGGGTTCATTTATATTTTGAGAATTGGAACTTATTAGAGAAAAGACATCAGGGTAAGTTAAGTCAGACTAAAACATTATGACTTTATAGAAAAGCATCATTACTGGCTGCCGGTTGTGAGAGAGTCCTGAAAATTTGACTTTTGTTACAGTCTTGGTCGACATCAAAGCACGCTACTCAGCGCCATTATTTAGGCAGTAAGACCTACACGCTGAAAACGTAAATATCGTCGAGGTCTTACACATAGGACTAGTCCTACAATGTAAAAGGGGCCCCAAGTGGTCTAAAGCACTCACCGTTACGGATCACTGCCATCTCACCTCTGTCTGCGCGAGTTCGAGTCTCAGGCTCGGCTAATGTGGGTATGTGAGAAAGCCTGCCAGTAGCTTCTTGTGGGTCGGTGGTTCTTTCCGGGGTTTGCCAGGGTTCTTCCTCCACCAAATATACTGGCTGCCATGTATAGCCTATCTTGTGCTGAAAAATGGCATTAAACCCTACAACAACAACTACAATGTAAGATGCATTCCCTGATATTTTATTAGGGTGCCGTTTTGCTGCCTAAATAACGGCATTGTGTAGTTTATTCGGAAGTAGACTAGAATCGGAACAAAGTCGTTTTTCAGGAATAATTAAACAATTCGCAGCCCGTAGCAATGCTTTTCTAGGAACTCTGAGTCATATTGCTCTAAGCTGGCTTTACTTAATTCTAATTTTTTTTTCTCTCAAATAAATTCAGATTATGACCAAAAAAAAGTAAACATTCTTTTGACCTCCAGTTCAGTTGGCTAGAGTGTGTGGAATGTTGAAATCAGTTAAAAGGATAAAATCTTGAATCAAACATTAGCTGTTGTAGTAAGCAAAGGAAAAGAAATTTGCCTTTCACATGGAATTAACTAGTGTAATTTTTAAGTGGGCAAAGGGTATGACTAAATGGTCAGCATTGTGGCAATTTATGGAATTACCCAGCAGTTACCGAATAGGATGAATTATGTCGCCATGTCTGAGGAAATCAACTTGCCCAGTAGGTACGCAACATGTCACCATGTTATTATGGAAAGTCTGTTAATCATGAAAGATGCATTGAATGCTTCGGAATTATACATAGATTATACTTTAAAATAAGTGTCCCTATAGCACAAAAGATAAAATAAACCTGGAAGTAACACAAGAGTGAAAACAACAAGCTTTGAAAAATATAACAAATAATTTATTTCCCAAGAAAAATACTGTACAAATGAAAAAATATGAGAACTTAGTTTCCAGAATAAACTCCAAAAATAATACAAGAATAATCCTCAGTTAAAAAATTTTTGAAGTCCTAATATTGAAATGTTCTAATGATTCAAAGTTTGTGTCCCGCAGAAGAATCCAAGATGGAAGGATCCTTCAGTCTTGGAGATCCAGATAAAATTTTCAATAAATGTCCTTGTTCAAGAATTCTGTATGAATACAATATTTCCAGAGAAACTAATTAATCAGAGTCCAAATAATTTGGAGAAAAATTAACTAATAACTCAAAAATTCAATACTGGTCACAACAGAAGAAAACTTGATGTAAAGTGTTTAAATGCCTGGTCTCAGATCTGTCAATAATCATCACTATTAATACTAAGTAATTTGCAATTTCGGAAAAACTTTCTTGTGAAATAGAGGATGACGTGATCATGTTTACATGTAAAAGTCATACCTCCTGTATGTCCTTGATAAGAACCAATCATTTTACTCCTAGAAAAAGTTGTTTACTTGACCCTCAATCAAGGCCAAGAACTATGTCAAAAATAGAAACAAGTCTTTCTGTTACAAGGTATCTTGGTAAAAACTCGGGTCAAACTGAATTTTCTGGGAAATATCAAATTCCTGCTAAACAAAATTACATTACATTGACATGTAAAGGAAATGGCTTCCAAAACCCCACAAACAATCAAATCAGATCAACAAATTAAATCATATTTAAATTAAATCAAATGACCCTTAAAAATCTCCAACTTGATAAAAGCAAGAACTACAGAAAAATTATTGGTATATACGTGTTTTATGTGGATCCAGGTTTACTTTACAGCAGTACATCAGACACTTTAAACTAAAATTAATTCATGGAAATAGCATTATCAAACTGTTGATTATAGAATTGTAAAAATGGCGTGCAGCAATTGATGCATCTTAAAGACAAAAGGGAAAATAAGTCTCTTAAAAAGTGTTATTGGTTAGCACGTAAGAATAATGTGTCGATTTAAGTACGTCTTACGATGGGAGTTATGAGTGCCATTGTCATGAATTACATGAAGTTGAAAGATAACATTATAAGAAGTTAAAACCCCTTGATTCATGGACGGATACTCCAAATTTTCTTTGTAACGAGCCCCTGTGCTAGAAAGTCTCCAGATTAAAATGTTGTGCACTAAAAATCATTAGCGAAGAAAGTGAAAGAAGCTGAACACAAAAGAGTAACTGGATCTAACTTTAATGAAAAATGGAGAAAATAATTCACTTGACTGGAATATGGCACATCCATTAGGATTACTGGTGTGACTTCCGATTGCTAAGACTGCAAAAGTGAATAATCCTTTCGTGACAGGGTTTTAGAATTTTAACAAATCTGCTCTTGTTCGCCACAAGATATCTGGAGAACGCATTAACCCAAGACATTCTTTCACAGCTAAGAAATCAGTAAACTTGCAGAGACAAATGCGTTATTTGGATTACAAAGTTGGTGCGTCATTGCAGATTTTGTTGGTTTTTAACTTTGCTGCAATAAAAGAAAGATCTTAAAGTTCAAGTATAACTTATTAGAAAGATCAGTCATTAACCTCCTTGACATTTGGATAAATGTGTTCTAGGACATAGTACAATGAAACTGATGATAGTACACATTTTATGACTAACAGTAACTTAACTGCCATTTGGTTAAAAATAATTATTTGGCTTCTTTTATTGACTTGCATGTAATGTGTTGGGCTATAATATTGCTTCATATTGATTATAAGGAGACTGTTAAAAGTGCGACTTTAAAAGAAAAATGAACTTGTAAAATTATTCTTTGAATGGATAATGCATTTGTTTGTTAATTGTGCATTATTGTTTATGAGAGAGTGATTATGTTGTGCAAGTTGCAATATCCTATTTCAGGCTGAAAAAATGTGAAAATTTATCAGTACATTTTTTACCCCAACATTTTTTATTTGACCCCCAGTTCTGACACCAAGGGGATATTTTTACCCTCAGTTTTACACCCCTGGGGGATACACTGAAGATGTACATCATAGAACATTTTCTCCTTTAAAAAAAAATCTGTTTACCATTGCATTTAACCATCTCTTGGTACAAATTGTCTTGAGTGGTATTTAATTATATAGAGAGAGAGAGAGAGAGAGAGAGAGATAGTTGCATTGTAAGGAGCACTAGACCATTTTCACAAAGCCTTGCAAATCATGCTATTCTATAATTTGGGGTTTTGTTTTTCACATATTCTCCAGGGGGTCATACTAATGAACCTTCTCATTACAGGTTCTTGAGTTGGCAGGAAATGCAAGTAAGGATCTGAAAGTGAAGCGCATCACACCACGTCACTTGCAGTTGGCCATCCGTGGTGATGAAGAGTTGGACTCTTTAATCAAAGCCACAATTGCTGGTGGTGGTAAGTGCATACTGATAAATTTAATTATAAGTTGCTCACAGCTTCAAAATTGCATTACAAACAATATTTTTATTTATTTCTGAAAACGTTTTCCAGGTCATAAACAATTCAACTGGATTTAAAGTGTGTTGATCTAATATATGCAACTAGATCCCTTTACATGTTTACAGACTTTGCTTGTTACATATAGATTTTTAACAAAATCACAGTATATAAACAGACCTGCCAACTCTTGCGATTTTGCCACAAGTCTTATGAAAATTACCCTTAAAATACAGACTTGCGGCATATTAGAAACAGTGGAAAGATCGTTGCTGAATAATCCGGATAATTGGTTCATTATTGTTTTATTTGGATCCCGGTTTCATCTTAGAAATAGAGAAATTAGTCAGGGAACCAGACTAACTTTACAGCAGCATCCCAGATGCTTTAAATTGCACCTGTTTGTTCATGTGGAGTGTCCACATTATCAAACTGTTGATAATAGAATATTTAAAGATGGTGTCCAGAAAGTGATGCATGTTTAAGGTGAAAGGGAAAAGAAGCTTCTAGGAAAGTGTTAATAATCAACACAGAAGAATAAAAAGGAGTATTCAGATTCTTGTGAATACAAGCTGGCGGGAGATATGATTGTCGTCGTGTTAAAGGAAAAGAATTTCCAAGAATAATGTCACTAAATTACGCCTTACGTGTGATTGTATTTGTTTTCAGTATATTCCCCTCTTGATAAAATGAATTTGTTTTCTAATTTTTATTAACATCCCATTAATCCCACAGACCAATTTCTAGAAAAGATGGCTTCTGTGTAACTATGACATAAATAGTACACATGTCCGTAGACTCGCATGCACTTTCCTAACAGTATTCTTCTATTTATAGCAGTGGCCCGATTTCCAAGAAATAGGCTGGTTCTACTTTAATACTTTTGACCTTGTTTTCTATTTATAGCAGCAGTATGGCTTTGTTAGGAGAGAACAGACTGGTTTTCTAACTTGTAATTTTTGCTCACAGATTCTTTGTTGAAACTGATATCTGGTACAGAACCAGTCTGTAGTTATTTGATGCTAGAAGTCAAGTCACATTTATTCAAGTCAATGTGTGTGTTAGAGTAAAATTGTTTTTCAAATAATTTCATGGATGGATGAGAAAAGATGAAAAATTGATTCAGTGATGAATACATGAACTACATATTACAGCGTTCCATTCTAGGTCAGCTTCACATCCCTTGCAGGCTGTGTGGAAGGGATTTTAATACTGGTCATGGTGGTAAAACAAAAAACTTGAATTAACTCATTTTACTAACTCCAGTACTAAGGTAACTTCTTTTTTATGGCAGAACTAAATTGTGGACACAAATTCTATAAATGCGCAGGCGTTATATACAGAGTTCTTAAAAGAACATGGACTACCCCTAGCGGTAGAAGACTACATTGGTCCATTGTTCAAATGGATGTTTCCTGATTCCAAAATTGCAGAAAATGTGCATGTGCAAGAACAAAATCATCTAACATTGTCGAGTGTTTAGCAGAATATACTAAACTTAAAATTGCAGAAGCCATGAAAATTGGGCCGTTTAGTATTGCAACAGTCAGGAGTATTGATATTGATGACAAAAAGTTGTACCCATTCTTTGTAAGAGACTTTGACAACAAAAAGGGCAGAGTCAGAGTGCTCTACTTTCATTGCCAGAATTAACAGTAGATTCCACCGGGGGGGGGGGGGGGGAGAATGATTATTTATTTGCTTGATAATGCTTAGAATAAATATAAGTTGGCAGAACTGTATGGGGCTTTCAGCTGATGCTGCGTCAGTGATGACTGGAATTCGAAAAGGAGTTGCATACTTTATTTTGACAAATGTCTCCATCATTGTTCATATGTTGTCTATGTCATATGATTCACCATGCTGCAGGAAAGGCTGCAGATAAATTAGAACTAGAAGTTGTCACTCTACCTGACAATGTACTTCATGGGGATAGAACTGATTTTTTCATCTTATTTGCCACCTAAAGACCCTATAACTGGATATATAAATTTCCTCATTGTCAGGTTATGAAAGGAATATTGGTTCTTTACCATTCAATGCTGACTGAGAGATCATTCAGCATTGCTAACAAAAGTAGAACAATTCAGATCAAGGCTCTGTAATAACCCAGCACTTAGTGCTCTGCTGGTGTGCAAAACATTTATAATCTCAGCTGGTACAAAGTGTTTTGAAATGAAATACAAGTCTGTTGCTTTTTAAACCACAAAGTGTTGTATACAAAAACTTAAAGTAATAATTGATGTTAAAAGTCCAGAGGGATAAATAAATCATTTTGTACACATGCTCATTGAATTTTTATCATGTTAAATGTGGATTACACATTTTCCTCACCAGGGGTTGGCATGTATGCTAAGACTTGAAAATCTTGTCACTAGAGGGGAATTGATCATCTTGACATGGGGTTTTCATGCCAGGACTTGGTGCCTCACATGAATCTAGTGAACACCAACGGTCTTCATATGTTGTTTAGTTTGAACTAAATGTTGCCAATCTTGCAGAAAATGTCTTCCAAAGTGGCTAATTTGTATTTGAAAATCATTTTGCTCAAGAATATCGAATATGGATATACCGCTGGGGCGAAGAAATGGTCTTGTCTTTGAATTTCTGGAACATGTGTGGACATCAGCACTTTTTTTTTTTTTTTTTTTTTCTTTTTTTTTTTTTTGGTTGTTGGTGAGATGCCCCTGGTCAAGTCACATATTTGACCCACATAACCATGCATAGCTTGCAGTATCCATGTTTCAACTCTATAGACAAGGTTCTTGCGGTTTTTGAAGGACTTTGACAGTTTGGAAACAATGAGGTAGCATTTTCAAGGCCTTGAAAGTGGAAAAATCGAGCAGATTACCCCGAGGTCTTTAAAAGTCTTTGAAAATTGAAATAAACCCAAACATTTTAATTTCTGGACATGATCACAAATAAAATTATCCAAGGTTAGATTCGGGTGTAGTAGAGTTTTCCTAGTTTTTTTTTTTTCTTTTGATTAATTATAGCTTGAATTTCATAATTAAACAATAGTATTTTGCATTTGTTTTCTCGTATAGCATGTAGACAAAATGTTGGTGAAAATATATCTCAGAAATCTAGTTTGTGAGTTTTGAAAGTGTTTGGGAAAAGTCTTTGAAATTATCATTCAGAATTTTGTACGAAGCCCTGCTTGATCTGGGCCAGTTGTCCTGTTGGCATGGTCAGTTGCTCATTACATATATCTTGTAAAAAAAATTGAAATGAAGTACAGTTCACTGCAATGCATGGCACAGAAGTGTAGTAGTCTTGAAACTTAATCCAAGTAGACCAGAAGCAACATGAAAGCTCGTCACTAAAGTGGTTATTAAATGATGAGTTAAGTATTTAAATTGTGCACCAAGAACAAGTTGGAATGTCTCTTTATGTTGATAAATGTGATCTGAGGCTTTGGCTTTGCTGTCTGAGCTGGGTGACAAGTCAGTTTTATATGTTGCAAAGTCGAAATTGCAATAACACAGTAATGCTGATAAATTTTCTAATTGGCAATCGTGTATTTGTGCTTCTTTCCTTGAGAGTAACAAAAATTGGTTCCCAAGTGTGCTCTCGTTCTCTCTGTCTTTCAGTTGAAACCAAATTTCTGCAAGTGTGTCAGCCATGTGCATATTCCTATATTCTGCAGGTCACTTGAGTATTGTTGCAATATATTGTGTTAATGCATATCTTTACATATGTTATTGTTTCATTTTAGGTGTCATTCCACACATCCACAAGTCACTCATTGGAAAGAAGGGTCAACAGAAGGCAGCTTGAGCAAGAGTGTTATCAGGGCCATAACCACATTTCACATATTTCTATGTAGATCAAGAGTTCACCATTTTACTAGACTGTCATTAGTCTCATCCTCATCTTCTGTTCATTTTAAATTAATGTGTATTGCATATTTCATGCGTGAAAGAACTTTTATCATTCATTTCGTATTTTTAATGTCAAGAATAAATGATTGTAAAATATTGTTGCGCATATTTTTTTTGCATGACCCAGACCAACTGTTAAAAGGGCACTGGGTTTCAAGTAGAAGTCGGTGGCAGATGATGCATCAGACCCCTTTTTTTAACCTACTTAATGAATTTGGTGTTGTCACTATAGAACATATTATGACACAAAAATTCTTTTTAAATGAAACAGGTGCTGATCAGAATCCAACATATCTACACAGCATCCATTATACAAATCTTTCCTCTATTTTCCTGAATGATTTTATTGAGTTTCAGTGAAGCAAACATTTTCATAATGTTTGGCTACAAATGAATTTATGGATCTGTAAATGAATAGTGCTGATGAGAACTCCAATTTCATGAACCTTGTGCCATTTTGAAAATCAGTTTTGTTAATCACCTGAATTGATACTTGTACAGCATGAGGTGTTTACCGAATCGCGTTCTAATTGTCCTGAATGAAAATGGTACCAATCAATACCTGGCCAAAGTAGTAGCCACTTTGAAAGTAATGTTACATTTTAAAAGATGGGGTTTCACTGGAATTCTTGTATCGATCTGGTTCTTGATGGTTCTGACACAAGTTATCCATCTTTGAAATCCTTGTTACTATTTTGAAGGTATGTTCTTAATGTGGTCTTGTAATCTGACATCTATACCAGCATTTAAAGACATCCTGGTTTCCAGCAGTATAGTTTCTGTATTACAATGATTGTGGCTTCCTGAATTGCCATATTTATGGCCCACCTTTTGTGGCTACTTCTAACTAGATGATATTGAGGACAAGGCATTTCATTTGAAGAGGGGTTGCAGAGACCAGTTATGATCTTATTTAACACCTTGGCTGGTCCCCCTCACCCATTTTAATTTTTATTTAGAAAATTTAACCATGAGTGTTTGTACAGTAATTGTATTTGGCTTGAAAAGAGAGTAAGAAACCAGCGGATAATTGCTCATGAAAAGAGTGTCATGTTTATTTTCCTACATTGATATAAAATGTAATTTTAATTTTAATCGCCTGTTTTGTCATTGTAATTGTTGGCTGCTAAAGAATTTTTATTAAGCTAACAAGCATCACAACCCAGAAGTAAATAAAATATTTCACCATGAAAATCTGTTTCTTTATCTGTTGAGAGGGGGTAGCGCCATTTCTCGGCACAAAACAAGCTATACATGGCAGCCAGTATATTTGGTCGAGGAAGAATCATTAACCCTATGTAGAAATTGTTGGAATCAAATCAAACCATGTTGATCCCAGTGGCTTCTTGGGTGCTATATAGCCCCACCCCAAAGGCCTGTGGGGGTGGGCTGGAGCTGTGTCGTTGATTTCAAGATCAAACATCAGTTGTACTGGCATGTGAACACAATACAAACACATAATGGTTGATTTTAATCAGTTTATGGATATATGATTAATAGTTGAACTATGCAAATCATAAATGTTAACGAACTGCATGTTCTATCTTGATGTGTGAGACCAGGTAAATAATTTTAGTAACCATGGTGTTCAGATCGGTGTCAAAAGCAATGACATAATATTGTACTATAAGGTCCATAAGAGACTTTGAAAAACGTTGAAGACATGAATTTGTTTCTCAAGGCCTGGAAAGTTCAAAGTATATTGTCTGGGTACCATGAAAAGCCTTTTGTACTTCTGATGGTATGAAGCTTGGATGTAGCCGCAGTTTAAATGTGAATCGTTTGTAATCTTTGTAATGACTGGCTGCTGATTCCCACTTAGGTTGCTAGACAAAGAAACATTTAAATTTTGGATCATGAGATTTTTTGAAGAGCTTTGCAAAATGCAGATTATGCCAGAAGGATATTGATCTGCATGCAGTGAGAGTACTATATGATCACATGCAGCTGGAAGAAAAAAGCCGATACAGCAAAACATGAAGCCTTCATTATGAAATTGTGTTTGACGAAAGAGGCATGTCAGTGATCAAAAGGTATCAGGTTTTAAAATAGAAACTGTATATTGTCTTACGTTTGAAATTAGTTTGATCTGATTCTGTTTTTAGATTGAGTGAAACAGACGGCCAACAATTGCAAAGTACACTATAAATCTAATATTATACAGCTAAGCTGAGATAAATATCAGTGTATCTAGTATAAAGTAGTTTACAATATCAATACGCTATCATTAAATAAGTGATAATGTAGAAAAAAAACGTTACTATTTTGTTATTAGGGAGTGGGTGAAGAAGAAAGACGGGTACTGAAAGAGGTTGAGACAATGACAGCTGCTGATGACAATGCATTGAAATAGTTTTGAGGACAAAATTGCTAAACTTGAAAGCTCTTGAAAAACAGCTTGATGACAATTTACATGAACTGCAAAATTCACTCTATTTTGGACTTTATTTAATAACTCTGTAATGTAGACTGAATAAAGTGAACATTGTTCAATGACTTCTTTATTCTAATGTCCACATATAGGATATAGTATTAATGGGAATGATATAAATGATCTTACTCTTGACTTGATGCTTTTTGTAAATTTGCAAGAAATGTTCCTCATCTGTAGTAATAGTGAGTATCAGTGATTAAGCAGTTAAAAAATTAAAAGTAGAGAGAAATGGATTGGTCTTGGATCCCTGGAGAAAAAATTGGGCAGTGGAGAGGTGGCCCCGTTGAGAGTTGTGATTGGGTTGTTGCAATTTTTATCTTTTGATCTATTGTAAAACAAGATCTTGTTAGCCCAGCTTGTGGTGGTTTGTCATGAAACTTGCATATTGCGTCTGATGTACATTGAAACAAATTACTGCCACCACCCACCATTGAGTGGTGTAAACAAATCTCATATATTGTTACCAAACTTCGGATGACTTGCACTCTGGATTAGGAGAAAAACTATTGATTTTGGGCCTGAAAGTCTCAGGCACTAAATTCTAAGACAACAACTGTTGCTGCAGAATAACATTGGGTTTACATCATATAATTGGGCCAAGCTTTCTGGACTGGAGGTAAGGCAGAATCCTTTTGATTTTGAGGCCTATGGTAAGGATCAACAACTGAAAAAAGAAAAATAGCTTGTGCACAAAAGCATCAGTTACACATCACAGACCAGGACCAGGGGTCTAAAGCACTCGCTGTTAACTGATCACTGCCTTCTCACCTCTGCATGAGTTCGAGTCTCAGATTCTGCCAATGTGGGTATGTGAGAATGCTTGCCAGTAGCTTCTGGGTTTTCCCGGGTTCTTCCTCCACCATTTATAGAGGCTGCCTATCTTATGCTGAAAAAAGGCATTAAACCCAACAACAGACCAGGATGGATGACTCTACACTTGGAGGGGGGTGTACAGAAAGAAACAATTTTGGGGTAAAACAGTCGATATCACTGATCAAGGTTGACCAGGGACCTAGTGTTCATGAATCCCAACCAAAGTTAAAACAGAAAGACAGCCTTGCGATAATGAAATTATTGGTGACAGGGCAGCGATCTTGCAGATTTTGTTACTGTAACTCCTGGAGAGTGATGTTCATATCGATGTGGAGTTTTTTCAAGAATGTTGAGTTGGTTCTAAATGAAAATGATGCAGATCTGACGTCAAATGTGGCAACCATTGCTGCCATCTTGAAAATGTATCACTACTTGTTGATGGATAGTTATATCTAGATGCAGTTTTCACCTGAAGTCTTTTTACAGGCGGAAGGTTCAATCTGAATTATCAATTATACAAGAGATCCATTTTCCAAGCATTTTAGAAAAGTATCCATGTTTGATGAATATATGGGGACGATAGATCAAAGGTTCATTTAGCGTTCGGAACATCGAAAGAAATTTCATTGGTCCATAGGTATTTGAAATAGTGTTGATTGGTTTGGAAGGAGTTTTTATCGGTCTAGACTACACACCTTAAACCATTGAACCTTCGGAACACTGAACCCTTTTTTACCAGTAAATCATCCGATTAATGCTTGTTCAGACCATGAACCCCTCTTTTGAACTCATCAGGGTGATAGCATGATCATGTACTTGGATCACATTTCAATTGCAGACCCCATCTTTTATCTTGGAATTCTGTTCACTTTGAACTTGAATGCTTTATTGTAAATACAAATCACTTGAATAAGGCAGTGATTTGTGATTAGTAGATTGCTAGTGAATACTTTATAGTAATATGGATTCTACCATCCAAATGAGTAGCATGTTGGGGCTGTATTTGGACAATGGAAAGTCCAGTCAAAAAGGTTGTTGGGCTGTATATGGACAAAAGGTTAGAACAGTATAGGGACAATAGGAATGAAACAGGTTCTGTGATGTCATGGTACTGGCAATTGGCAACAATGTTGCAAGTGGCTGACCTCAATCGGACCAAACAGCGGGGAAAAAACCAAGAATGCAGGGACTAGCGGGACATGGGACATCTATAACACAACATACAGACATAGAATCTTGAACATCAAACACATATGGCAAAGAGAATAAATATCTTTTTGAGGTATACGAGTGGCCCTGATAAGGGCCTTTCAGTTTGTTAACAGAGGGTATTGCATGGGTTTTCTTCTATTATCTGACTTCTGGACCATAGATGATGACTCTTCAGATGGCCTTGATTTTTCTTTTCCCAGTGTTTGTATCATTGATCCGGATCATCGTCCATGATGATCTGACGTACATGGGTACTTTTAAGTCTGTATGGAACAGCATCAATGATATGAGAGTAGATGATTAAGCGTTTGTGCACATCTTGTGACAAGAACAGGTGAAGGGAATGTAGTGAACTGCGGTTATTCATAGCGGAAGAGCTCATCAAAACAGTTTTTCACCAACCCTAACACACATTAAAATTTAGTCCCAGTGCAGAGTCTAGTCTTCCAGTCCAAGGAGAGGTGTCTGTGATGTCACGTTCCCTATATAGATGTGCTAGCGTCTGTGCACAGTAAATCAATGCGACCATTTTTTCAAGCAAGATGGAACCTAAGAAGACGAATTGGGGTGCACCAGCCATGGAGACGAGAAGCGATGGCATAGCAGCGGCTACCAAAGTCAACACAGTCCTACTTCAAGAAGAGACCTATTTTAATTGGAATTTAGTGGATTATCTCTCTTCTTCGCAAGAATTTATTTCAGTACTAGCACCTTCGCACCTTCTTGTTTACCACACATCAAGGATTTTAAACAGACAGAAAGAAGAATTGGAGAAATTGTTACAGCAGCAGAAAGATGCAGAACAAGCTTTTCTCTTTCAACAGCAAGAAGAAGAAACATGGTCAAGGAGAAGAGGACAGTGAAAGTCAAACGGTGACGGTACTCTAGACATTTTTGGCAGAGTTAAGGAGTCTGAAAGAAATGTATCGGACTTCTTTAATAAGACCCAAGAGAAAAAGACCTTCCCGGGCCAAAGAGTCCAACCCCATCAACACACCTGCTACACCTGATATACAAAAACCTAGTGATTTCTACCAAATTGTCAACAGGAGCAAGTCCAGAAGTAGGCCATGGCAAAGGCTTAAGGCAGTTAAAGTGGATTAAATCCCGTTCCTCAGGTTTTTTTTTTAAACAAACACCCAATGGTCTATTTCAGGACCACCCACTTCTCTCAAAAGGAGATGGCATTAATTTTGCCAATAAAAGCTCATAGGTTCATATTCTAAAAAATCAAAACTAAGAGACACTTAATTTTCTGTCTGGTCTATTCTGGTACAAATCTTACAATCCAGTTCACAACACAACACTTTAAAAAGTTCCTTGACCTCTTCTGTGTCTTTCTTCACTGTTTTATTATTACTATTTTTTTGTTGAATTTCTTCACTTTCACAGGTTTCTCTTTCTCACTTTCACCTCGCCCTCTTTTCTCTTTCGGAACATGTCTGGGTTCTAACTTTTGGGAGGATACCTCTTCTTCCTGCTCTGATCCTCTCTCTTCCTCTTGTTCCTGTTGTTTTTTAGTAGAGCATTCTGAAGACCAATGTCCTTTCTCTTCACAATGATAACAGGTATCTTGACTTTTGTCTCTTCTGACACCTGTCTTGCTTTTTTAAAGGTCTGGACACTCTGTAGCCCAGTACCTTTTGTTCTTACAGATATAGAAATTATCTGGACTTTTATCTGGAAAGGAGGGTGGGTAGTCTTGTCGGCTTGTCTGAAGAAAATTTTCTTATGACACCTCGCAAAGCTCTGGTCGGAAGTTCGATTTCCCTTGGCTCAACCATCGCTCTGGTCCGTTTGAGAGTGAAATGAATACTAGGAGGGAAGACGCTGTTCTGACATGGATATAGGGACCCATGGCGTTGAAAATGTCATTTTTTGCACTAAAGATGAAACGATCGCATCGTTTTGTGGAGAAAGAAGAAGAAAGTAAGAGGCACAGCAGCTGAAGTCTTGGCTCATGTTCATGCCAGCGATTTTGAAGATGACATGAGTGAGCCAGAATCCACAACCAGAGTCTACACCCAACCAAAGTTTACCAACTCAAAAGTACTATCACATTCAAGAGACGGAAAAGTGCTCCTCTAATAAATATATAACTCCAGCTTACACGTACACGTTGAAGTTTAAATATTTCAAGTCCGAAATACCGTTGGAGAAAGAAGAGGGGTTCATCACTGATGTGTGGGATTCTTTATTAACCACACTGAAACGGCAATATGAAGCCAAAGAAGACGATCGCTCGAGACTTTCCATTCATCACGATAGTTTTGAAGTCCCCCATTGAATTGAGTTTAGCAGCCTGGCAGAATTGACACCTTCAAAAGTTATCGACAAGATTAAACACGAGCAATAATCCAACAAGAACTTAAACATCACATATGGAAAAGTGACACTGTTCATGACCCACGTTTCTCTAACCCAAAGGTCAGGACGCAAAATGGTGTTATTGGTGGACGACCTTCGTAGCTTTGTCCGAATTAACAACCCTCAAGACGTGTTTAACCCGTGACATCGTGGTGGGACGAACGTAATGACAAGAATGACACGGTAGAATGGAAAAGAGTTTGGCAAACTATTCAAAAATTGAACCAAGCCAAAACAACGAAGAGAAGCAGAGCTTCTGTTTCAGCAAACAGGGCTATCGAAAGACACACCCTGTAGCATTCCTGAAATGCAAAAATTGCAAGATGTCTTGGGTCCACGCTACACCATCAAAATACATTAAGAAGTGCGCGGACCTCTGTTGTTTCGAAGAAAAGATTTCAAAGACGGAAAAAACATTCACGTCTATCGTCACGATGAACATTTTGATGCTATCACCAGTTTCGCCCCATTCCAGGGCTAGTTATTACTGTGAGAATGTGACTATAGCTATAACAATCGAGAGCAACACGAGCTTTGTGGATCGAAATGTGAGGGATGTGTGGTCTCTTAACCCTGTCTTGACGAAGGACAACAACGCGCGCATTGCCCAACTTGTCAGCGCACTTTTGTCAGACCTACCTGTTAGCAACATCTGAAGACGCAAGATTCAGAGCAGAAAAGTGCTTGCCAACTCCTGAAATTGTGCCCTACTTGTGAACAAGGCATACGTTCCAATAATGCCAAGGCACACGTATGTTCAGGAAAGAAACGATGTCACATTTGTCACCAAATCGTGGACTTGGAACAGGAATGCTACATTCAAAAAGGACATTCCAAACATCAAGAGGAAGAAGATGACCAGAAGAAAGGCAATTTCATCCTTTTCGATTTCAAATGCATGCAGGAGACTGGCATTCACTTTCCTAATTTCTGCGTGGCTCATCGAGCGTGCGAGAAGTGCATTCAAGAACCTATTTTTAGTCATTGACCTCAATGCAGCAAGATTACTGGAGGACGTGAAAAAATCCTTCGGGGACCGAACACGCTAGCCCATTTCACCAAATGGATCTTAGACCCCATCGACGAGACGTGGAGACAAGAGGACATCGAACGTTACGGAGATTGCCATTGCCATGCCACGGCGATGGCTCACAATTTCTCTGGATTCGATGGACAGTTTCTTTTGAGAAACTATACGGCACAAGTACCGAACGTCGCTAAGTGATTTTGAACGGAGCCAAACTCGTCTACCTGCAAGTGGGACAAGTGCAGTTTAAAGATTCGATGAGTTAATTGTCTATCCCTTTGAGTCGACTGCCTAAAACGTTTGGAATGATTATGACAGAAATGACCAAAAGCTATTTCCGCACTTTTTCAATACCGAAGCTAATCAACACGCCGTTCTACCCCATTTGCCTGTGGCTCACTACTACGACCCCGACAACATGCGTACCGAACAACGAGAAGCTTTCTACGCTTGGTACCACACTCACGCCTCGGACTCCTTCGACTTTCAGGGACAAATGTTAAAGTATTGTGGTTCCGACGTGGACATTTTACGGCCTTGCTGTGGAAAATTTCGAGAACTGTTCATAGAACACAGAGAGGTCGATCCTTTGAAAGATGGCTGCACAATCGCCAAAGCACGTTCCTTAGTGTACCGCCAACTATTCATGTACGTGTTTAAATGTTGCTTATTTCATGGGATGTCCCGTCTGTTATTCAAAACGTGACACTAAAAATCAGTTTTTACAACAGACCATGGAAGACTTTTACCAGACCACTTGTCAGCGACGCTTGAAGTTTTAGCAGCAAGGATGCCAAGTTGCAGTAGTGGAAATGTGGGAACACGAGTACGATCACCGTTTGAAAACCGATCCCGAGTTTAAACGCGTAATGGAAAGTTACAAGTTGGTGGTGCTACTGAACCAGATGGGCAGTTTTGTACGGAATGCGGAAGAATGCCACATGTTTGCTGTACCAAACCGACGAGGAGAAAGGATAAGAAATCAAATAATTGTATATGTGTTCGCTGTATCCTTACGTGTGCAAATAGTATCGCTTTACCGCAAGGCACCCTCAATTGCTGACTGAACACATCGACCTGGATAACATTCGACAGTACGAAGGATTTTATCAAGTGCAAAGTCTTGCCTCGCACCGACTTGTTACTGTACCATCCCGTTCTAGCTCACCATTGCCAAGGAAAACTAATGTTTCCCTTGTGTCGAAACGTGCAACCAAGACCGACCTTGTCAGCACACACATGATTAACGCACCTTGACAGGAACGTGGGTCAGCGTGGAATTATTCAAAGCTCTGGACCTGGGATACCAACTGTTAGAAGTGTATGAAATTTACCACTTTCCCAAGACAGAAAAATACAAGGGCGACGAGACTCAGAAAGGCATTTTCGGACACTACATGGATGCCTTTTTGAAACTGAAGCAAGAAATTCAGCAACTATCCTTCCTGGTGCCACACTCCTGACGACCAAAAGAAATTCAAAGAGAAATACTGGGAGCAGGAAGCCATCACTTTAGACCACGTGGAGAAAAACGAAGAAAGGCGATCGTTTGCCAAAGTGATGTTAAATTGCTTGTGGGGCAAAATGGCACAACGACCGTGTTTAGCCAAGACAGTATTTGACAGAACCTTCCCGTTACTTCCAGATGATTAACGACTAAAACCAAATACATAAAACACGTGGACGTCGTTGGTGAGGGGTTAATTACGAAGAAGAACTGGACTTTGTAGAAGCCGACGAATTTGGAAATGTCGTCATTGCGGCCTACGCGACAACCCATGCTCGCTTAAAATTGTACGAAGCTTTAGAACTATTAGGTTATCGCGTCCCGTACTTTGACACGGACAGTTGCATCTACATCGATCGCCAGGGTCAACGTCACCTTGACATCGACGGAGATCGTTTAGGATCCTGGACGGACGAACATCCCGACGACAATATTCTAAGTTTTGCTATTGGAGGTCCTAAAAGGTACGGCTATGAATACCGTGACAATCAAGAAGTGCATACGGAGTGTAAAGTGAAAGGATTGACTCTCAATTATCGCACCAGTCGAGTAATGAACTTTGGCGTACTAAAAGAAGCTTTGCAGTCTAGACAGGATGGAAACGTTAAAGTGACCACCTACGAACCGCACAAGATTGTACGTTTACCCCAAAACCAAATCGTCAGTCGACCTTTGGAAAAAATTATCAAATCGTGTACAAGAAGCGACTGCGACTTCCCAACCACTTCACTTTGCCGTACGGACACGTCGATATTGGTCAGCATATAAAAAGGGACAACGTCAAAGACCAATAGTTTACTGTAACTCTAAAGAGCAAACGAGAAAGATGAATCCTTTTAAACGAGATTGTTCAACTTCCATGATTCTCAAGTGAATTGCGATGAGAACGATGCCGTACATTATGACCTCAGCCATTCTGTATCACATTATGGGAAAATTGCTATGACTACTACTTCCACTACACCTACCATGGAAAGTTCTGATGTGCATGTCAAACCTGGCGGATTCGAAAGCGATGCCACTCGTTGCAGAACACCTTATCACTTTACTGGTTTTCATGTTCAATGTCATCCTCCACGTGAAACCATACAGCTGTCACTGTACTCCTGTCATCCAGCCCTAAGTAAACTCCTTTGGATTTCATCCTACCCTCGTCGACATGAGCCTGTGAAAGAGGAATATTCGTTCATGTACGTTTACCTGAATACTGCAAGTTTGAAAGTCGATTCCAAACCGTCATAGGAAAATGGCCTAAATATCTGGGAGGATCTACCCCGAATTAGATAGAACCGGATTTTTCTACTTGGTCAAAGGCGATAAAGTCAAGTGTTTCAGTTGCGATGTGTCACTTCACGAGTGGGAGCAGAATGATTTGACTTACCTGGAACATGCTACCATTAGTGGGACGACCTCAGTAATATCTGGATGGATACTTTACAAGAGATCATTTATGGTTTGCCAGTGGAGTTGAGAGAACGCATTTACCGAGAGTTGGTCCAAATACAAGTGAAATGCAAACTCAAAATCATTTCTTGATTTTTAAACTATTCTCTTTTCCAAAGGAAACGAAGACTGACTATGGGAGGACACCACTTCAGACACAAATTTAAACGAGGCTATTGGCCACGACCCAGCGGTTCATGATTCTTGGAGGACACTGAATGGATAGTTTACAAGAGAATATTCTTGGTTTGCCTGTGGAGTTGAGAGAACGCATTTACAGAGAGCTGGTCAAAATTCAAGTGAAGCGCAAAGAACAACTACATCCGTCACGTCACCGATGTTTAAACCACTGGTATCTGAATACTAAAAGACGACTGATTCAGATGAAAATGTTCCATTGGTAAGACATTGTTAAACTGGACGTGGGCGAGAAGGATTGGTTTGTTGTAACTGCTTCTTTTTACTACAAGGTAGACACACTTCAACGAATTCAAATTAAAGAGATGTTGAAATCAGCCTTTCGTTCAGTAGACCCGGTTTTGAAACCGATGGTGACACGATGATTGCACGCTTTGATTGATTCCGCATTGACGCACGGCAAAGAATTTCTCCAAAATGTCATCATCGACAATCAAAACCCTAAAGAAGCTTTGTTGAGAGCAGACCAAAAAAAAAATGTCTTGCTTCAAACGGGCAAAAGCATTTTGGGCCGACAAGAAACTCCTATAAATACCACGGATGCTGCCGAGTCAGGCATTTTTGCTTCCCTGACACCACAGCAAGGTCAAGGCAGAAAGAGTGGACGAAGACACCCTTCCAAAGGACTTCAGACTCCCAGAGCTAGAAAGACCAAGTAAAGATGAACCGTCTGAGACTTAGACGTTTTTGATTATTAAATAACACACAGACAGAAAGAAAATGCTCTGGGTGTCTTGCGCTTGTTCCAAGTCAGAACTGGATCTGTTTGCCATGCCACCCACTATGACGACGATGCAAGAATCCCAATGGGTTGAAGTTCATCCCGTCTCATCTTTGTCAGCCTCAGTGCCCATAAGGACAGCCCGAAGATTACATCGATCTGAATGGCAGTTACTTGTACCTGAAAGTCAAAACCCTAGATAAGAAGGTTCTATGGACAGCGATGAGAAAGTAGCTCCCGTCAACAATTTAATGCATTCCTTATTCAGAGGGGTTGATTTGTATTGGAATAAAAAAAATTGGTTAGTAGCGGTATGGATACTTACCCTTACCGAGCCTACCTGGAAAATCTCTTGACGTACGGACCATACGCTAAGGACACTCATCTAGATGCCTGCGTGCTATGGGAACCAGATGACAAGGACAAGTTCGACACAATATCGGATGACGATAGATTTCATGAACGAGGAAATAAAATCAAAGATGGACAGATTTTAGAACTAATGGATCGTTTGCATTTGGACATATGGTTACAAGAGAAGAATTTGCTGAATGGCGTGGATGTCCGCTTGAAACTGATTAGAAGCAGTTCTGCTTTCTCTTTATTGGCTGATGCTGCCGATTACAAAAGCATCATCGAAGAAGCCAGACTGTACGTGCGACGCAAGGAAGTGTTAACAAAAGTGGGAAACAACATCAGTCACACTTTGAGCAGAACAACCGCCAGGTATCCTAATCAACGTGTGGAAGTGAAAACCTTCCCCATTCCCAGAGGAAAGCGATCCATGATCGAAGATCATCTGTTCCAAGGACAGTTATCCAAACGTTTACTCATTGGTATCGTCGAGAATTCAGCTTTCAACAGAGCCCACAATAAAAATCCTTTAACTTTCAGGATTTCGACGTGTCCAAAATCAAAGTCAGTCGAGATGACAAGACCATGTCTCCCAGACCCTTCGAACCTGACATTACCAAGAAGAATTACTTGAGATCGTACTTGTCCCTGTACGAAGCCACGGGACTGCAAGGGACCAACGGTAGTCACGGTAATACGTACAAAGAATATGATGGAGGTTACCCTTTGTGCGCTTTTGTTTTCACTCCAGAACAAGGTAGCGACGAGGAACATTTCCACCCTATAAAATCCGGCCAGATTCGTGTGGAACTTCGGTTTGGTGAACAACTACCCGAGACGGTGAACGTCCTCCTGTATGCCGAATTCGATAATACGATAGAAATCAATATTTTCTGAGAAGTCATTCTAGACTATTAGAATTTATGGAAGACTGTAATCCCTCTTTGAATGGTGGAAAATCTATGGAAATGGAATGGGAGGATGCTGTGGAAGTATAACCCAAAGACGAAGAGGACATAGTGATGAATTCCAGATGGTCACAACAAGAACAACATTTAGTCTCCTGTTTTGCCACATACCTGGCAGAAAAAATTACGGAACTGATCAAGAAAGATTGCTTTGGATGTCAAAACGATCATCCGAGTCAAATTCAACACGATAAATGTATGCTGCTGAGTCAAGAAGAAAAATAGGACAAGTATCTGGACGAAGCTTGGAGTCTCATCTCAGAAGATGCTGTATTGCATCAGTGGTATAAAGACTTGCGTGATCATTCCTCTCCTCCATAGAATGCTCTAGGAATCCATCACATCGAAACTCTCTTGGCTCACTCTCTTGGTTCAAAGTGCGAAGACGAAGCGGAGAAATGGTTACTTGTCAGATTTTCAAAGCAAAAAGTTCATATTGAATTGATGACTTATTACTGTGAAGAGAAAAAAGAAAAACAAAACAACACAAAAATATATACCTGTGAACTTTATTACCTTTTGAACAACAGTTGGTACACTGCTTCTTGGAATGCTAAAGATGTGTGCTAAAGATGAACTGCCTCATCGCAAACCTCAAAACCATCACGCTTATGTCATCAACACGGACGACAGTCATCTCCCAGGAACCCTTTGGATATTCTTTAGAACATTTAGTGACTTATTTTGATCGTCACTCTTCTAGAAACGACGACAAAGCAGATAGATGGTTTTGTGACTATTATGGCTATATCTTGTCTTTAGCTAGGAAACGTAGTGTACATAATGACCCAATGACTTCCATCAGTGGAAGTCAAGCATAACTTAAAAAAGTTGTCAACCTTGTCAAAACTAGTTTGTTATCTGAAACATGTTTGTTTGAAGAAAAAAAAGTGTTTTATGGTTAATTGTTGGTTGTTAGCTATTTGAATAAAAATGTTGTTTTGAAAAAATGTGTATGTCGTTTGTTTTCAATTTTTATCATGATACATGCTCTTTGACTTCTCTAGCCCTTACCCTAAAATCAATAATCATAGCGTTCCGACCCAACAAAAAAACCGCAGGGATGTTATCTATCGCGTCCGCGCTTGAACTATATAACGCGAAGCAGCCTCCAGTCTGACCATCCATTGTTGACTCATCCTCGAATGCGGTGGTAATTGTGTGTCTTCGGGAATTACTTGTAATTGTTGACGCACAAATCCACGTTGAGGAGCAGTTGAATCTAGTCTGTATATTGAATGTCCACCCGTGGATCTTACCACGCTAGAAATTGTATGTGTCGTAATACTCCAAATAGGATCAGTCTCTCTTTTCTTACCACCTTCAAGTTCACCGGGTTCATATAAATATATTACAGTCACATTACCTAATACTGGTTGTTTTGAAAATTCATGTTGTATTGGGATATGTTTTTTTTTTGTAAGCACATTAATAGGTTTCATTGCAGTTGTTCGAATAATTTCATTATTTAATGCATGTATCACACTTGGTAATCTTGCAACCCAATCTCGAGATCTCGTATCTTTCCGAATTATTTCCTTCACATATTTATATCCAAATAATCGTTCAGCACGTGTTTGATTAAATCGTTCAAGAATTGTCTGATCACAATGAATTGCGGTATGTCCTCATCTAATTTTGACGTTATGTTTCTTTATCAGAGATGATACTGTTCCAAGAGAAACTTACCAGGATCAACCTTAGGCAACTGTGGCCATCGTAAGGGTCCTCGTTGATAAATTCGTTAAAAAGCAGAAGAAACTTCAATTGCTGTTTTAGTTGATAACGGCTCTGCCTCATTATATCTACTTGCAACGTCAAGGACCGTCAACGCGTATCTGTAGGTACGTGATTGAAGTCTACTAATTTGCATAGTATCATGTGGTAAAAATAAAATATCTACTTGATGAACTTCATTAGGTGTCCAGACATCAAAATGTGCATGCTGACGTTTTTTTAGGTGGTGTTAGATAAATTGGCCATATTGCCTGTCGTGTTAACCATTTTTCAGTAACAGAACGTGTAACATTTGCTGCATCGGCGAGTTTACTAATCACCGCTCTACCCCTCTAATATCCTCTTGGGCTATACTAAATCAATTCCATTATTTTATAATAATCGGCTGATCAATTACCAGCTACCAGCTCCGAATAATAATTTACCTTTCATCGCAGAACTTATCAACCATTTAGCTAATGATTCTTTGAAAGATTTTTTTTATATAGAATTTAATGCATGAACCAGCTTCACATCTGCAATATGCCTTTGTTGCAGATCGTTACTTTTATAAGCTACATCATGAATATGGCATGCTTTATCAATAGCGTTTCACCAGGTTTTGGTTGATCTCGCTCGTCAAGTCGGATATCAAGTCGGGGTCCAGGACGACAATAATTATATCCTGGAATATGTTTTTCTCATGGGTATTAAGCCCATGGAGTACTTGGTAATTTTCCTAATGAAGCAGCGATATCACCACCAGACTCTTTGTGTCCGGAGATAAATTTATATTTTTTGTATCACATTTTACACATTTACCTGTAAGTGCACGCTTTTTATTTTTTTGTTATTATTGGTGTTAATCCACTTGTGGGGGTGGATGCTCTAGATCGAACACAATATAGATTCATATTATTTATTATATTTGTACAACATGGATGTCACTGATTTATCAACGACACGAAAGCATGAGCCAGTCAAACATATTTCAGCATAACCAAGTTCCATCAGAATGATGATAATAGGTCCATCTGTGTCTGGTAAAACGCAATTATTACTTAATTTGATAATGAGAAGGCTTGAATGGGACACGTTATATTTAGCAGCTCCGTCAGTTGATGATCAGAGAAGTTATGACGTACTTAAAGATTTCAATGAAAATGCTAAATTGTTGGACGAAGATGGTAATGATATTATTAATTTTATCACCGATATTTATGAAGCCCCATCTGTAGATGACCTTGATGGATTTATTAATAATTTAGTTTGTATACGACGATGTGATGCTAGACAAACAATCAAATCCAGCTCGGATATTTTCTCGAGGCAGATATAAAAATACTGATGTGATTTATGTTACTCAGCGATATACACAAATACATAAAGTAATCAGAGATAACTTCAATATTTTAGTTGTATTTAACGGAGTTGATACACATACTCTGCGAAATATTCATCAGACTTGGTGCATATGGACATAATCAGATTTAAAAACATCTTTTCTAAAGCACAATCTACTCCACACAGATTTATAACAATAAAATTGCATGGTCCTCGATCACGGTATCGTATAGGTCTTGATAAAATATTTGGTTGAGAGACTGATTTAATTGCTCATATAGTTATAGCAGCAGAGAGGGTATGACCTCAATGAAACGTTCTGGGGGTAAACGAACGCACATCCAAATTTAGAAAAACACTAACGATAAAAATAAAGTAACAAAAAACCTAACCCAATTAGAGAAACTCTCGGTAAGTTAGAAGCTTTGGTTTGACGTTACTGACCTTTACCTTTTTTCGTTTACGTAGGAAGCCTTATTGTTTTTTTAAATGACGTTCCAGCAAAAGGCCTGTTCACCCTCTCTGCTGCTGTTTCCCTCCCTTCTGTGTGGATATTAGAGTGTGTGTTTGTATGAGTTAGCGTATGTTTGTATGGATAGTAGATAATATGTGAAGTGAGTGTAAGGAACAGTTTCCTTCACGTCCGTGCTTGACAAATATAAAGTCAAACGTCCGTCATTCGCGCCATTCTACACGGAATACTCAAAGAAGATGGCTTCAAACCAAATAGACGTCATGAAAATATTACAACGGCAATAGATGACCTGGGAATAGTGGAGGATTTTATAAAGAAGTTGGAGTATGGTGTTCATACCATCCACAGTGCTACAATGGAGACTAACACCGTAAATAAAACGAAAGAAAAATTGAGAGAGCTGATGAAAAAAGTAAATGAGGATGAAGAAGACAGAAAACAAATGAGAGCCTGGAATGAGAAAATTGAAAAAGAGGAAGAAAATGATAAAAAGAATAAAAAGAGGACGAGAAACAGGAGAAGGGGAAAGAGGAGAAGAAAAAGAAGAAGAATGTAGGACAGAAAATAAGAAGTTGGTGGAGGAAAAGAAGAAATTAGAACAAGAAAACCAAACCCTTTTCAGGGCCACTCATATGCCTCGAAAAGGTATTTATTCTCTTTGCCATATATATGTTTGATGTTCATCAATATATGTAGTATGTTGTATGTGTTATATATGTATATGTCCCGCCAGTCCCGCCCCGCCAAGCATTCTAGGTTTTTCCCCCCGCTGTTTGGTCCGATTGAGGTCAGCCCCTTGCAACATTGTTGCCAGTGGCTAGTACTATGACGTTACCTCACCTGTTTCATTCCTATTGTCCCTATAAAATTCAAACCTTTTGTCCGTATATAGTCCCAACCTTTTGTCCGTATAAATCTTGTCCGTAAACAGCGCCACGACCTTTTTGACTGGATTTTCCATTGTCCGTATACAGCCCCACTATACTACTCATGATTTGTACAACCTTTAAAAATCTTTTTTTCGAGATGCCTTTAAAACTTCTTACATTTTTTTAAAAGTGGTTTTATATTTGAAAAGTCCTTGAATTATTTGAATTCATCCAAAATTACATCGAGTTTATATGAGGAAATGTCAAAGTATAAACTAAGTATGTATGTTAGAAAAATAATGAGTGAAATGGAATACATTTTGATGAAAGTACACACGACACCGGTAGTTGCCAGATGAAGAAACATAACCTGGCGGTCGTAGTGCAGCTTTATTTTCCTTCTACTTTCATATCTAGGTATGCAATGATAAACAACATATCATGCATCAGGAAAAGTATCCTATGAAATCTTTACTTTAAAAAGATTATGAACTGTACGAACCAAGATCCAAATGACCATTCATTGGATTATATTATGTGTTAAAGGGTTAATTGGACAATGCAACACAATTTGATAGTCTGCTTATAAGTTTATTCCTTAAAACAACATGATTTGGAAAGATCATTGGCTGTAATGTCAATATACACAATTTTAAAATTTGCAGTTGCGTTTAACGATAGTCCAACATATAAGACCTCCACGCTGATATTTATGTTTTGGACGTCTAGGTCTTACTGCCTAAATAAAGGCGCTGTTTAGCGTGTTCCGTTGTCGTTTAACATCGGAACGACAAGTCAAATTTTCAGGAATATCTCACACACTTGGTAGCCCATATCGGCGCTTTTCTACAAATTAAAGTTATAATGTTTTAGTCCTACTAAATTCCAATTCCTACAAAAGCAAATGGACATGTTTTTAAGTTCTGTTGGCCTACATTTCAGTTGGCTGGAATGTGAAGGAAGCCGGGAATACCGAAATCGGTTAAAAGGATGATGAGAATCTTGAACGAAACGAAGCTATCTAAACACTTTCTTCAATATCAATATATGTTTTATTCGTTTTGTTAAAGAAGTAGACATAAACTTAACCCGATTTTGACATATCCGGCTTCCTTCGCATTCCAGCCAACTGAACTGTAGGCCACCGAAACTTGACGACAGGTCCATTTCTTTTGTGAGAATTTGAATTTATTAGAGAAAAGACATGAGTAAGCAAAGTCGGACTAAAACATTATGACTTTAGTTTGTAGAAAAGCGTCGTTATTGGCTGCCAGTTGTGTGAAATATTCCTGAAAATTTGCATTCCGTTACGATGTTAGTCAACATCAAAACACGCTACACAGCGCCGTTATTTAGGCAGTAAGACATACACGCCAAAAACGTAAATATCATCGTCCAGGTCTAACATGTAGGACTACATTTAACGGATATTTTCTGAAATTTGTTGCCAGGTAGACGATACACAGTGTAGATAAGCTATGGTTTTACGAATGGGCTCAGAAAAAGAAATAGTGGTAATGTTTGCAATTTAAGGTTTATGAATGGGGCGTTTAAAAATATTGAACAGTTGTAACTTATGTTTGGCGGGGGGGGGGGGGGACAAGTCATCAAGTCGGATCAACTCAACTCTGCACAATAAGTACAAAAATGGCAATTCAAAAACTTTCCATGTACAATTTTCCGACAGATTTATGTAGACTCCCAACTAAAATATTTTCAAGATCTTTTTATACAAATATATTGTCGGCAAAATTGTGCCAAGATCCTTTTGTACTAAAATACGACTACTGGTAAAATTGTGTCAAGATCTTTTATGCTAATATTCGACTATTAGTATAATTGTGTTACAATCCTTTATATTAAAATACGATTACTAGTAAACTTGCTTCAAGATCCGTCGAACTAAAATACGACATTGGTAAAATTGTGTCAAGATCCTTAATACTAAAATACAACTAAAGGTAAAATTGCGTCAAGATCCTTAATACTAAAATACAACTAATGGTAAAATTGTGTCAAGATCCTTTATACTTTAATACGACTATTGTACAAGTACTCAAAGCCGTGAATTCAGTCTTTAGAAAAGAAAAGAATTTTTAAACAGCCCTAAACATCTGATAATCAAAAAATAATCAAAAAAGAGATCCAACAGTAATCAGTCTTAACACACCATCCTTATGAAATCCATGGAAGGCACTAACAGGCTCTGTGTGTGTGTGTGTGTGTGTGTGTGTGTGTGTGTGTGTGTGTGTCTTTTACGGCACATCATTACAATACCCTGGCTATACAAGGCCAAGTAAGTTAAGTTATCCCCAAAAAGAGAAACAACACAAAGATGCGGTTTAACAAAAATGCTCCAACACAAAGGTGAGATTTAAAAAATACTCTATTTCGGTGTGGGTATTACTTTTGACAATGACTTACACTCTGCATTAGTCTTCACTAGCGTGAGTGTAGCTATGATAATGAAATATGTGAGTGCTATAACATGCTATCTTTTCTGATTGAAATCAGATCTCCACTGCCATACACGTAGGATAGTGGAGATCTGATTTTAAAAAGATTGACATGCGTTCGAATTATCTTATGTTATGCTAACTGCACGAGAAAAGAATGATAAAGTTTATATACATATAGCATTTGTTTGCTTGAAATAATATTCTAGTATTATGATGTTATAACTATGTGCAAGTGTGTGTATCTTTGAAATTTGAGTGTGGACATATGCAAACAGATGGACACACAGCGAATATCTGCTGCATTTCTACAAGCATCAGCATCAGTGGGATCAACAGGTTTTCCGGGGTTTTAAATGCAAACCGAATAATTACTCACTACACTGTACGCAACATGCGAACTAAATAGCGTCATATTAGCATTGCGAATGCACTTAACGGACAATAACAAGAGGGACTTAACTTAAATATATACTGGTCACAAATTAAGAGTCTGACGAGAAGTTACCGACAGGAACTCAAAGATGAAGTTGATTTTCACCTTTTGCCATCTAAGGCTGAATATAATCAATTACAGATGATAAGGGGATTTAGGATTAACATTTTACTATCTCATTTAATGAGGTTACATATATTAGTGACCGTTCGTGTAATATGTGGCAAAAATGACTTCTTTCTCCCCGCACCCTCCCCCCCCCCCAAGAAATAACTCAGTAAAATTATATTGTTCCTATATACAAACGTAATGCGTTGCTTTAAAAAAGTAACTTGTTAGAAACTTGTAGTTAATAGTCTGTTATAAACGTAATTGTTAATTTCCAATATGAATATGTTTCATTTAAACCAACGAAAATCAAGATACCAAACGATTTAATCTTTATGCTTTGGCATCTCTAGTCTCATTGCTAACATATCATAGATGAATGATTCAAACGAATCCGATAGAGTAAGTGAAATAGCATAAAACGTCAGTGCAAAACTAATTAAATGACTAAACATGTGACACGCTACAATCTACATAACTACTTATGAAATAAATTAAAAACTTGATACAGCAAAACATCTAGGAACCAAACATTCTGAAAAATGACGTCCTTTTATTAAATACTCCATCAATCTGAAATACTTTATTGTTGTATTCGTCTAATCAAATGAATGATGTCATCGTAACAGGCCTGGGGTGCGTTCATTCCCCAAATGAAGTCAAAGTGGTTCCATCCTGGAATGTCCTTGTCGTATATGACATTTTTCAAGAGGGGACGGAGCTTGCTGACGTCAGTAGGGTCTGCCAACCAATCTTCTGGTCCCGTGAAAAGTGCTATCGGTGTTTCTATCTTTCTCACGTCATATAATGGTGGAACTGTCTGCAGGAGAAAAAAAGGTGAAAAAGAAAAAAGTAGCACACACAGAAGAAAAAAAAGCAAATCTCACAATACTTATCATTTAGAGAGAGATACATGATTTCCCTTTGTATGTTTAGATTTCTTTGCAGAAATTGAACTCAGATTTTCATGAGTTTCTTAAATAAATGCCTATTCATGGTCAGGCCAGATTTTGCTATTGTAGCGCGTGCGACTTTGTAACGCCAGTGCTTCCCAAATATCAGAATTGCACCTGCTGCTTAAGAACAGATATTTCTTGTTTATAATTGTATTTTTGTAGGTATTTGGTACATGTTTCATGCATTTAGTAATTCCCCATGCACGAATAATAATCTTACACATATTAGTGTGTGCAAACAATTATCAAGGTATTATGGGAAGAATCTAAATCTTCGGGGTCCAAACCTTTCATGCTAAGCCAGATGAGGTAACGATTGCATACATCAAACCGTGTATGATTCCAGTCGATGCTAAATGATAGGAAAACGATTGCAAATTTAAACAAAATTGACCGATTTATATTCGCCGATTCAGGGTTAGGATTCGAACCTGCATCTTTTCGTCTGTCGAAAGTCCGGGACTTTGCCACGGCGGATCCTGTCTTTATTAGCCGCCTCTGACGAAATGCAGTAGGGCCTATTCTATATTCCCTAGTCTGCAGAAAACGCAAATTAAGATGTCGAATATACTGTAGACACATCGTTGATCGGTCACTGAATTGAAGATTGATCTACTTTATACTCATAGTGTAATAGCTTTATTAAATGTATCTTCTTTTCGGTGCACGAGTAATTGCCCGCATTCGCAAGTTCTGGACATTTCTACGAATCATGCCTCAAATGTATGCCAATCGCTGCCATTCAGTCCACCTCGGCTAATGCATCGAACTATTTTATCTCTGGCAGCGTCTTAGTCAATCCTACAGTCAATCAAATCGTAGAAACAGCCGAGGTGGTCTGCATAGATTGCGGTTTCTATATGCGAATAAATTGTATGATTTTTCTGTAAATTGCTTTGCTGACATACATCGGAGGCATAGTTTTGTCTCGCAGAATAGTCGAAATGGCCCGAATGTGAGTCTCCCACCCCCACGATATACAGATAACTTGTGATTGGTTTGGCAGGTGAACTATTGACTCTCCAACATACATGGATTGACTGGTAGGTAGTGCTGGTGAATAGGCACGCTGGGCCAACTTAATAAAACTTTCTTAACTGAAAATTTGTTCCCTCATTTAATCGTGACGTTTCTTATCCGATGAGTGCTTTATGACTCTTTCCAGGGAGGCGTGCCTAACAACTATCTTGCGTGCAATTATTAAGGTTTAAAGGGTTATATTTTCATTAGAATATTATATTAGGACAACATTCTGTTATAACAAGGTCGCCAAAACGGCGAATTAATTGCAAATGTGAAAACTGTTTCTTTTGATCAACGCAAAAAGGCACCCTTGCAAAACCAGCGTTTAGCTGCACAATGGATAAATGTTTCTTCTTAGTTCTACATTGCATCGATCTGAGAATTTAAATGTTCGGATTGTGGTATGGAATTCAGATGCGTGTTTAAGACATACCTGGTTATAATGGCGCATGTTTTCCTTCTCAGAACCATAATCAAATTTTTGGAATAAACCCGAATTTACTGACTGAAATATAAAATGAATTACAATAAAGTAAAACGAAGAAACTTAATAATATTGATCATAAAGGTGCATGATGATATAGACTATGGAACTTACTTTCCATCCATCCATCCATCTATCTATCTATCCATCTATCTATCTATCTATCCATCTATCCATCTATCTATGCTGGCGTATGTACCATAAAGGATATTAATACTTTTAGTTTTTAAGTGATACTAATGTTTTGTTTATGTACTCTCTCTCTCTCTCTCTCTCTCTTATACCTGTGCATGATGCAACACATTCTGGACAGAGGTTCCAGCAGGGTTATGTCCCACATAGACTGGTACACGGCTCTGAAATATTGAAGATATGCAATGATAATTGGTCATCTCTTGCCAAAAGAAAAAAAAGTTCAGGAGGAAAAGCCATTTCATTGCGTGTTAGACACGTTACAAAGATTTATGGATATATTATTGCGTCATTGTTAATTTATTTTTTGCTTTGAAGTACTTGATGCAATCTCTAGAACAGCTAAAACCACAATTTCTATTTTCTTTGCCTGTTTGTGGTTTAAACGAAAATACACAGTATATAAAACTGTGTTGGCGATAGTAAACCTAGGCCACTAAAAAAATTTATATCGAATAATCATCATATTAACGGGATTAAAATACCACGTTTGTTTCCTTGATGTCGAATCCACCAAGTAAGAACAAGAGATTTGCACATAAGTACTCCATGATCTTCTCATTGCAGAAGTCCTTTGCAAGCCACTGGTTGATCTCCGTATTTGGAAGGAATTCACGAATTCCAAATTTGTCAAAAAATGCCTGTAAAATATCAAAATTCAAAGTTACAGTTTAATGTCAATTTAAACCCTTATAATGTTCGCGTGTTACAATTAATATTAAAGAGAATACAAACATTGATTTGTCGATTTCAAAATAGCAGAGTGATATCCTGAAATGCTTCATGAAATCAGTAATCATAACAATGAAATAAGCAGTATCAACACTGACAGCAATATGGTCAAACACTGAAGTACGAAGACGGAATTCATTACTTATTTCATGTGGATAAACAGACAAATTTCTATGGAACTAAATTTAAGGCGTACTTTGAGGATCTTGTAAACTTCACGTGCTCATTCGAAAATATTTGATAAAACGAGAAAAAGAATTTATGAAAAACAAAGTTTGATTCAAAACAGCAAATTACGACTCAGTATGTGAAGTAACTGTTTTAGATTTAACCGAAGGAATGACAAAATTTGGTATAAATCTGATATTTTTCATACGTTTCAAAGGATCAAATAATTGTTCTAAATTACACCAAATAGAGATATTTGTTGTTGAAATTTGTCCTTTTGGTTTGTTGATAAACTTGGAACAATTTTTCATTTTTGCTTGTTAATAACACATATGAATAATTTGTCCTTTTGGCTTGTTGATAACGCCTACAAATAATTTGTCCTTTTGACTTGTTGATAATGCCTACGAATAATTTGTCCTTTTAACTTGTTGATAACGTCTACGAATAATTTGTCCTTTTGACTTGTTGATAATGCCTACGAATAATTTGTCCTTTTGACTTGTTGATAATGCCTACGAATAATTTGTCCTTTTGACTTGTTGATAACTTCTACGAATAATTTGTCCCTTTGACTTGTTGATAATGCCTAAGAATAATTTGTCCCTTTGACTTGTTGATAATGCATATGTAATAATTTAAGTTGATCTGCACATTCACGGAACAATACCAAAGTGAAGAATCGAATTTATGCATATTTATGCTTCTGCGGAATAAGTCAACAATTCTTCAAATTGAAAGAGGATGTTATAGGATATCGGAAGTGGTGTCACATAGAAGAATACAAAGAAACATTCGATTGGTAGTACCGATCAATGATGGAAATCGAACCGGAATACGTGCTTTCCCTAAAGTCATGATTAATTGTTTCAATCGTAAATTAGCTTAGTGAGCGATTATACCAAAGATAGAAAACGTTAGGGATCCAAGCGGCTAATTACAGTTGTTCGACAATAAAGATAACCTCATCAAATAGATCGTAGTCGAATGAAATGATGTGGTCATGTTGAATTACGAAATTACCCGATATTATTGAAAGCAACGAGTTTGCCAATGAGATCGCCGCTTTTTAGATGACGACAAATGGACATTTGAAATTGTACATGGTTTTGGAACCCATAGGTGTGCTTGACAATGACGCAGACATCTGTATGCACATTTATTGACATGGATACTATCAGACGTTTACATCAAAAATAATGGTTAGGAGTGTGGATCGACAAACATCTTGAAAATACCTTTCCCGGTTTGTAGGTGCCAGACCCGGGAATTAGGTCACCATTACCGAGATGACAAAGGACAAATCTACACTAAATACAAAGTTAAAGGAATCATACAACACACCTATCATTCCAGTCAAGTGGTGAAATTTGATGCGCTGAAGCAAGCATTGAAAATAGGAAGGGACAAAAGCATTCTCGTCAAAATCCCAAATCGACTTGAGACTGTACGCTGGTCAGATCACCAAGTCATCAGTAACCCGTTGGCGTAAGTGCTTCAAATCGTCTATGAGAAACAGGTGCTACTTCCCGATTACAGCACCGTATACGCCAAAACATGAACAGCCCTTATCTAAGATGCTTTCCAGTGGATTATACCTCCACCAGGTATACTGTCCTCCATGTATACTGTGTGAGAAAATTGTCAGAATTTTTCAATCTTTAAGGCTGTGATTTTAACTTTCTTACTGGCTAAGGGTTACGTAAGATTATTACAGTTGACTGGCCTTCTGTCTGTTTGTTCAGTAATTAGTCGGGTGATCGGCTAGTCGCTTCAAAGGGATTAAACTCTTTGTGTCACTAGAAAGGCCAGATTTCAGAGTTCACAGTTACCTGGGAAATGGGGTTTGTGGCAAGCCGCGGACATCAAACTAGACGTACTAGCCAATCGGAATCAGAGAAATTTAAAAACCTACCAGTAGGAGAAGCTAATGTCCCAGGAGACAAGGAGACAATGACACATCTAGCCAGTACCTAGGTGAAATTAATATGTGGTTCCTGACCGTTTTTAAGGAGTGGAGGATACAAAAAAGTATCAAAAGGAATTCTAGGGGAAAAGACCACTCCGAGCAAGAGATTCGTAAAAACGGGAAACAGGAATTTGACTGGGAAAGAAATAGAAAGCTTCAACACGTAGGAAATATCTCAGACGAATATTTGTGCTGATTTGTGTAAAAAGGATTTTGTTAGATTCTGTATTATAACGTATAGCTATTTTATTAGGACATGGAACCTAGCATATCATAGAACTGATTTGTGTAAATAGGAATTGTATAGATCGTGTATTATAACATATCGTACAATTATTAGAGAATATTACATCATAGTGTATAGTTGAATCTATTAGAATTTCAGTTAGGATTGTATTTGCATTTATCAGTATATAGTCAAAGAATTATGTGAGGTAGACAGAGTGAATTTGTATTTACGTATTTTTATGTATCATTCTATCATTTGTAGGATACAGGTAATATGAACGATTACCGTAAGAACAGTAGACTGATGTGTCCCAATGTAACATTTAGACAGTGTGTGTGTGTGTGTGTGTGTGTTACGAAACTTGGTTAAGTAATCTTATTTGTATGTAGAGCAACGCGTGTATGGAATGAGGTACGTTAGTGTGAGAAGAGGGCCTGGTAGAGTGTTCGCCATTTTTCTGATGAGAAGTCCATGAGAAAGTGGTAGACTACGATAGGCGTACAGGAAGAACCGGATGTACGTCCCTTATATTTTCTACAGAAAGCTCCCAGGGTGCACGTAGAGATGGAAGTAAACTCTTAAGGTGGGAAGGAGGAAGTGCAAGGAGTAGCTGAGTAGCAAAGTAAGGGTGCAGGAGAAGGAGAATAGTATAAGGAAGATAAGGAAGGGGGCAAGAGGGAGAAGGGAGACAAAGAGAACTGATACAGATGAGTACAATGGACTACTCACTGGCAGAAGACTCTCACATTAGGACATTAATTCTCGTGTGATGGATGTGTGCATGAGTCGCTTCTGCTTACCTGTATATCTTTCGCATAAAGAGCAAGGAGCCTTATAGGTCCAATTATGTCGCCAACCATTGCAACAGGCGCCAATGCCACGAAGAGATTCATCATTTTGTTGAGTTTTGCATCTTCACTAAGTCGTCCGAAGGCCATTTCCGTCCCTTGAGAATACCCAATATAAGTGAGTTGCTTGGCACCAGTTAAGCCTAACATGTATTCTATGTTGGCGGGCATGTCGTATTTACCCATTTCATCCCAGCTTCAGAAGAAAAATATTAAATAATAAAATCAACCTCATGTAAATGTTTCGTTAGTATATATTTGCGTCATTGATTGGAGCTGTGTGTATATATATATATATATATATATATATATATATATATATATATATATATATATATATATATATTATATATATAGTTTTACAGGATGTCAGTACAGTACTCGCTATGTTTTACATGTTCAGAGTATAGTCCTAATAATATAAAGGGTAAACTTGCTTCAAACTGAGGGACATGTGTCAATCAACATATACTTTTTATCTTCTGCTAGCTCTGATGTAACTTTTATTTCCGACTAAATTTTGAGTAAATAATACGTTACAGAAATTACATATCATTCTAAACAGTTTCGATACTGGTATTGTAATTTCCAGTAATTCCAGAAATGCACAGTGTTAATAATGAGAGCGTGACATAATGAAATTTCAATATCAAATAGCCAGAAAGTTTATTCATCGAGGAAGACTATGCGTTTCTAACCATGCAAATACTCCCAAGTGTCAATACACGGTTCTACCTCACCAAATTCAAGCAACAATCTGAGGAAAAAAATCAAATCTTTCATAGACCTATATTACCTGGAAATCGGGTTGGCGCACATCATAATTTAAGTTCTTGCGATCTTGTTTATGGTCATTTGATGCATAAATGTGTAGACCAGTCCGATCGTTCCTTTCAAACAGCTTTAGGCCTTGTTATTCGGCATAATTGGACATTTACAATGTAGTAGCAAGCCATGCCGAATGACTCTAAGTTTTGATTTACATCCAAAAATCATAAAAGCTGCAACGCGACTGTCTTCCAGAAAATGGCCGTTAGATCTTCACGTTTAAATCTGTGCAGATTTGAATTTCAATCAAATTGTAACCATCAGAAAGAATTAATGGAGAGTTTCTCAATACTAATTTGGTCCAAATGGAATTTCGCAGTATATATTATCTTCAGTTTTATACAAACAAAGTGACTTTGCAAAATAATTAGCAGAGTTTGTCAGTTTGTACCAACCTCCACGCCCAGAACTCCTTATCTGACGGTTGTAAAGTCTTGTGTTTCCTGGAGTAGAAGTTCCCTCGACTGTTCCCCAACCATACATCCATGCCTGCGTCAGCCAAGATGAAACCAAGACTCTCATTCGCCAGATTGTCCAAGAAACATGTAGAGCTGGCCAGAATGCCGTGCTGCAGCAGAACTACTGGTTTGGTTGTCCTCCCTGCAATTGACGTTTTTTTTTTTGTTGTGTGTTACTTTGCATCCTTAAAAAAATACACACACACACACATCATTCATGTGTACCATATTCCTTCATCTAATCTTCTTTTCCTTGTCTTCCATATCATCGTCACACAAAGTATAATGCCTCTCTCTCTCTCTCTCTCTCTCTCTCTCTTGTCCTCTTTTCCTTTTCTTCCATACGATCATCACGATAGTATGTGTCATCTACGTTACCCATGGGATGTTTTAATCACCCACACCTCTCTCCTCATTACCTGTAGTCTTCTTTCCATGTGGAATTCTCTGAAGATTGAGAATAAAGCCATCCTCAGTTGTGACGTAGTGATTCTCGCATGGATATCCCTTGCTTGTTATCAGCTGTGTCTATCAGAATGGAAGAACGAAAGCTTTTGAATAATTTTAGTAAAAGCAAGGGTTACAACTTATATCCACTGATTCTGAATACACGCACAAACAAAATTGTTATTCTAAGACATGAGCGATTCTTCCGCAGTAAGAACAGATTTATCATAACTCCATATTCGTTTATTCTGAGTGTTTTAAAAATCAGTATTTCAGATTTTAAGCTATTGTAATGTGTTCCGTTCAGAACAGTTTTATTTTTAATTGTTGCATGTGTCAGTATAATGGTTCTTCAAGATCTGAGAAAACACGCTAATTCTACCATGCTTCAATATTTATATTTGAAGTAACAATTGCTTTGATCAGAATATCGTAGCATGCTTGGATCAAAAACAATGCTCATTAATTTGCTTAAATTTAGAGAACTCGGTCATAAAATATGCCTCCTTTGATGAAGTATTTTTGTCAGGTATAATTAAATTTGCATTGACCTCTAGAACAAAGTCTCATGCAAGAATGATAAAAAAATTATATATTTTCACTGTACTGTGATGCCGGCGAATTCAAAGAGAAGACGTTAACACCACGCTGTTAAAACTGCGTAAGCTCTCATTGCAACAATTCATTAACCACTAAGTAATGGGTCCTCTCTTTTGTATTAAGTACACATACTGGTGTGCGTATCTCTTAATAATTCAAACTTCAAACATTTTTGTTTTTAGAATTAGATCAAAATCTAAATTTAACAAAAAGAAACTTTGAGAGATTTTCAACTGAGATTTTGTTTTTCAACCTTCTATGTTCAAATTGTAGAAGTTTAGATGTTTGAACTAATTTCTAAAAATCTAAACACTTTTAGATATTTGGATCTTTAACATTCTGAAACCCGCGAATTCTAAAGTGTCATGTTAGTTGTCGCATTTCAAAAATATAAAAATCTCAAAGTTAAAAGTTTTGAATTTCTTCCAAAAATATTAATGCTGAAAATTATTAGAAATCTTGAATTTTGACCACAATTAGAGAAATAGAAAAATCTATAATGATCGAAATTTGAGTAAGAAAGTGTAACAGCGCCCATATTGACCTGTACATCAAGACATCAAGACAACATGCCCATAGCGGTCAGCTTACCAAACCGTTAATGTTACTGAAGACTTTCAAAGTAGACCGCTCCGGTAGCCTAAGTAGTTAGAGCGGCCGCCTCGGATTCGGGAGGTCGCGGGTTCGGACGCCGTTTGAGTCATACCAAAGACTTATAAAAACGGTACCAACATCTACTTGGCTAGGCGTGCAGCATTAAGAGGTTAGTGTTAGGTCTGGTCGGCCTGGTGTCAGGATAATGTGATTGTGAGACATCATGCTGCATGTCAGCGGCATGATGTCCTAGTGATAGACATGACTATAAACTGCCACACTGCATATATCGTAGCAATATGACTAAAAAAATTGGTAAAGCTATGTTAAAAAAAATCCGAATCACACACACACGCTTTCATAGTCAGGTTGATTTTATATTTTCAGGCCCGATGAATCACAGAATATCTGTATAACCACCTTTCTCTATTTATATTCATTAAACCAGTTGCTTTCCATTTGTATGGTTTTTTTTTTTGGTTTTTTTTTTTTTGGTTTTTTTTTTGTTGGAATTTGTGCTTTCTTTTCTTTGGTGTTTTCTATTTTGGTTTGGGTGTGTGTGTGTTACTCTGTCCGGAAAATACAGAAGAGTTCTCGTACTTCCGGTCAAATTTCATTGCCTACATCTGACGTCACGAATTAAACTGCTATTTCCTTCGCGTAACACACATACACACACACACAGAGGCGCGGGCGCGAGTTGACTATAAAACAAATATGGCTATGAAAAAAATGCACATTGACTTGAATCATGAAGCAATATATATTTTTTGTTTGTGTGTACACCTCTCCGTCCTCTAGCTATGTAGAGCTAATGACCTACGAGGCGATCCCCTTTGGCCGAAAATTTTGTTCCGAAAGATTTTCGATCCGTGTGTGCCCCCCCCCCCCCTTAGTCTGTTGTTCTGCATATTGGTAAAAAGTCAAAAAGAATTTTGAAGAAGTAAAGAATATTTAGGAATTTTGCATAGGGTTTCACTTTGTCTTTAATAGAGGCATATTTATTCCGAGCCCCGTCTTCGACTTCCCATTTGTTCTGCCTCAAGTCCTAATGGTTTTATTTTTCTGGTTCGTATTCCCTTCCTTAAGGTAGTTCACCTTTCGGCTTGTTTCCTCGCCATGTTTTTGTTTCTTGTGATCCTTGAAAAGAAAAGTAGTGAAGAGGGGCTGTTTACGGACAATGGAAAAATAGATTACACACACACACACACACACACACACACACACACACACAGCTTGGGCACAATTACGGAAAAGGTTTTTCAGATCACCCTATGCACATTTACGGACAAGGTTTATATGGGGCTGTTTCCCGACAAGGGAAAGTTGGGCTTAATAGGAATGGAGCAGATGAGGTGAGGTCACGGTACTGACCATTGGCAACAATGTGGCAAGGGCCTGACCTTTATACGCGCTACTCTAGGGAGACCCAAATACAGTAGATGATTGTCCATGATGATTAAACATACATGGGTAAGTCGGTACGGAACAGCATTGACGATATGAGAGTAGATGATTCAACGTTAGTCCACATCTTGTGACGAGAACACGTGAAGAGAATGTGAAGAGAAGTGAACCGGGTTATTTATAATGGAATATCGTATCGAAACGGACTGAGTTTTTTCACCAATCCTAACACGCGTTACAAAACTCAGTCACAGTGTGGAGTCTGTCTTCCATTCCGAAGAGAGCTGACTGTTGCGTCACATTCCCTATATATATATATATATATATATATATATATATATATATATATATATATGCGCTAGCGTCTGTGCGCTGCGAATCAATGCGACAGAGTTTTCAAACATGACGGAAACTAAGAAGACGATGAATTAAGGTGCACCGGCCGTGGAGACGAGAAGCGATGGCATAGCAGCGGCTACCAAATTCAACACAGTCCTACTTCCAGAAGAGACCAATTTTAATTAGGATTTAGTGGATTTTCTCTCTTCTTTGCAAAAATTTGTTCCGACACCAGCACCTTCACCACCTTCTCCTTCCTTACCACACGTAGACGATTTTAAACAGAGGCAGAAAGAAGAAATGGAGAAGTTTTTAAGCAGCAGAAAGAAGCAGGACAAGCTTTTCTCCTTCAACAACAACAACAACAAGAAGAAGTGGCAAGAAGAAGAAAACGACAAGATGAAGAATCAGCAGAGAAAAACAAGGTCTAGGAGAGAAGGTGGACAGTGAAAGTCAGACAGTGACGGTACTCTTAGACATTTAGGCAGAGTTAAAGAGTCTGAAACAAATGTATTAGACTTCTTTAATACGACCCAAGAGAAAAAGACCTTCCCGAGCCAAACAGCCCAACCCTGTTACTACACCTGATATACCAGCCCTACTGATTTCTCTCAAATTATCATCGACAGGAGCAAGTCCAGAAGTAGGCCTTGGCCGTGACAAAAGCTTAAGGCAGCTAAAACTGATTGCTTCCCGTTCCTGAGTTGTTTTTATAAATAACAAAACACCCAACGGTCCTTTTCAGGGCCACCCACTTCTTTAGAAAAGATATATTATTCATTTTGCCAAAATCAATTAAAACTCAAAATTCCTTTTTTGCTCCATGCTTTACGCGTGTGAGTGCGTGAGTGTAAGTCCTTATTCTAAAAATCAAAGCCAAGAGACACTTATCTTTCCTGTCTGGTCTATTCTGGTACAAATTTTACAATCTAATTCACAACACAACACTTTCAAAAGTTTATAGACCTCTTCTGTGTTTTTGTTCACTTTCTCTGTTTTCTTAATTTTTTCACTTTCATAGGTTTTTCCTCTTCTTTCTCGCTTTCTCCTCGTCTTCTTTACTTCTCTTTTTTTTCTTCTTCTCTTTCTGCACCTGACTGGTTTCTTCCTTTTGGGAGGGTTTCTCTTCTTCCTGCTCTGAACCCAGCTCTTGTTCTTGTTGTTTCTTAGGGTAGTCTGAAGACCAATTTCTTTTCTCTTTACAATGATAACAGGTATCTTGACTTTTGTCTCTTCTGACACCTGTCTTGCATTTTTGACGGTCTGGACATTATGTAGCCCAATACCCTTTCTTCTTATAGATATAGAAAGTATCTTGACTTTTATCTCGAAAGGAGACGGAGTAGTCCATCGGCTTGTCTGAAGAAAACTTTCGTATGACACCTCTCAAAGCTCTGTCAGAAGTTCGATCTGTATTGACTCTTCCTGTTAGGTTTGAGAGTGAAATGAATACTAGGAGAGAAGACACTGACCCTTTATACACTGGTCTGAAATGAATATATAGGAGACCATGGTGTTTAAAATCTAGTCATTTGACTTTTGCAGTCAAGATGAAACGATCGCATTATTTCGTGGAGAAAGGAGAAGAAAGCAAGAGGCAGAAACGTGATTTATCGACTCTCACAGTAGCTGCAGTTTTGGCTCAGATTCTTGCCAGCGATTTTGAAGATGACATGAGTGATCCAGAATCCAAACCCAAAGAGTCTACACTCAACCAAAGTTCACCACCAGTAAACCCTGAAAACTACTACCACTTTCGAGCGACCGAAAAGCGTTCTTCTAGAAAATATATAACTACGGCTTACACGTACACGGTGAAGTTTAAATATTTCAAGTCCAAAGTACCGCCGGAGAAAGCAGAGGAGTTCATCACCGAGGTGTGGAATTCTTTGTTAACTACACTGAAACGATAACGTCAAGCCAAAGAAGACGATCGCTTGAGACTTTCCATTTATCACGACAGTTTGAAGTCCCCCGTTTGGATCGAGTTTAGCAGCACGAAAGAACATTCACCTTCCAAAGTCATTGACAAGATTCAACACGTGCAACAATCCAAAGACAAGTTTCACATTACCGACGGAAAAGCGACACTGTTCATGACCCACGTGTCTCGTCCCCAAGCGACAGAACGCAAAAAGGTGTTTTTGGTGGACGAGTATTTTTCTTTGAGAAACGTATTTCCATCGATTGAAGTCAATAATTCACTTCTAATTGGCGATTGTTATTTCATTTTAAAGAAGAAGAAGACACAGTAAAAGAAGAATCGTGGCGTATATTGAGTGTTTACTTATGAATTAATCAAAATTTTTATCTAGATGCGGTGATGACGCAATTAACACAATCAATGTAGTTTCTTGTTCAAGTTTAACTCTGTATTATATATTTTATAATAAGATACAGAAATATATCAACAGGAAAAACTAATATTATTAGAGTGACCCTACCACTTTTATCAAATGTTAAAATAAATTAATATCATTACTAAACTATATATATATATATATATATATATATATATATATATATATATATATATATATATATATATATATATATATATATATATATATATATATATATAGTTTAGTAATGATATTAATTTATTTATTCGTTTGTTATTGGAAATAATTCAAAGGACTTCGTAAGTAACGAATCCACTATTTTTGTGATTCTATGTATTTCATTGCATCTATATACTTTGTCTGAAAATCTTCAGAAAATGGAGGAATAAACGAATATCATCATCATCATCATCATCATCATCTCTCTCTCTCTCCCTCTCTCTCTCTCTCTCTCTCTCTCTCTCTCTCTCTCTGAACAGACTTAAAATGTGTCAACATTGAACATTTTTGTAAGCACGGAGGAAGTACTATAAAAATTGACTAAAACTAACTACAAAGAAAAAAGGTAGGTCTCAAGTAATACCGTATCTGAAAATAGTTCTCCACATAAATGGTGCAAACATATTAAGGACTGAATTTATATAACCTGTTTCAATTTGATATTCAGCGTGACCCATACAATACTTGTTACGCTTTCGAACGGTACATGTTTTTAGAGTAGACAATACTTGGCACATATAACCCTCAAATGTGTTTCATTAGCGATTTTAACTCTCTTTATTGTCATAACCATGTATGACAATGACGGAGAAATATGGAATATATGAGTGTTGATTGCAAACCGAAACTACGAGCAGTAGGGAGGGCGAACCCTACAACTTTTAGAAGGTTCCAAATGCCGAAATAAGCCCTTTATAAAACCGCCACGACGCTTCGTTGTAAACGTAATTGTCGCCCTCGTTGCTGCCCTTTGTTGTCGTTGCCCTCCCTGTTGCTTGCTGCGTCCTTTTTTGAAAACCGATGTGCGAAAAATTATCCAAAATTTTTATCTAACCCGATTCGATACCGTGTCCGAGGATCATGTAAATTTATTGTTATAATCCGTGCGGGGTTGACTGAGCCTGACTAAATAAATTTCTAAACTTATTTATATTCATGTCACCGTTTCACCAAGTCTGATTAATATTTTGTAACGTGTGTGTATCAACTCCGTTGAACACAGCAAGAATATTACATTTATCCCTGATCACTTTAGGAATTTGTGTATATCGCTGGGTTACATAAATCACATCTGTGTTTTTATGTCTACCTCCGGAAAATATCCTAGCTGGATTTGATTGTTTATCCAACATCACATCATCGTACACGAGTAAATTGTTAATTGACCTGTCAAGATCATCCACAGACGGTGATTCATCAATACTAGTAATAAATTCAACAACATCATCACCGTCGTTTAATGATTTTGCACTTTCATTAAAATCTTTTAACACATTGTAGCATCGTTGATCGTCCACAAATGGAGCTACCAAATACAACTTGTCCCACTTCATCCACTTCATTATTAAATTTAACAAAAACTGAGTCTTACCCGATCCAGATGGACCCATGATAATCATTCGGACAGAATTTGGTAGCATCGGATGATGCTTAATTGGTTCTTGTTTCCTTGTAGCAGAAAAGTCAGTGATCTCCATTAGAATAATATAATATAAATATGGATTTATATTGTGTGAAGTGCAGGGCGCGCACGCCAACAAGTGATCTAACAACCATTACAACAAAAAATAATAGATCCGCGGTTTCGGGCAAGTGTGAACGATGCGGTACAAAAAAGTTTAAATTTATTCCCATGTCAGGGTCAGCGCCAAGTAATAAAAAAAGGAGGTGATATTGCCGCCAAGTTAGGAAAATTACCAGGAGCTCCGTGGGCTAAATACCCAGGAGAAAAACATCTACCCGGATATAATTTTTGTGGTCCTGGAACCAGACTTGATATCAGACTTGATGACCAAGATCGACCAAACCCAGGTGAGTATCCGATAAATGCTATCGATAAAGCGTGCCATGTCCATGATGTAGCTTATAAAAGTAAAAATCTACAAGATAGGCATCTCGCGGATGTGAAATTAACTCACGCGCTAAATTCCATTACTGATAAATCTTTCAAGGAGAGGTTAGCTAGCTGGTTAATAAAATCTGCGATGAAATCTAAGCTTGTATTAGGCGCTGGTAATTAATTATAATAGAGTCGATTTATTATTCCCCAAGAGGATACTGGAGGGGTAGCGCAGCAATTAGTAAACTTGCCAGTGCAGCAAAAGTCACACGTGATACTTCAGCAAATTGGTTATCCAAACAGGCAATATGGCAAATTTATCTACCGCGTCCTAGAAAAATTAATTTTGCACATTTTAATGTTAGTGCTCCTAATGAAGTTCATCAAGCTGATATATTATTTCTGCCACATGATACAGTTCGTCGTCGAACATATAAATACGCGTTAACTGTAGTTGATGTTGCAAGTAGATATAAAGATGCAGAGCCGTTAACGACTAAAACAGCATCTGAGGTTGCTTCTGCTTTTCAACGAATTTATCAACGAGGACCTCTACGATGGCCAAATCTATTACAAGTTGATCCTGGCAAAGAATTTCAGGGTGCAGTATCATCAACGATGAAGCAACATAATATCACCATCAGACGAGGGCATACTGCAATTCACCGTGATCAGGCAATTGTTGAGCGATTTCATCGAACACTTGCTGAGCGGTTATTTGGATATCAGTATGCGAAGGAATTCATTCAGGACAAGAGATCACGCGAATGGGTTGCAAGATTACCAAGTATGATAACTGCATTAAATAATGAAATTACTCGAACAACCAACATGAAACCTATTCATGCAATTACCAAAAAACATATACCCATACGACGTGATTTTCCAGCGCAACCAATACTGGGCAATGTCACTGTGAGATATTTATATGAACCAGGTGAACCTGAAGGTGGTAAAAAAAGAGTGACTGATCCTATATGGAATATCACGACACACAAGATATCTAACATAACTAGATCTACTGGTAAACCAGCAATCTACAGGCTGGATTCAACTGCTCCTCAACGGGGATTCACACGTGAACAATTACAAGTAATTCCCGAGGTCACACAATTACCGCCCAGATCACTTAACTAGCCAGCGCCACGACTTCGATTACACTCAAGACATATCAGCATCACATTTTATCGTGTATGACCGCGACTATTATCTTTTCTGTCTACGGTGAATTGTCTTGGATTTTTATTAGTGTAACACCACAACATTACACAATTACAGCTCGCACAGTGATTATTCTGCTGTTGCTTCAGTGTCATGATAAATTCAACATCGAGGTCAAAATCGCGATTATTTTTTTTTTGTCACTCTGTTTGTAACCGGTGAGTTTTTTCTTATTATATCGACTTGACATTTATCGTTATCATCAGCCATTGACTCGTCCAAAACAATTCTCCGCAATTGAGATATTCTTCTGACTCTTGACACTGCTAAGTAAACTAAGTTTGACCACTCGATGCGATCATCAACGATCCAAACAACTGTATCAGAAATAGTCAGTCCTTGAGACGAATGAATTGTCATCGCGTATCCTAGCGCCCACGGGGATTTGTTCATTTTTAGTGCATCTTCAACAACATTAACATCAACTGTGACAATATCATTTAATACTAAATTCTGTTTCTCTGTTTTCCCAGGAATATCAACGTCGATATTCTGTAACCGCGTATCAGCTGGTCTATAACAACGGCACTGGCAACATTGAAAACTTCTCCCGTTGCAGTAAAAACAATTTCATCTGAAGTGTGTCTCTGACTATCTTTCTACTTGCCACTATCAAATCGCTTGGTCTCCACGTTTTCCAAAAGTCGCTCATTGAAGTCTCTGAAATTACTTTACGCATAATTTCACATTGAATTTTATTCGGTTGTAATCTGATTAATGTTTTAAATTCCTTCAACGTTGCATCAAGAGATCTATGATCATCAGACACTTCTTCATAATAATCTACAAAATCTTTTAACCAAAAATGCGGAGATGAACCAGCAAAAGGTGGTGGCTGACCGTGATCGCCGCACATTATCACAGCTGTATTTTTTTGTTAATAACCAATCGAGAAATATTTTTAATATATCTAACGACACTGTGCCTATTTCATCCCAAATAATATTCCGCGGAATATATTTTGTTCCCATTCGATCTGGAGTCCATACACCACCGCTGTATTTGAAAAAGCTGTGATAAGTACAAAAATTAACTCCTCGTTGTTTCATCTCCCTGGCAAGTCTGTGTGTTGGTGTTAGCACAATCACATCTGAAGATTTTCCACGAAATAATTCAATCACTCGAGTTGTCTTACCAGACCCACCCGGTCCGTTCAAATAAACGGTTTTGTGTCTGGTGATTGGATCATTCACAGACGGCGCCGACGACATTTCTGATAATTCTGCAATAACTGTCTTTGATAGCAACATCAGCGGATTCACAATAACAATGTAACATTTCTTTTTTTATTCTCCACGAACTCCATGATTCATCGTTGCTTACAGCCAATAATTCTGAATATCTTTTATCGATATAAAATGAATCCGTTGCAACTCTAACTGCAGTGTCGGGGAATCTATTTACTTGCGATAGCAAATTTATAGAAACATAAGCCAGCATCGAAGATATTAAATGTGTGTACTGAGGTGATTCTCCATTAATGTAACTAACAATTGTGCCCAACCGTGTTCCGTCGGATAAGAAAGCGTCCTCCCGATTACAAAATATATTTTTCGCAGCGGCATCAGCAATTATAAAATTTAATTCAGCATTATCCATAATCAATCGTGAGTGATGTCGTTTATGGTCATATGCACCACCTTGAGTGAATTTACCGATTATTCTTCTACCGAGATCTTTTGCTGTTTTTTCACTATTGCTGAGTTTAATCTTAAGAATAATAGGAGCGTTATTGTTAATGACATCCATGGTCTGATGGGGACACTCTCGTGCATATTCTTCAATGACTTCATCGAGACTGATAAGCTCCGGTGTTGGTAACCAAACCGAAGTCTGCGGTCGATATGATATGATTGTTTCACTGACCGTCAACGATACCAGTATTCGGCTGTCAAGCATATATCGCAATAAAACTATTGGTTTCCAACGTTTCTCTGAGAAATGTCTGCCAAACCAAACATAACAAATTGGATGAAGCTCTTCAGCTACCGCAAACGATGTCAGACGCGCAAATCCTGTCAGGTCAAAATCGGGTAAAGGACCGTTTATAGCAACTCGTGTCATCTAGTTCGTGTGATGTCCAAATCTTTTAAAATATCCACTACACTCGCCCATCCCAAGAAAACTTCCCGAATAACACGCAATCATGTCTACGGAAATGATATCCTTGTGGTCATACTTGGTATTCCACAAATCACCGTGTCCATACTCGACACAACTCAATTGTATATCCTCGAGAAACTCACTTTGGGTTGGCTTCCATGAATTTCTCTCTCTGGCGGCGTGAGCGGCAACAATCGGAACTGTAAAACAATTAGTTAATAACTTCTCAGTGTTTTCTGAATATCTCTGTGCGAATTTTTTCATTTCCTGTTGCAGAGATTCCGTCCGGTATAATTCACCGTTAGATCTTACAAATTGATCATACTCGCCATCTTCGGAACTTTTAAACAACCACACTGATACTGGATCGGTTTTATTTATTTGATAAATAAAATCAAAGATATTTTTACCGGGGTAATATTTCACAACACGATCCCGCGGAAATATCGTAACTGCGTTAGTCCAAGCGTGAGCATTATGATCAATGATATTTATTGGAGCTCCGTTCCGATTATATTTCGATTTGTATAATACTTCCTCTGTTATCGCTGTTACGGTTATGGGGAATCTAAGTGCTTTATCTAGCTCGGCAACATCGTTTATTGACGCTCCTGTATCCTTGACTTTTTCTGCCCACGCTGCTATCTTGGAACGTCTTAGATCAATTAGACCGTTTCCGCGCATCGCATTTTTTAAATGTTCCATTACTCGCTCGGCTACACAATTCAGCCTTGACTTTGTCAAGGATGAAAATCTCACTGGGGCAAGTTTATTGATTTTTGATGTTTTTATCGGATAGATTCCATAAATGACCGCGGTCAGAGGATATGCTCGAGCGTAATATGGTTTATCAATCCCAGTCAACATTCCTGGTTTGGAATCTTTACTTAACAGAACGGTCTTTCCATTAGCAAGGACAGCGTCACGTTTGTCACGGATAATCCACGTATCGGAGTCTGCTTGCACAATAAATTTTATTCTGAAAAAATATTTCTGATTAAGATAATCGATAATTATTTTCGCTCGTGCATCATTCCATGTAGCGTCCTTGACTCTGTCAAGGCGTATAATTTTAAATGTAGACCATACGTGAGATGCTCCATCATTACGAAATTCTTTTTTGGCATTCCTGATAATATCAAACAGAGCAGTCAGGGCTCGTCTCCGCGAGTCAGGGGTTAGTCTGACAAGATCGAATCTAGAAGCTTTCCAGGGCTTGATTGCAGATAATCTTTCAAGCTCCTCCATATTATATTTAAGACAAACATTTAAATAAGAAATATATATATATATATATATATATATATATATATATATATATATATATATATATATATATATATATATATATATATATATATATAATGAATCAGTGCAAGTGGTTTAAAATGGGATCTTTAACTGTTTGTAACAAATCCTGCAGAAAAGAATTCTGCGGGGAACATTCCCAAAGCATCCGAAGGGGGAGTTTAGGACCAATACCATGCCTGCGATGTGGTTTTGGGGTCAGGGGCAAAACACAGTTAAGTGCAAGTGCGGGGGAAAGAGATACCGTGAACTTAAAAGATATTATAACAAAAAAAAAATAACGATGTTGCGCTAAAATGTGAGCGCGATTATATAATTAAGTTTTCAGACAAATTATAAATTAGACAAATGCATTGTTATATAAATGAGCCAAGAATTTGTCCCACATCCTATCATTGAGAATTACGAAGCGAATCGTGAGGGAATAGTCAGAAATTGTAGGCTGAAAAAACCAGTTGGTGTTGTTAGTAATACTGGTTATCTTAGATTTACTGTTGGGAAAAAGAGGTATCTCAATCATCGTTTCGCGTTCGAGGTATTTAACGGAGTGATCCAAGACGATCTTGTGATCGATCACATCAACAACAACAAACTCGATAATTCTTTATCCAATCTGAGAATTGTAACACAAAGTCAAAATTGTAAATCTGGTAATACTGGCTGTAGTGATAAGAAAGCCAAGAGAGTTGTATCCATAAACTTAGATACGAATGAAGAAATAATATTTCATTCGATGAACTCAGCTGGCAAGTATTTTGATATTTGCATGTCCTCAGTACGAAGAGTCGCAGAAAATATAACCAAATCCGCTCTGTCAAAAAAATATAATAAACAAAAATTGTTTTCCATTATTTGCTTCACTAAAATCCGAGGGGTTTTTATATAAATTTAAGGGAGATAACTCCGTTAAGCATATCTCATGCAATTAGTTCCCTTCCCTTTTCAAGGTGGTTGCGCAACACTCCTTGAGATTGTGCAATACAGGTAAATTTATTCAGCGGCAGAGCTGTATACAATTATTTTTTTTACAGACAATTGCGCCACAGTCTATTTTCGCATTAACACTTCCGCGTCTGATATTGTCAGTACAGGTAAGTGTTATTTTTCATAAGCAATATGAATTCTGTGTTAAAATTTAGATCTAACTGGATTTCAGAATTTAAATTCAGAAGTAATGTTTCAGAACTTGTTAACTGTCTGTCAAGTTACCTATATGATAATTTTTAAGCCCTGTATTATCAGATGAGACCGTGGTACAGTGGTAAAGCGTTTGACCTCGTCCCGACTTTATCAAATGCCAGCGGTTCGAATCTCTTCACGGACACACTGTCGACGGTGCCGAATTATTGGATTTATAATAAAATGGGGGCTCCAGCAGGGGCCTTGTGTACATATCTCCTCCACGTCGAATCGTGGTGGTGTGTTTTTCACCCCTGGGAATTTGATCTGGGGGGTATGTACACAGAACGCTTTGGAGCCCCAAAAAATAAACAGTAGCCTTGGATGTATAAAGCTCTACGTCACATGGGTCTCGCAAAAACAAAACATTTGGCCAAAAGAACCGATCACGAGGATGCCGAGAAGCCATCAGAAAGGCTCTGTAAGACTGAGATAAATCTCCGAGATAAAATCTCAAGATGAAAGTCTGAAAGATACAAAAATCGAGGAAGTAAAAAAGACAGTCTGAAAGGACCTCGTGGAGACCCATAGGTCAGACCCATGATTGATAACAGCTCATCATGGTTGCTGTTTATTTTTTTCTTTTAAATATTTCCTTGATTTTATCAAGGTGATAATATTTCCCTTAGTCGATCGGATTTAATGCAAGAGTGCGCATAACTGAGAATTTGATCCCGGTCGCATACAGTTGAAATAATATGCTCGCGTCGGAGACTATCTAACTGTTGCTGTGTTAGTAAGAAATCTTCGTTTCCGTATTCGTCAATAATGAATTTAACGTTAATTTCTTCTTGGGTAAATGCGGCCTTAACTGCTTGCTTGAGCGCTTGTTTGTCATACACGAAAACATTTATGTGGTGGTACATATAGATTTATAAATCTAAGATCTAAATACGCGTATATACTCTAAAATTTGAGGTATACTGCAATGCGCGATCACAATATGATTTTTTTAATACTTGTAGTTGCGTATCAGTCAGTATAAAATCGTCAGTTCCGTATTCGTCAACAATTATTTTTTCCGGGGTAAGTTTTCCGGTTTCGACAGCTTCATCAAGAAGTTCTTTGTTATGTATGAAACATTTTACGCGGTGGTACATTATATGATACTCGCTTGATTAATTGTCAGGCAGATTTCTACTCTACTGAATTCGCAAGTAAACACCCTATCAAAATTGAGAAATTGGTCGATGTGCATAAATAAAATACAGTCCACCTTGAAAGCCTCTAAGATTTCACAAATAAATTAATATGTAGTTTTTCATTTCGCAAATCAAGAAGGTGGCCAGACTGGTTTGTTATTTTGAAATTTATTCTGGTCAGCCACGGATTATGACATCGTAGATAGACTGGATTGATCGGCTCTTGCACGATTAGAAATCCAGGTGGGTCTTTCAGGGTGAATGAATAAAGAACAAATCCTTGCTGGGCTTGATTTGATACTGTTGTGTCTGTGCCGTAGCTGCCATCAATGACATCACACACAAGATTGACCGCGACCACTTCGGTTATATTTACGATGCCCGAAGATACATGTCGGCCTTCTCCGGTTGGGCTATTGTTGTGTCTGAGGATAGTTGGCTCCGGTAGTATTTTTCTGTATTGTGCAAGTATGTCATCAAAGAACTCATTGATGATGTCGTTGACTGATTTTCTTAACTCAGATGCGTTATACCCGGGAAATTTAAAATTGGGCAGAGTGGCTTCTGTTAACGAGTATGCAGTTAAAAATCGTTGTTTATTGATAAGAGTTTTATCGTTAATTGTTGCCTCAATTACTCGCCGGTTAATATATTCCATGTCGGATACAAGCTGATTTAATATTTCAGTCCGAGTGATGATTTCGTTGCGTGAACTTGTTATATCAAAAAGATGTTCTTGGAAAAGTTGCCGTAGTCGCTCTAGTTGTGTTTTAAGTTTTTTATTAATGATTTTAAAATATTCAATAATTTGATTTAGGTCAATAATCGTGGATTTCTTCTCTTCTCCCTCAGGAGTTCGTTCAATAACAAAAACCCACACAATATTGCCGCCGGAGAAGCTAAACTTACTACCCAACGTTGCATTTTTTATGTCATCCACATGTTATTTGTATGACGGGATAACTTTGTGGTATGATTTATTATCAGTGACATAGTCAGATTTTTTAGGTTCTGATGGTATTGTTGGTGCCGGTGGCGGAGTTTGAGGCCATCCTAACACTGTTCTGATCGAACTATTATATATATCCACGGCGTAGTCTGGGGTGCTTATTTCGATGGCAGAAGACAGCGTTGGCTCATGAACAGTTATTGTTATTTTGGATTCCTTTGTTGTGATATTTTTTATTCGACGTTGTAATTCCTCATTGATTTCTTCGATTTGATAAGACCCGGTTGGTAACCCAATAACGTTCCAGTCGGGAGTAGCATCGGGTTTATTTTTATGTGCAAACACAAACGAATTATTTGCTGGCAATCCACCAAACGATTTTGATCTGATATTGGGCCAGCTGTGATATACTCGTAATTGTGCTAACGCGATCTCGTTTACTGGAATCGCAGTTGGAAAATTAATACTGAATTCTGGTTCAGTCGAGATTACTGTTATTGAAGAAGTTCGTTTTGGGCTTGTGTTTGCGACTATATCAAGCAAAGCTTGATGAAGTAATTCCGACATTATTATTTATCTTTTGTCGCTTCAAATGACCGGTTTTGTCTTCATACATCTTTGCCATTTGCGCGAATTCGGAATCTGATATTACTGTATCGTCGAGACTTGATGATATCAGCGACGACAATTTCGAGTAGGCGCTCGTGGCCGCATTTTTTAACTTTTCATATTCGTGCAATTTTGTTGGCGCGCATGAGGATACTTTCTCGCGATAATATTAGCAACGCCTGCAATTGTCGTTGATGTTGAAACTGTAATTGTGACCGCGATTGCAGTTGTCACTGGTGTTAGCGCTGATAATACTACTCCCGTAGATGCAACTATCGCGGATACTGAATACACTATTGTGTCTAAGATGATCACACGCCGCTTGTATTTTTTTTACTTTTATTGTGCATTCGTTAATGGTATTTTTTAACTCTGATTGTCATTCGCGTACTTGATCGTACCTATATTGCTGAGCATCTGACATCATTTATTATTTTACGCAGTAACCAATTGAGGTGTTTCAGCTACAAATTCCAAACACCACCAGTAAGATGTTGCGGTTAATTTCTTGTCGGTGGATTCCAGTATAAATGTTTCTTCGGTTCCCTTGTTTAATATGACAGTTACAACCCCGGAAAACTTGTCGGTGGAATGTCTCCGGGGATACGTTGTGAAAATTTCAAATTTAGCGGCACTAAACACAGACAGCCTGTACACTCCAGTGACTGTTGCTGTATATTTCATAGTATTATTTTATTTAGACCATGTTGCAAATCCAGATGATATTGTGTATACTATGTTGGTAATATGCCCGGCAGTTACTCCAGATGAGATTTTAATCAAACCGGTTTTGTTAACAATCTCAGGAATCCCACTTACGATATCTTGCTGTGTTTGTTTGATCGTGTCAATGTTGGTCTTGATATCAGAAAGTTTTATGTCAACGGTGTGCGGAGTACCAAAGAATTCCTCTGCGGTTTCATTAGTTTTTTGAAAGTTTCTTCGAAGTCTTGTGAACGCGTTTATGTCAACATCATACTCGGCCCGCAACGTGGTTAGTTTACCGTCAATGGCGCTAGCGCCTGTGTCAACATATTGTTTGTTTGCGGCATCTTCCGGGGATGTTGGATCCGCTAACACGGTTATTTTATTTCCGTTGAAATTGAGTTCACCTGTCATTGTGTCGCCGGTATTTCTTAAACGAGTATTGAGTATGTCTCCGACAATTGTAAATAACGCGTCAACATATTGTTTGTTTGCGGATTCTTCCGGGGATGTTGGATCTCTTAAAACTACTATTTTCTTGCCGTTCATGCTGAGTTCACCTGTCATTGTGTCGCCGGTCTTTTTTACGCGTTCCCCTGCAGCTTTCTGGGTATCATCTCGCAGCGCCACGATTGATATGAGCCAATCTTTGATCTTTACGCTGTCAGTGAACACAGGGATGTTACCCGGAGTAGCTCCAACAACCGTACGAATTATTTCATGCCATTTGATATCGCTGGTTTTTAGTTTTCCGTGTCGGTCCTGAAAAATAACAACCTCAGATGGGTCTATTCCGTTCAGACTTAAAAGATTATCGATTTCATCTTTGGTCGCATATTTTGATAAATCTACATCGGTGCGCTTCACTTTTCTGTTGAGAAGAGATCTTCCGTAAATATCAACCATTATTCTTTAACGATTGTTTAAATCGACACGCGGTATACTCGTGCACAACTTTGTGAGGTGGTTTGGTTGACGCTGATATAACATCGAGGACATTTAATACTTCACGACCACATATCGGAGGATCGGTCGGTGTTTGTGTTGGTAGCGTTGAGTACCAGACTTTTGTGCCTGCCTTTGACAAGGGGATGTCTTTTGTATATTTGAGGAATTCAACTGGCGGTGCTAACCCATACGAATCGAAATAGATAATTCCACGTGGATCGATCGCGTAAGCAACCCAGTGAGTTCCTGGACCGTTACTGTTATCGAGATTAATAATTCCAGTTTCTGGATTATTCGGTTGTTGTGGTAACTGATCTCTCATAAAGACGCCTCTGCAATTTTTTTTATATTTAATTGTTTAACAGCATCGAGCAAATCAAAATTTGACATTGGAGTGATGTCTAAAACCGTTTTGGGTACCATGATGGTGGAGATCCTGGAAGTCTTAACCCACGTACTTTTTTTGTATCCTTTCCCTGTGGCCTTCTTCAGTGCCATTCCAGCAGCGGTTCCAACAGCTCCTAACGCGGCAGCCTTAGCGACAGCTGGGGCGGCGGCAGCTATCAGTGCTGGTATTGCGGCGAGAAGAGGAAATATTCCACCGGTTTTAACCATATCCTTGATAGCTTTTCGAGCAAAACTAAGTTGAATTCCAGTTTTTGCTTGTTTTGCTTTATTGAAATGATTAAGTTGTGTTTTAGTCAGCGATAACTTGTTTGGACCGCCAGTAATTTGATCTTGTTTTAGTGTTATCGTTGCCCCACATGTGCTCGCGTTTTTTTATTGTAATTTGTTCGCCTGACCAGGAGTCAGAGTGACATTAACGTGACTGTATGACATTTTATTTAATACGAGATTGATCTAATTGTCTACATGTTTTCGAAAACATTACATGTTTTCCACTGGCGCATCAACCATTCTCATTCAACCACTAATACCTTCGAGTAACATCGCTTTGTCACTGAGGATGACCGCGACTGCTCTATAGGGGCCATAAACAATTGGTGAACCATCTGCAATTTTAGGTAAGGTGCCGACACGAGCTCGGAAGTGGATATCAAAGACAGATTGTTTGGATAAATCAAGATGCTCCAGCGAAAAGTAATAAATCGGGTACAAATTTGTAAAATCAAACTGTGATATTTGCGTCCCAGTATCTATATATGTGTTACGCGACAAGAACGTCAGCCAGCGATGATATGCGCGCGCCACATGATTATTTGTAAAACTTAATGATATATCTTCGGACGGTTCTTCTTGTCCGTTTATTCTCAACTAAACCTCAGTAACGTCAAGATTGTCAAATATCATATGAGACCATTCCTGTTTACCCACCCGACGATAATGCTGCAGCGCAATAAAAATATGTCGCGGTGCAGAAACCCCTTGTTGTGATGCTATATGCCAAGTAAATACATCTCTGACGGAACTTTGAATGGCGTCTGTGGTTACTGTAAACCACGATAACAATGACTTACCGCCTTGATTCATAAAAGAGAGCAATCGCGGTTCTTCTGTGACCGATGGAGTTAATACCGGCATCCACAGTAAAAGTTTCGTTATATTTACCATACCAGCATCAGCACCAGCCCCTCGCCAGATCGCACCATTGTCATCGGTTTTTCTATGAAGCACAACTTTGTGTTTAGCTCCAAAGATAACCTTTCTAATATCTCTGCAAAATCCGAAGATGTGAGAGAGTGGAATCGCGCACGAAAAATTTCTTCGTGTTCCTGACAACATTGTTTGGCGTGTTGCAAATCCTAAGTTGTAAGTCGCGCTAACACTCATAACTACCGGCCCCATATCTGCGTCATTAGCAGCGTTAGAGGTTTTTTTGGTGTTCCTATAATATATTGAATATGATTGGCGTTGTCGGTAAGATCTTTGGCAAACATCATTGATGGCCCAGCTGATCTTATGTAATCGTCAGAATATCTTGCTAGACCAATTATTGTTGTGGCAACATCGACATCATTTTGAATCGATTCGATATTTTTTCCATCAATCATGTATGTGGCGCTACTAAACAAGGCCATAATTCCGTTATTGACAAAACCAGCTCGTGTATTGGGATCGTGTACAGTATTATCCGCCTTTACAAGTTCACCTTCTACTTCAGTAAACGCCTCACAAGGCAGAAAATATCTACTTGTATCATGAACTTCAAGTTCGATACACCCTCGTTGTTCCGGTTTAACTGCATCATAGGAATAAAATTGATAATCACACACTGATTTATCTCTAGGGACCGGCGCATCTATGTCAAATGCTGAGTCGGATATGCGTTTGAACATTTTATACTATTGCGTATTTTTCCAAATAGTGATTATCTTCGTCGCACATGAAGTCCACTTCCTGCTATCAAATTTGCTGTAATATTTCTTTGTGCGTCAGATTCCTGATCTATCAATGCTGCTAGTTTCTGATTTGCAGCCTGATTTATCACCTTACTAACATCCGCGGACATAATTTCGGTGCTTGGTAATTTCACCGGTGAACCTCTTTGAGGTTTGCGCATTAGTTGCGCTAGTCTTTCTTTAATTGCCGAGAGTGCCTTGCCAGCAGCACCAACAATTGCACCAGGAGCTTTTTCACCAACAATATTAATGGCTTTCATTGATAACTGGTTTGCAAGAGGACCCACTTTTGGCGCTAATCCCGCAAATAAACCCTGAACCACATCGCCGAGTCCGTCTCCGTAAGTTGCTGGTAATCGTGAGTTTACTGCTCTGACCTGCACGGGTGTGTAGTGTCTGTTGTACATAACCATATTATGTTATTTGTTGTTATGTATCTAATCGCTGTAATAATCAACAAGCTCATCGACGAGTTCTTGATATAGGTTAGCATCCATAAAACCACCTTGGAATAATCGCCGACAGATATCAGCGGCTTCATTAATTATCTCTGGTGAGTTGTTTCCAGCGCGTTTTCCTCCTATGAGAACTTCTAACCACGAAACGTCATTGAAAATATTACCATGGCAGGGGATTCCAAAACCACCTAGACCACACCAAATTGTCCTCCTTTGTAGGTTTTCACATCCTCCCTAAATTTCATTAACTCAGGATCATTCTGAACGTCTGATGGGGTTAAGTCTCTGGAAGCAGTATACAGTGCATCAACCCAATCACCAGGCCTTAGGGAATTAACAAATTTAGGTTTTAGATATTTTTTTCTTGATTCATAATCTTCAGCTATTTCGACTAATTTGTCACGGTCAATAAAAATTTCACGAGCTTCTCTGGTGAAAATATGTTTTGTAGGGTATGTTTGAAATTGTCCCCTTTGCAGCAGAGGCGAAGTTGGAGCCGGAGGTGAAGGAAAAACCGGAGGAGATGGCGGAGGTAGATCATCTACATCCACGTGTGGTACTGTTATTGTTTCTGGTTTCTTTCTGGGTTTTCTTTCTCGTTGTTTTTTTTTTCTATCTGTTGCAACGGCGGAGGAAGTGAAAGGGCTTCTTGCAACGGCAAAGGAGATTCTTGTCTTTTTCTTACTGGTTGTTTTCGTTCTGCCTTTTCCGCTGCTTTTTGTTCCCGCGTTAGTTTTTGTTGTTCAATCTTTGCCGCCAGTTGCTGTTGTCGTAGTGTTTTAAAATGTTCCTCTTCCGCCCGCAGATACAGTGGATGATGAAGATCCTTATCGTCTATGGTAATAATGTCCTTATTTATTTTGTACAATCAATCACTCCAAACCTTACGAGTTAACGGTTTCTTAGAATATTCCTCTTTTAAATACTTTTCCCTCTGAGGGAAACTATCGGCAGCAAATTTACCAAATGCGTCTATGTCAGGAAAAGATTCCAAATTATATTTTCTGATTGTTTCTATGCCCGCTTCAGTAAATCTTTCTTCAGCAGCTATATATTTTGTGAGAGGCCCCTTAACACCAGTTTGTTTTCTTAACATTTGAATAAGACTTTGCATTGCATGGAGTTTGTTGTTCACAGCATAATTCTACGATGCCTGCCACTTGCTAAATAATGACTTTTTGATAGTAGATTTAAAATACGTGTATGATATTTTAAAACCAGATGGTTGTAGAAATAGAGCTATTTTAGCAGTGGTCTTCTTTATCACACAGTTCGGTATGTTTTATTAGAGCATTGGTCAGTAATGGGTTTTCCAACTTCCTATTCTGTGGTGACTGAAGTACTCATAGTGAATCGGTGAAGATAACAGAGTTTAAAAAATGTTTGTTTTCGATATATTTCAGGGCAAAGTCTATTGCCCTGATTTCCGCTGTAAATCTCGATGACCATCTGGCAAGCGAACGTTTGTTGTGTGATTTCCACTAACGAAGGCTGCAGCAGCCTTTACCTCAGCTTTTAGTATAAATTCATGCGTAGTTATTAAATCATGAGAGGAGTTCTTTATAAGATTACGAGAAATGGAAGGATATGTCTCAGAATTTTTCCCGTCGTGTAGCATAAAAACTATTCTTTGAGTTGTTTAAAAAGCCGGGGAGGTGTTTGGAGAAATAAAAGACTGGGTTTTTAATGTATTGTCAAGGCTGGAAGATATTCTAATGCCAAAGGTAGGCATGGCATTTTTTGTTTTGGTATAATGTTTTGTATTTGGGCTGGAATACAGTCGTAAAAGCAGGGCTGGAATACAGTCGTAAAAGCAGTGCTGGAATACAGTCGTAAATGCAGTGCTGGAATACAGTCATAAAAGCAGGGTTGGAAGGTCTGGAGGATTTTGAATAAATCGAGACCTTTTAAGCATTTAGCTTTCAAGTTCTTTATGCGCGGTTTTCTATTGAAGACAATACCTAAAAACTTCGTTTTCTCTACAGCTGCTGTAGGTGTTCCGTCCAGTGTGAGTTTAGGATTATCATGTCTTCGCAACTGTCAGAAATGCATGCATTCTTCTTTTGATTTTTGAAAATTTGAAACCATTGATTGAGCCCACTTTTGAATCTTGTATATATGTCGTTGCAATTGTCTTTCAATTGTATGCATGTTTCGATCGATAACTTATTAGGAAATCATCAACATATGGATAACAATCCACACCTGGAGTCAAACACTTGGTAATGCTATTAATTTTAATGTTAAAAAGCGTTAAAGATAAAATACTGCCATAGTAGTATATGGGGGCACTTTACGTACAATGGGAATTAGCATTACAGACCCCCCCCCCCCCCGGGTCAGATTACGTACAATGGAAATTTAACATGGCGAAAAATCGTGGGTCAGATTACGTACAAGGGGAATTAACATGGCGATAAATCGTGGGTCACTTTACGTACAAGGGGAATTTAACATGGAGAAAAATCGTGGGTCACTTTACGTACAAGGGGAATTTAACATGGGGGAATAGAGTTTGGGCTTGTCTAGGGACAAGGGGAATTGAATATGGGATTTTTTATTTTTTTTAAAAAAATTTAAAAAAAGGGGTAGGCAATTCAAAAGTCATTCTCTTTTCGAGAAATATGCGTGGCCCTGAAAAGGGCCTTTGGGCTTATGTTAATGTATCCATTAACATAAAGGGCACCGCATTGGTCTTCTTCTTGTCCTTAGGCTGCGTCTCACTGTTGGCCCGTAAATCAGCACTCTTTTGAGGAATCCTTGTCTTTCTGCGTAAATTCTACGTATCCACAGACTGGTGTTTGTCCTGTGGACAACGGTCCACTTGGATCGGACATACATGAGCATGTCCGTCCTGAACATCATGGAAGACACAAGGGTGGATGATTCGACTGTGGTCCACATCTTGAAGCGACGAGAACAGGTGAATCAATGCAGTGAACTGCGCTTATTTATAGGTAGAGGAAGGATTGAAACGGATTGAGTTCATTCACCAATCCGAATATGCGTTACAAAATTCAGTCAGCCCGCATCCAATCCGAAGAGAGCAGTCTGTGACGTCACGTGGTCTATATAGATTCGCTAGCGCTTGTGTGCAGTCAATCTATGCGACAGTGATTCAACATGACGGAAACTCAGAAAACGATCCATTGGGGTGCACCAGCAGGGGAGACTGTCCAAGGGAACCCGGACTTACTTTCAGAAGAGGTACATTGGGATTTTGTGGATTTTCTTACCTCGCAAGAATTTGTTCCGGAACCTTCGTTACCTTCTTCATTACCGCAAGTGGAGAATTTTAGACAGAAACAGAAAGAAGAATTGGAGAAATTTATACAACGACAAAAGGAAGCGGAACAAGCTTTTCTCCTACAGCAACAGCAGCAAGAAGAAGAGGTAAGAAAAAAACAACAGCAAGAAGAAGTAGCAGCAAAGAAACAAGAGGGTGAAAATCAAACGGTCACGGTACTGTTGGACATTTTAGCGGAGTTAAGAAGTCTGAAACAAATGTATCAGCCTTCTTTATTACGACCGAAGAGAATACGACCTTCCCGAGCCAAACACGTCAACCCTGTGACTAAGCCTACCGTACCACCCTTAGTGATTTCAACCCAATCATCATCATCAACATTACGCAGTCCAGAAGTAGGCCTTGGCCGTGGCAAAGGCTTAAGGCAGTTAAAGATGATTGCTTAAACTCACCCCTACACCATAAAGAAAAAAGGCCCTTTTCAGGGCCACCCACATTTCTCGAAAAGAAATACAATTTCAATTTCCCAAAACCTCAAAAAAAATAGTAAACAGCCCATTTTACCCTTATAGTACGTGTCTTTTGTATGAGTGCGTGAGTGTACGTTCTTATTTTGAAATAAAAACTCAAAGACACTTACCTTATATCATTAATTTATTCTTTTATCCATTTTTACAATCCAATTCGCAATTCACAACATAACACTTTAATTAAAAGTTCATTGACTTCTTTCTCCTTGTTTAGTCTCTCTGTTTTTTGAATTTCTTCACCGTCTTTTCCTCTTCTTTCTCCTCATTTTCTTCCCTTCTTCTTTTCTTCTCCTGTTTCTTTGCCTCTTGTAAATAGAATTGTCTTCTTTCTTCCTCTTCTTCCTCTGAAGAATCCCTCTCTTCCTCTGAAGAATCCCTCTCTTCTTCTGAAGAATTCCTCTTTTCTTCTGACTCCTCTTGTTTCTTTTTTGGGCAATCTGGAGACCAATGTCCTTTTTCTTTACAATAATAACAGGTATCTTGACTTCTTTCTTTTGTACCCCCTGTTTTTTTCTTTTTTGACGGTCTGGACACTCTGAAGACCAATGCCCTTTCTTCTGACAGATATAGCAAGTATCTTGACTTTTATCTCGAAAGGAAGGAGAGTAGTCCGTGGGCTGGTCTGAAGAGAATTTTCTAATGACCCCTCGCAAAGCTCTGATGAAACGTTCGATTTGGTTAGCCTCTTCCATCGTTGTGCTCAGCTTGAGAGTGAAATGAATAGTGAAACGACAAGACACACACCCTTTTATATACGCTGGTTTGCCAGGACTATAAATTAGTCTATGGTGTTTAAACTTGAGTCATTTGACGTTTTTCACTCAAGATGAAACGATCCTATTCATTCGAGAAGAAAGAAGAAAGTAAGAGGCAGAAACGTGATCTATCGCCTCGTACCATACAACACGACGGTTTGAAATCCCCTGTTTGGATCGAGTTTAGCACCCCTGCAGAATTGACCGCTTCCAAAGTCATGGACAAGATTCAACACGTACAACAATCTAATGATCAGTTTGACATCACCGATGGAAAAGCCACATTGGACATGACCCACGTCTCTCCTCCTCAATGGACTGGGCGCAAAAAGATGTTATTTGTGGACGACCTTCGCAACACCAAAAAGAGTCTCGTCCGAATTAACAACACTCATGACCAGATGTGTTTAGCCCGTGCCATCGTGGTGGGACGAACCTATGTCAACAAGAACGACACGGTAGAATGGAAAAGAACCTGGAACACTATTCAACGTTCCGATCGAGCCAAACAACGAAACGAAGCAGAACTCCTGTTGCAACAAGCCGGACTGTCCAAAGACACACCCTGTGGCATTCCTGAGATGCAAAAATTGCAAGATGTCCTAGCTCCACGATACACCTTGAAAGTGCACCCTCAAGAAATGCGCGGGCCTCTATTGTTTCGAGGCCAAGATTTTATGGATGGAAAATACATTCATGTTTATTATCACTATAACCATTTCGATACCATTACCATCATCACCGGATTCCTGGGATACAGTTATTATTGTGAGAAATGTGATTATGGTTATAACAATCGAGAGCAACACAAGCATTGTGGAATGAAATGCCCAGGATGTTTGGTCTCTCCACCCTGTCTGAGCGAAGAACCAGTGCCTTGTTCAACTTGTCAGCGCACGTTTGTCAGTCCTACCTGTTACCAACAACATTTGAAGACACAAGGTTCACAGAAGAAATGCGCTTGTCAACTGCTGAGATTGTGCCCCGCGTGTGGACAAGGCATACGTACCAATAGTGCCAAGGCACACGTATGTTCAGGAAAGAAAAAATGTCACATTTGTCACCACATCGTGGACTTGGAACACAATTGCTACGTGCAAAAATACCAACCCCCACCAGAGAAAGAGGACGGTCACAAGAAGAAAGGCAATTTCATCTTTTTCGATTTCGAATGCATGCAAGAGACCGGCATTCACATTCCTAATTTCTGCGTGGCTCATCGAGCGTGCGAGAAGTGCATTCAAGAACCTATCTTCAGTCATTGCCCTCACTGCAGCAAGATTCCTGGAGGGCGTGAAAAAATCTTTCGGGGACCGAACACGTTAGCCGATTTTGCCCAATGGGTCTATGACCCCATCGACAAGACGTGGAGCCAAGAGGACATCGAACGTTACGGAGATTGTCATCGTCATGCCACGGTGATGGCTCACAATTTCTCCGGATATGATGGGCAGTTTCTTTTGAGATACTATACGGAACAAGGCACCGAGCGTCCTAAAGTGATTTTGAACGGAGCCAAAATCATTTCCATGCAAGTGGGACAAGTACAGTTTAAAGATTCGATGAGTTACTTGGCCATGCCTTTGAGTCGAATGCCTAAAACATTTGGAATGACAGAAATGGCTAAAGGGTACTTTCCACACTTTTTCAATACGGAAGCCAATCAACATGCCGTTCTACCCCATCTGCCCGAGGCTAAAGACTACGACCCAGACAACACGCGTACCGAACAACGAGAAGCTTTCTACGCTTGGTACCAAACTCACGCCTCAGACCCTTTCGACTTTCAGGAAGAAATGCTAAAGTATTGTCGTTCCGACGTGGACATTTTACGGCGTTGCTGTGGAAAATTTCGAGAACTGTTCATGGAACACGGAGGGGTCGATCCTTTGAAAGAAGCTTGCACCATTGCCAAAGCGTGTTCCTTAGTGTACCGGCAACGATTCATGCCTGAAAACACCGTAGCTGTCATCAGCCCTCAAACGACCAACTATGTCAAACGTCAATACTCGGTCAAAGCCCTACGCTGGTTACATTACTTGTGCGACATGGAAGACAAGTGGATTCAGCATGCCCGCAACGGAGGAGGCGAAAAGACCATCGGAACGTATTCGGTCGATGGCTGGGACTTAGAAAACCCCAAGATCGTGTACGAGTTTAACGGTTGCTTATTTCACGGATGCCCCGTCTGTTACCCTGATCGTGACACTAAAAATCAGTTTTTACAGCGAACCATGGAAGACTTGTACCAGGACACTTGGCAGCGGCGCCTAAAGTTGGAACAGCAAGGATACCAAGTGGTGGAAATGTGTGAACACGAATACGATCACCGTTTGAAAATCGATCCCGAGTTTAAAAGCCTCGTGGAAAGTTACCAGTCCATGGACCCCCTGAACCCGAGGGATAGTTTGTACGGAGGAAGGACCAATGCCACCTGTTTGCTGTACCAAGCCGACGAAGAGAAAGGAGAAGAAATCAGATACTTGGACGTGTGTTCGCTGTATCCCTACGTGTGCAAATATTGTCGCTTTCCTGTAGGGCACCCGCAATTGTTCACGGAACACATCGACCTGAAAAACATTCGACAATACGAAGGCTTGATCAAGTGTAAAGTTTTGCCTCCCACGGACTTGTACCATCCCGTCTTACCTCACCATTGTCAAGGCAAACTGATGTTTCCCTTGTGCCGTACTTGTGCCGAAACGTGCAACCAAGACCAACCTTGTCAGCACACCCAGGAAGAACGGGCCTTGACAGGGACGTGGGTCACCGTAGAATTGTTCAAAGCTCTGGACATGGGATACCAACTGTTAGAAGTGTACGAAATTTGTCACTTTCCCAAGACAGAACAATACCACAAGGGTGACCCCACGCAGAGAGGCATTTTCGCTGACTACGTGGATGCTTTTTTGAAACTGAAGCAAGAAGCCAGCGGCTATCCTTCCTGGTGTCACACTCCCGAAGACCAAATACAATTCAAAGAGAAATACAATGAACAAGAAGGCATCACTTTAGATCACATCGAGAAAAACGAAGGCAGGCGATCGTTTGCCAAAGTGATGTTAAATTGCTTGTGGGGTAAAATGGCACAACGACCGTGTTTACCCAAGACGGAATATTTGACAGAACCTTCCCACTACTTCCAGATGATTCACGACAAAACCAAATACATGAAACACGTGGACGTCGTTCGAGAGAATTTGATCTTGGTCAATTACGAAGAAGATCTGGACTTTGTACAAGACGACCCTTTTGGAAATGTCATCATTGCGGCTTACGTGACAGCTCATGCTCGCTTAAAATTGTACGAAGCTTTAGAACTGTTAGGAGAACGCGTCCTGTACTTTGACACGGACAGTTGCATTTACATCCATCACCCGAGTCAACATCACCCTAACATCGAAGGAGACCGTTTAGGAGCCTGGACAGACGAGCATCCCGACGACAAGATTCTAAGTTTCGTCAGTGGCGGTCCCAAAAATTACGGCTACGAATACCGGGACAAACAAGGAGAAGTGCACACGACGTGCAAAGTGAAAGGACTGACTCTGAATTATCGTACCAGTCGAGTGGTCAACTTTGGGGTATTGAAAGAAGCCTTGCAATCGGGAGAGGATGAACACTTTAAAGTGACCACCTATCAACCCAACAAGATTGTACGTTTACCCACTCACCACATCGTCAGTCGGCCCTTGGAAAAAGTCTATCAAATCGTGTACCAGAAGCGAGTTCGACTTCCCAATCATTTCACCTTACCGTATGGACACGTCGGTATTGGTCTGTATATAAAAAGGAACCATAGGCAAGACTGATAGTTCATTGTGACTACCAAGACCGAGCGAACAAGATGAATACTTTGAAAGAGACATCGTTCCAGTTTGGGGATTGTAAAAAAGTTGTATCTTCCTCTAGTGTGACTAATACTGGATGGATAAGACCCAGGCATTGCGACGGAAAATGTCCGGAAGGAAACTGCGATTGTCCATGTGGTTACCATTGTAATTGCGTAACGGAGTTTGCAGACGAGTGCGATTGTGAGCCTTGCGATGGGTACGATGCTGTACGTTGTGACCTTAGCGATGCCGTAAAGCATCATGGGAACTTTGTTCTCACTGCCCCTATCATAGAAAGTGATGCTGTGCGTGTCAAACCTGAGGGATGCGAAAGTGATGCCGCTCGTCCTCTTGGACATTTTACTGGGTTTCGTTTTAAAGGGGAATGTTCACCTTCACGTCTACCCCCCTACGGATGTCATCCAGCCCTGAGCAAACTCCTGCCCATGTCACTCAACCCTCATCGAAACGAACCTGTGAAAGACGAATATTCGTTCCCTGTGCGTTTGTCGGAATACTGCGACTTTGAAAATCGTCTTCAATCGTTCAAAGGAAAATGGCCTAAGTATCTGGGAGGACCGACCCCCGAAGAATTAGCCAGAGCCGGATTTTTCTACTTGGGCGAAGGAGATAAAGTCAAGTGCTTCAGTTGCGGTGTGTCACTTCACCACTGGGGACCGCAAGATTCGGCCTACGTAGAACATGCTCGATGGTCACCGAATTGTCATTACTTACCCTTAGTGGGACCGAGACATTGAAGTAACTTACCATAATCTGTTCATGGATACTTTACAAGAGAACATTCGTGCTTTGCCTGTGGAGTTGAGAGAACGCATTTACCGAGAGCTGGTCAAAATACAAGTGAAACGTAAAGAACAATTGCATCCGTTACGTCACCGGTGTTTGAACCACTGGTACCTGAAGGCTATACAAGGACTGATTCAATTGAAAGTGTTCCATTGGACAGACATTGATCAACGATCCCCTGGTTTTAAAAAGGATTGGTTTGTTATGGACGATTCTATCTACTACATCATTGTAAACTTACTGCATCGAATTCCAGAGGAAGAGTTAAGGAATTACCAACATCTTGAACACAATGTCAACTTAGTGAAAGAGGAAACTTCTGAACGAATTGTAATGTGTAGATTAGTGACTAAACGATTTAAATTCGACACTGAAGTAAAACCATGTTTGTGCAAAGAGTACATTTCTTGTGTCAGACCAAAGAGGATTTAGTATGACCTATTCATGGATAATTTACAAGAGAACATTCGTGCTTTGCCTGTGGAGTTGAGAGAACGCATTTACCGAGAACTGATCAAAATACAAGTGAAACGCAAACGCAAAGTTATTTAACCGTTTTTAAATTATGCTCTGTTCCAAAGTATAAGAAGACTGATTATGAGTGGATATTACATCAGGCACAAAGGTAAACGAGGCTATTGGCCACCACCCAACGATTCCAAAAACAGTGTATATACTTATGGATACTTTACAACAGAACATTTTGGGCTTGCCTGAGGAGTTGAGAGAAAGGATTTACCGAGAACTGGTGAAAATACAAGTGAAACGTAAAGAACAATTGCATCCGTTACGTCACCAGATCTTTAACCACTGGTACCTGAATGGTATAAGAGGACTGATTCGTCAGAAATTTTTTCAGTGGTCAGACCTTGTTGAACATTTTCAGTTTGTGAATGATGATGAACTAGACGTTCGTAATTTTGGTTACTTCGAGATTCACTTACTGCAACGTATTGAGGAAGACGAGTTAAAGGATTGCCAACATTTGTTACATGGAATCTGCTTAGAGAAAGACGAAACATCTAGACAAACTCTGACGTTTCAGTTACAGTATGTAACATTTAAATTCCCTACTGGAGAACGAACATGTCTAGTTAGAAATTACCTTTATTGCTTCCGAAACAAAGACACTATAAAATCAAGTTACCATGCCACGGATTATGTCACATATTATTGAACAGATTCCGTGGAAGGAACTCAATGACCATATTCAAACCGTGGATCATTACCATCGATTATTACAAGAACTGTATCCATTCAATTTGGGACGACAAGTGGTGTGTGTCTTAGTGACTTGTTTTCTGGGATTTCGTTTCCCAGCCGATTCCTTGTGGACTCTTTACGATCAGTACTTACCACCTCAATGGCCTTAAATGGTCACGAAGAACTCCTTTTGCTCAAAGCCTTGCGGTTTCATCTGGATACTTCTCGACCTCAACAGGAAAAAAAGATTCGTCAACTTTTAGCTACCCAAGACGTGTATGACGATGTGTGTGTAGCTTGTGACTTACATCCCCATTGGACAGATGTCCGTGCCTGGAAAGAATGGGATTTTGAGGCTTGGACCCAAGAAGTGGCCCAGTATGCACGAGAGTTGTTCAAGGAAAAAAGTTACTTTTCAACCCGTGTTAGTGACGGTGCCAGAAGAACCCGTCACCCAGGACGGGACTGTCGTGGACAGGCCTGAAAGACCCTTTCGGGAGGACACTTGTGTGACCTTACCCTCTACTATAGAACTGGTTAGAACATTACCCAAAACATGTGGTTGTACAGACACTTGTGTTTATTCCACGTTAATGGTTATCATGTGCCTTTTATCCTTGTACTTAAGCCTTTGGCTTTTATGTATTTTTGTCTTTCGTATTCATGTTTCAAAAAAAACATTCAATAAACGTGTTCTGAAAAAGTATATAAACTCTTGTCTTGTTTGTTTTCGTGTCACAAGTGACATTTCTCACACAATGGCTACCTCTGCTGTCTCTGCTCCCTCTTCCTCTACTGTCAAAGTCATCGACGAACACTTAGATCGTGCCAGTTGGGAGGCTTTGTATCTTCGCCATCCCTTTAACATGCTCATTGCTGGACCTAGCGGTTCAGGCAAAACCGAATTCGTCAAACGTTTGATCGAACATAAACATCATTTGATCGATCGACCCCCTCAGCGGATCGTGTGGTGTTACAAAGAGTGGCAATCGGCGTACAGCCTCTTGCGAGAAAGTCAAGGCGATTCCATCGTGTTTGTGGAAGGCATTCCTAAAGAAGACGACGGCATCGTCTCTGACTCCCGTCAAACCCATTTGGTCATTTTCGACGACATGTTAGGAGAAGACGAAGAAGAAATTAAACTGTGGTTCACGCGCAAAGGGTATCACCGTAATGCCAGTGTCGTTTACATCACCCAAAATTTGTTTCAACAAAGTAAAGCCCATCGCACCATCAGTCTCAATGCGCATTACGTGGTCTTGTTTAAAAGCCCTCGAGATAAATCGCAAGTGCAAGTCTTAGCCAAACAGTTAGGAACGTCTTGGCTGACTCAGGCGTACGACGATGCCACTCAAACGCCACACGCCTATTTACTCGTTGATTTCAAACCTACAACCCCCGAGGATTTGCGATTTCGTACCCACTTGTTTCACCACTGGTGCCAAGACGGAGGGCCTGTCCTGTACACGTCTCCGTCCTCGACTTAATTTCACTCCCCATAAAAAATTCTATAAAAACCTCAGACCCTTTTTCGTCTGTCTCACACAACGTCAACATGACGTCCCTTCAGTCGCATCTTCCCGTCAAATTGATTCGTGCCTTGTATGGCATCAGTCGAGAAAAAAATCCACAAATACGAGCTCGTGTCTTAGAAGCTAGTCTCAAAGAAGTCTTACGATGGTTCACGGTGACGGCACGTCAATTACTCCAAGGGATCATTCAGATTCCTCATCAAACCAAACGCTTTTTTGATCGAAACAAAGTCGCTTTGACCCAACTGGCTGATCCTCGCATCGACACTCAAACCAAAAAACAAATCATTTTGAAACCTGGAGGGAGCGGTACTCTAGGAGGGGTCATCATTCGCTCACTCTTAAGATGGGATCCTAATGCCTCCAAAGTTATCCCCAAGAAAAAAGTCCAACGAAGCCCCAAGAAGAAAAAGAAAAAGATCAGGTCCCCAAGGAGAACTTCTCCAGTGGCGGGACCCTCCGCTTACCAGACACCACCCCGGAAAAAGAAAAGAAGCCCCCAGAAAAAGAAACAGAGAAAAAGTCCCCAGAAAAAGAAAAGCCCACAGAAGAAAACTAGTCGCAAGAGAGGCACTTCGGCCAGGACGCAACCTTACACTCGCAAACCACGATCTGCCACGGCAGTGACTGCGTCTCCGGCAGCCTCACGTTCATCCACTTCTCCGTTGATGACACCAAGAACTGAAGAGTACTTGGAGACGTTGATCACACTAAGAACGTCTCCGTTGATGACCCCAAAAAGAACTTCCCCAGTGGCAGGACCCTCCAATTTAGTGGCAGTGACTGATGCTCACAAAGTACCTTCTCCCAAAATCAAAGTTCAAGAAAGATCGGGCATGTTACAAAGTTTACTGGATTTGTCCAAGCAAGAACTGGCTCGATTTAGTCTGTTACGTACCCTGCACGACGTGTCATGCCTGTCCTCAAACTAATACGACGTAAAGACAATCAGTGGCGACGCGTTCCAGTATAAAAAAGGCCTGTGACCAAGTCGGGGTATCAGTGTTTTTGGTGCTCCTGAAGACTCAAAGATGTCACCCTCCAGAAAACCCCAAGGAAAGAAAAGGAAAGGACTACCACCACGTTTAGTCAAACATGGGGACATGTTATCTGTCCTGTCCAAAGCTTCTCCACCTCTACGAAAAAAGCTCATTCAATCGGCCTCCAAAGAGGTCATCGATACCGTGTGCGAATGTTGTTTGAACGTCTTGAAAGGCACGATCCCTTTGTCCAAACACCAGAAACAATGCTTAGGCAAACATCGTCACGTTTTTCGAAAATTGTTCAAAAGAAAATTCCCATTCGTCAAAAGAAGAAGATGTTGGTCCAACGTGGAGGCATTTTACCTCTCTTGTTAGGCCCATTACTGAAAGGAGTCTTGGGAACCATGTTGGGAGGACTGGTGGGAGCAAGATAAAAAGGCCCTCGGAAGTCCCAAGATCTCACAATCGACCCCTGACAACCCCATGGAAGGACGAAAACTAGCTTTAGTACCTTACAAACGATGGATGGAATACCATCGGTGGCAAGAACAACGCACCCCGCATTTACCTCCCAATCCCAATTTGAGTGAGATGTCCCAGTTACAAGACGAATTGCAGTCCTTGATGGATCGCCAAGATTTCTCCGAAACAGAAAAATCGCAAAAGTACGGTCAACTCTTGCAACGACTGCAACTCTTTCACCAGAAAGCTTTAGACGAAACAGCCCTACCCACTCTGAAAGATTTTAAGACTTGATGAAAAGTCCGGCACCATCACCAGTACCAGTACCAGTACCAGTACCACCAGTACCAGTGACCAAGACAGAAAAAGGAGAAGAAGAAGAAGGGTTTCAAACTTCACCAGAAAAAGTACGCAAGTTAACAACACCACCTACCTCCAGAATTGGATGGATTAAAAAGATGATGGCCACCCCTTCTTCATCACAAGAGAAAAAGAAAGTGAAGACAGAAGTGAGGACAGAAGTGAAACAAGAACCGATATCCCCCGCTCAGACATCCTCCTCTTCAACACCTATTGCCGGTCGCACACGCAAAGTATTGCAATCCAAAAAAATACCCCAAGAGAAAAAGAGTAGCATCTTCCAAGAGTGGGTGTCTTATTAACACACCAACCAACACAAAAAAATGGAAAAAGTCTTAGCCAGCATTTACTACGATCCCTCGCATCCTGCAGGTTACGCAGGAGTTCAAAAATTGTATCGTGCTGCCAAAACTCGACTGAAAAGTCTCCGTTTACCTCAAGTGCAACGATGGTTACAAGAACAAGCTACCTACACTTTACACAAACCCATTCGACGCAAGTTTGCCAGAAGTCGCACTCGAGTGGAAGGCATCGATCATCAATGGCAAGCCGATTTAGCCGATGTCTCTCATTTGGCCAGCTACAATCGTGGCTACAAATATTTGTTTTGTGTCATCGACGTCTTTTCCAAATTTGCCTGGGTCGTGCCCTTGACTTCCAAATCGAGCAGCGAGTTAGTGTGAGCCCTGCAACAAGTGTTGAAACAAAGCGGTCGTCACCCTGTTCGATGGCAAACGGACAAAGGCACCGAATTTCTGAACCAAGCTTTCCAAAAAGAATTAAAGAAACGTGACATTCATTTTTTTACCACCGAGAATCCCGAAACCAAAGCCAGCATCGTGGAACGTTTTCAACGCACTTTGAAAGAACGCATGTGGAAATATTTTACGCATCACCACACTCTGAAGTACATCGACATCTTACCGCACCTGGTGCAAGCGTACAACCAATCTTACCATCGAAGCATCGGACGTGCCCCGCAAGACGTGACTCCCGACAACGAAGTGCTGGTGTTTGAGCGTCTGTTCGGCACGTCCCCGACGAGGGCTGTCCCCAAGAAAAGTGGAATGTTGGCCGTAGGAGATTGGGTGCGCATTGGCAAAACCAAACGCACTTTCGACAAAGGTTACTTACCTAACTGGACGACCGAATTGTTTCGCGTCACTGGACGAGTGCATGGCCGTCAACCTGCCGTCTATAAATTGGAAGACATGAACGGAGAAGTACTCAAAGGAACGTTTTATTTGCCCGAGTTACAACGTGTGACTGTAAAAGAAGACGACGTGTACGACATCGAAAGCATTCTCGAACGCAGAACCCGTAAAGTGGGCAAACGACGTGTCAAAAAAGTCAAAGTACGTTGGAAAGGATATCCACCCAGTTTTGATTCTTGGATCGACGCTTCGCAAGTCATCGACCATAAAAAGAAGTGACCATCATGCCCTTTCACACAGCAGACGCAGCTACGTCGACCACTCCTCCTTCACCCAGTTCTTCTGTGCAAGATTTACAAAAACAACCCTTGTGGGTGTGGTGTGGAGAACGTGTGCCTAAAATGCAAATCGTCTTTTTCTGCCAAATCTTCGTGGTGTATTGTGTCATCGGGGCAGCCATTGCCAATTTGAGTTTGCAACAAGGAGACAAACAATTGTGGACCATTTTATTGAGCAGTTGCATCGGTTACCTGCTTCCCAATCCCTTCCTGAAATTCTCTTCCAACAGGAACCTAGTGTCCAGTGCTAGTGCCAGTCACCACTCCAATAACAACAACAACCCCATTTTGGGCGGAGACACGCCTCTGACGTCCAGTAACCCCTCGGAGAGCCACAGAACTCTGGAATTATGAGTCACCAAAACCAATTTTACTTAACCTTACCCAGTGACAGCTCCATGGAGGTGTTTCCCCACAACATGTTGTGCTGTTACACGGCCAAATTACCTCAGGCCATCCAGTTAGATCACGAAGCCCATTGGGAAGTGGCTTTGGTAGAAATGATTCACCCTACACAAATCCAAAACATCACCGAAAAGCAAAACACTTTCGAGGTCGAAATCCTGAACCAACAATTGCAAGAAACCATAAATGAAATCGGGTTTTCAGGGGACACAAGACCATCCAACAATTCACCCTTCAATATCTACACCTTGAAAATTCCGGCAGGGTTTTATTTTAGTGGCCAACATTTGGTGGACACCATTGCTTCCAGGTTCGAGTTAGCCTTTGGCAAAGCCCTGAACAGAATCAAAAAAAGTGTCACCCTGGAATACCATAAAGTGGCTCGTCGCTTACTGATGAAATTTCAGGACACCCAAACGTTGTCCATCAGTTTTAATCGTGACTTGTTTGATATTTTAGGTGGAGACACAAAAATGGCTCCAAATTTTAAACCGAAGATCAACAGCAATGCGGAATTTTACAAGTTTTTTCGATTCCCTGTAGAACTGAACCAAGGACTGAATTTGATGTTCGTGTATTCCGATGTGGTGGAGTACAACGTGGTGGGACACACCTCCGTACCGTTACTGCGTGTCATTCCTTTCAAAGTGGATAGTACCGCAACCAGTGACCAGGAAGGTGGAAACACTTATCACGTCCACCGCGAATTTGTACATCCTCACTATTTGCCTGTCAGCAAGTCTTATTTGGACACGGTCAACATTGCTATAAAAGGAGATCTAGGACAAAATATTCCATTCACCAAAGGAAAAGTCACGGTGAAACTCCATTTTCGAAAACGGTTCTCTCACGACTCGTAAGTCATGTATCCAGTGTACCGAGGGGTTGCTCGACAGCGGGGACACGGTTTAGGAGATATGTTAAAATCGGCCTTTCGTTCGGTGGCCCCGGTGTTGAAACCGATGGTGACACGCGGATTGCACGCCTTGAAAGATGCGGCACTGACGCAAGGCAAAGAATTTCTCCAAAATGTCATCATCGACAAACAAAACCCTAAAGAAGCCTTCATGAGGGCTGGCAAAAATGTCTTCCTGCAAACGGGCAAAGACATTTTAGGCCGACGAGACACACCTATAAATGCCCTGCACGTTACCGAGTCAGGCATTCAGCAAGGACAAGGCAGAAAGAGACGACGAAGAAAACACCCTTTCACCAGACTTCAAGCGAGAAAGGCCAAGAAAAGAAGAACCGTTCGAGACTTAGACGTTTTCGATTATTGAGAAAGAGAAAAAAATGATGCACCGAGAGTCTTGCGCCTGTTCGAAGACGGAACTGGATCTGTTTGCCATGCCACCCACCATGATGACCATGCAAGAATCCCAATGGGTGGAATTTCATCCCGTCTCCTCATTGACCGATTCCGCTCCCATCGAGTTTGAAATCAAAGGACAGCCCGAAGATTACATCGATCTGAATAGCAGTTACTTGTACCTGAAAGTCAAAGTTCTAGATAAGACAGGAGGTGATATAGACACTGAAGCAGTAGCTCCCGTCAACAATTTCATGCATTCCTTGTTCAGTGGAGTGGACTTGTACTTGAATAACAAACTAGTCAGTAGCAGCATGGATACTTACCCTTACCGTGCCTACCTGGAAAATCTCTTGACGTACGGAATAGACGCCAAGAAGACTCATCTCAATGCCTGTCTGGTATGGGAAGCTGACGAAGCAGGCCAGTTTGAATTATTGGAAACTGATACAACTGATAAAAAGAAAGAATACAATGAGGGATTTGTAGAACGAAGAAACAAAATAAAAGATGGACAGAGTTTAGAACTGATGGATCGTTTGCATGTGGACATGTGGTTGCAATAAAAGTATTTGCTGAACGGGGTGGATGTCCGCCTGAGACTGAATCGTAGCAGTAGCGCTTTCCATTTAATGGCTGATAGTGACGGTTACAAAACCAAAATCCAAGAAGCCAGACTCTACGTACGCCGTGTGGAAGTGTTACCTAAAGTGGGAAACGACATCAGTCAGACGTTGAGCAGAACGACCGCCAAGTATCCCATACGACGCGTGGAAGTGAAAACCTTCACCATTCCCAAGGGACAGCGATCCATGATCGAAGATCATCTGTTCTAAGGACAGTTACCCAAACGTTTGATCGTTGGTATCGTCGAGAATACAGCCTTCAACGGAGCTGCCAAAAAAATCCTTTCTACTTTCAACACTTTGGCGTGTCCAAGATCGAAGTCAGTCGCGATGGCAAGACCTTATGTACCCGACCTTTTGAACCTGACTTTACCAAGAAGAATTACTTGAGATCGTACTTGTCCCTGTACGAAGCCACGGGACAGTTAGGAACCAATACCAGTCACGGTATTACGTACGAGGATTATGCAGGAGGCTATTCTTTGTGGGCTTTTGATTTCACTCCAGACTAAGGCAGCGACGAGGGACATTTCCACCCTATAAAATCCGGCCAGATTCGTGTGGAAATTCAGTTTGCAAACCGAGTCCCTGATGAAACGGTGAACGTCATCCTGTATGCAGAATTTGATAATACCATAGAAATCAACAGTTTGAGAGAAGTCATTCTAGATTATTAGAAGCCATGGAAGACTGTTATCCCTCTTTACCTAGTGGAGAAACTTTAGACATGGAATGTGAGGAGACTGTGAAAGAAGAAGTGATCATGATGAAGTCAAGATGGCCAGAACAAGAAGCCCATTTAGTCTCCTGTTTTGCCAAACACTTGTTGGAAAAAATGACGGAGTTGATCAAGAAAAATTGCTATGGATGTCAAAACGATCATCCCAGTCAAATTCAACACGATAAATGCCTGATGCTGCGTCAAGAAGAAAAATTGGACGAGTATCTGGACGAAGCTTGGAGTCTCATCTCGGACGAAGACGTGTGGCACCAGTGGTATAAAGACTTGCGTGAACATTCTTGTCCACCATTAACCACTCAAGAGATCCATCGTATCGAAGCTCTCCTGAATCAGAGTGAGGAGACGAAACGAAGAAACGGTTATTTGTCAGACATTTTCAAGCAAAAAGTCAGGATCGAATTGATGACATATTATTACCTGTGAAGAAGAAAAAAACCACACAAAACATGGATACCTGGGAACTTTATTACCTTTTGAACCACAGTTCGTATACGGCTTCTTGGAATCCTGTCGTCTGTGCTAAAGATGAACTCCCTCATCGCAAACCTCAAGACCATCAAGCTTACGTGATCAACACGGACGACAGTCATCTCCCAGGAACCCACTGGGTAGCCGTTTACTTTCCTCAAGAAGGATGTGTGGAATATTTCGATTCGTATGGATTGCCCCCTTTGGAAGACGATATCATTGACTTTATGAGAAGAAATGCTCAAACCACCCGATTCAATAATGTGAAATTACAAGGCACAGATTCCTTGGTGTGTGGACAGTACTGTGTGTATTTTCTGCATCATCGCAGCCTGGGCTATTCTTTAGAACATTTAGTGACTCATTTTGATCCTCGTTCTTCTTCAAGAAATGATGTGAAAGTAGATCGATGGTTTTGTGACCATTATGCTTATCTTTTGTCTCAAGCTAGGAAACGTAGTGTCCATCAATGGCCTAATGACTTCCAACAGTGGAAATCACAATTTCATTCACAACGTTGTCAGCCCTGTTTAAAGTAGATTGTGAATTGAAAAAAAAATGTTTGTGATTTGAAAAAATTGTTTGATGTTATATTGTTGCATTATTGTTAAAAAATGTTAGAGTTGTTGTTGGTTAGTGTTAAGTGATTTTTGAATAAAAAATGTTGTGTTTTGAAAAAAATGCCTTTGTCTTTAGTTTAGCTATAAGAATGTTGGATTCATGCTCTTTCATTTCTTACTATCCCTCTCATGACACTCACTGAACGTTGCGACTCGAAAACCGTGTGGGGGATGTTTTCCTTCACGTCCGCGCTTTGACTTTAAGAACCAGGGTTGTTTCCAGTCTAACCATCCATTGTCGACTCATCCTCCTACGAAGATGTGCTCCAAACTAGCTAAGCTCAACGAAGCCTACGTGAATTTGCATAGGGTCAGACACAGTCTGATACCGAAGCCAGAAGAAATAGAGAATGTGAGAATGTTAAAAGTCACTGAAGACCTGATAGAAGAGCTCTTCAGAGAAGAAGTGAACAGGGAGAAAGAAGAATGAACAGAGAAGTACAGACTTCAAAGACAGCAGCAACAGCAGCAACAACAACAACAACAACAACAACAACAGCAGCATCAGCAACCTGAAGCTGACAGAGGCTTTGTCGATTGTCGTATCGACACCAAAGAGTTCTTCTTCTCTTTCCGAAGAAGCAGACCTATCGCCAGAAAGTCTATCCTCAGAGGACATCGCATTCTTAGAAACTAAAAAAGATTGCCATAGCAAACAAAAAAAAAACAAAAAGCAGCCCTTTTCAGGGCTACCCAATACTCTAGAAAAGAAATAACCATCAATTTGCCAATGTGTGTAGGTAGAGTAGTGTGAATATAAACACTAACTCTTTTTTTAAAAAATGTGAGGGTATGTGTTTGTGTATAAGATTGTGTGTTAGTAAGTGCTAACGTACATGGTATGGATAGTAGATTAAAATGATGTCTTTTTTGGTGTTTGAGGTGTATATTTGGGGTTAGATTGGATTGCTTTGCGTATGTGGATAGTCTATTGAAGTGATTAATGAAAAAAAATTTTAGAATAGGAATGGGTAGCATAAAAAAGTGAGTGAGTGTTTCTTTTAGGTACGCGCGTTGTTTCTTTGGTCATGATCTAGGTAAGATCAATTTTATGTTTTTAAGGGGATGTTTTCCATCACGTCCGCGCTTTCAGTATAAATTGAAACTCGCTCGGCAGTCTAGCTACCCTTGTTGATTGATCAACACCACCAGAAGAATGAACACCAGAATTGTGAAACTGCTAGAACTCCAGATGCACCTGGAATATGCCAGGCGCATATCCGCGAAAGCCATAGTAGAAGAAGCAAGAATAAAGAAGGAAGAGGAGGAGAGAAGAGAGAGGGAAGAGGATGAAAAGAAAATAGGAGAGAGGATGACTTACAAGATACCAGAGACAGAGGATTGGGGTGCTGAAGCCAATCATCCCGCCTCTGCACTCCCAAGAAGAAAGGTGAAAGGAGACTGGGGAAGAAGATGCGTGTGTGGCGCCAGGCCAGGAAGGTGCCATCATTAGATAGGTGCATCTGGAGTTCAAAAAACCAACAGCCCTTTTCAGGGCTACCCAATACCCTAGAAAAGAAATAACCATCAATTTGCCAATGTGTGTAGGTAGAGTAGTGTGAATATAAACACTAACTCTTTTTTCATAGTGTGAGTGTATGTGTGTTTGTGTTAGTGTTTGTAACTGCTCACGTAAGTTTGTGTGAATAGTAGATTATGGGTTTCTTTATTGTTTCTTAGCGTATGTGAAGAGTATAGTTTGGGTTTTATTATAAGAAATGAGAAAGTAGGGGGATGTTTTCCTTCACGTCCGCGCGTTGTTTGGTCATGATCTAGGTAAGATCATTTTTTTATGTCTTAGGGGGATGTTTTCCTTCACGTCCGCGCTTTTCGTATAAGAACCCACAGTATGCGTCGTTCAAACCATTCTACAAAGAAGATGGCTTCGAACCAACTTGACAAGATGCAAAAATTACAAGACGTTTTAGACAATTTAGGAATGATGGAGCAGATGTTAGTAAGACTCAATGAAGACCACTATTCCTATAGTCCCCATCGTGTAAAGATGGAAATTAATAACTTGAGAAAAGTAAAGGACATAATAAGTGGTGTCATGAAAGAGATAAAGGAGGAGAAGGAGGATGAAGAGGAAAGAATAAGAATAAGAAAATGGAATGAAAAAATTGAAAAAGAAGAAGAAAATGAGAAGAGGAAGAAAGAAGAGGAGGAAGAGAAGAAAGAAGAGGAGGAGGAGAAAAAAAAAGAGAAAGAGTGTAGGAGAGAAAATAAGAAGTTGGTGGAGAAAAAGAAGAAATTAGAAGCAGAAGAAGAAAAACCAAAGGCCCTTTTCAGGGCCACGCATATTTCTCGAAAAGAGAATGACTTTTCAATTGCCTACCCCTTTTTTAAATTTAAAAAAAAAAAATTTAAAAAAATCCCATATTCAATTCCCCTTGTCTCTAGACAAGCCCAAACTCTATTCCCCCATGTTAAATTCCCCTTGTACGTAAAGTGACCCACGATTTTTCTCCATGTTAAATTCCCCTTGTACGTAAAGTGACCCACGATTTATCGCCATGTTAATTCCCCCTGTACGTAATCTGACCCACGATTTTTCACCATGTTAAATTTCCATTGTACGTAATCTGACCCGGGGGGGTCTGTAATGCTAATTCCCATTGTACGTAAAGTGCCCCCATATACTACTTGCCATTGATGGCAACGTATATGTGTATGCGGTCTCGGCTTGTGGACAAGACTGTGCGTAGTGATTACAAATCAGGTTGTTGTGAAGAAAGAAAGAAAGAAAGAAAGAAAGAAAGAAAGAAAGAAAAGAAAAGAAAAGAAAAGAAAAGAAAGAAAGAAAGAAAGAAAGAAAGAAAGAAAGAAAGAAAAGCAGTTAGATAAATTAGTAGGCAGGTATGTAAATAGATGGACAGCCGGACAGAGACATGCAAAGAGACAAAGTATCTTGGTATGTAAATCTATATTTATATTTCAAAAGCTGCTTACCGCATTCATCGAAACTTCTGGGTCAACTTCAAGTTTTCTGAATCGCCCCTCGTCATAATCTAATTTGTACAATTGACTTTTGTGAGCCAATGTCAGCATTGTTAACACTGAAATAAGGACATTAATTGTTGTTATGCGCATTGTTCCTCGTGGCAAATGATCGGCCGCAACTCAATGTCGTAGTCTTATAGGACACATAGAAGGAAAATTAAGTACTCTGATTGCCGGTCTGTCACATTCTTCCCGCAGATATCGCTGTATGGCAATTGTTATCTTTGCGAGTGTTTCTGTCGGGTATGCGAAACATCCTTCCGTCTCATCTCCGCAATGAAACTCGAAAGCTAAGCATTAATTGTATTAGCTGGTGCAGAACACGGCTCAAGACGAACAGGCATGAACCTAGCGTTTTCATTTTCTTAGGCAATGTTCTTCAGTGCAAAGTCCAATCACTCCATAAAATAACTACCAACGTCTTGTTTTCGCAAGTTTTATTTCCGCACATCTTCAATGGACTGATATTTGAAGTTATTCCCTGAATTTGAGAGGAGGTATGTCGTGCCTAATGTATTTCTTTACAAATAAAAAGCAATACAAATGTGGAAATCACACAATATCCTATATAATTTCACCATTCCCCTCCCCCTCCCCTCCCCCCCCCCCCGTATAGCAAAGATTCTTCAAATCGTGATCTGGATTGTTGTTGAATGCGAAGTAGATATTAACTCCACTGTGCTCGTAAAGTACACTTTTTGCGAACGGTTGGAACTATTTCTTTGTGTGCATCAGAGGTGCAGAACAATATATGAAATAGAGCAAATGAGAACTTACTCACCGACTAAAAGAGAATAAAATTTCGAGGTTATGCAAAATACCATGAAGGTACTTGCAGCTGACGAAACAATGTGTTTTGGACATGTGTAATTTCTTATCAACCAAAATTTCCAATAAATAAATAAAAAGTCTTGCCTACTCATTTTTTTTCACACTGAGCAAAAGGGAGATCGGTAACGGAATAACTTTGTACATGTATATGGCTTTAATAATTAAATAATCAAGAAATTATTAATATTATAGACCGCATTGGACATACAAGTCAGTCCAAACCGGAGCCTAACGTTGTCTTCTATCTCCTTTCCTGCACATTGCAGTGATATGATCTAATAATCATCATCATCATCATCATCATCATCATCATCATCATCATCTACTAGCAGCTGCATGATAATAATATACTAGCATCTGCGAGGTTAGTGTTAGGGCTGGTTGGCCTGGTGTCAGGATAATGTGACTGGGTGGGACATGATGCTACATGTCAGCAGCATGATGCTCGAGTGCTAGACGTCACTATAAACCGTCACAATGGGGACATCCTAGCGATATGACTAAAATTATTAAAGTTACGTAAAAATATAAGTTGCACACAAATAATAATAATAATAATAATGTAATAATAATAATAATAATAACAACAACAACAACAACAAATGAATAAATAATAAATGAATAAATAAAAAATAGACCATGATATATTGTTTCACCGTCTCCAGCATGTTTTTGGTAGTCACGATATTGCCTTACTTTGCTTCAAGTCCTACTTAGTCAAAAGGACTCAAATTGCGTCCATAAATAGAAGAATAAAATCCCAGCCCAGTTTATTTCTGCTTTGGTGTTCCGCCAGGCTCTGTTCACGGCCCCGTTCTCTTCATTCTACATACTCAGGCACTCTGCAGTAGGGTAAATAACAGTCTGAGGCAACTACCCCCGGTACTTGTTTTAAACTGTACCAGGAGTAGGCCCATAAATCAACCCCACAAATCTGTATTGATACTGTTTGACGATGTTATGGGTCTGATACTACCTGTCCATTAAAATATGCAATTTTGCTGCATGCAAATCATTCCGGAACAAACCCGCGTACACTTTAGACACATACCGGTAATTGGTATCAGCCATATCAAGCGCGAAGTTCAAAATGGCCACAGGACAGATGGTTGTGCTATTCCAGGTGGATTTACAAGTCACCAAAAAACATATGATTTGCTCAGGAAATATAATCTACATGTCACCAAACGAACCCTTCAGCCGACGGTAGCTGTACAGCCACGATAAATACCGGTAAGTGTATAAAATATACATTGATGTGTGCAGCCAAATTTTGTTGCAGATAATTGCAGCTTTTAATGAATACGTGATGTCAGCCCCTCACCCGAAAGTCAGTATCATCACGGGTGAAGGGCTGATTTATCGGCCTATACCTGGAGTAGCTTCGCACTGTAGCCAACCAACAATTTTGTTAATTTTTATATAGTTTCTGAAATTGTGTTTACATTTTTGTGATCAGATTTATCGCCCAAGCATTATTTTCTTTGTGATATGTAACTCGTCTTTCGTATCGCAGGATACAGTCTACTTTCACTGATGTGCACACTCTTTTCAGTGTGATGTTTTTATGATACATAATTCGTCTTTTATATCGTAGCATTCGGTCTATTGTTTCATTGGTTAGTGCACCTGATTCATTCCGGTATGTTACACGGGTAAAAGTATCACATGAAGACTCACAACAGGAACTTTTACAATTACTACTTAATAAACAATATATAAATAGCTACTCTTTCATCAACAGTAGAACTGCTCTCAAGATTTTTAGGTAAAATATTCATGACACCAAAATACATTCCCCTCCCCGCCAGCAGCAGGGGGGGCGAATCGGACATTTTGTCCAATCGTCATTTGGCTTAATTAATACTTTCTGCACTCAGCGGATCCGGTGTAGTCAGCGCCTGGTAAAAAAAAAACGACGTCGGTCCATCCTACACGACGGTGACGTCATTTGGTTTAATGCGCGCCGATCCCAGTTTTGTCAGCGTCCGGTAAACACAGCGACGACCGCGTCGATGTCATTTCCCCCCCCCCCCCCCCCCCCCCGCTGCTAAGAAGTTATTTACAATGATCTTACAAACAGAGTGATTACTAACTCCTCCTCTTGTAGATCAATTAGGTTATTTGACTGATCGGTAAGTCTAAAATTAATTCTCGTTAAAAACCGATTATGGCATCGCATATAGACCGGATTAATTGGGCTCTCAACGATTAAGAATCCTGGAGGGGCTGTTGGCGAAAATGAATAAAGGATATACCCCTGTTGAGCTTGATTTGATTGCTTGGTATCTACCTGGTAACTCCCTTCGATAACATCACACACTAGATTGATTGCTATCACCGATGCGATATTTACGTTGTATGGAGCAATATGCCTACCACCATCTCCGTTATCGTGTCTGAGGATAATTGATGGACCGAGAAAATCATTAAGAGACTTTTTTAGTTCTGGCGCGTTGTATCCTGGAAACTTGAAATCGGGTAAATCGGCTTCTGTGATATTATACTCGGTTAGGAATTTTTGTTTATTACCATCGCTGTTATCGGATATCATTTTAACGATTCGTTCATTGATATATTCCATGTCTGATATAAGTTGATTTAACACCTCAACGTGTTTTCGTGCTTTTGTTTTCCGTAGTTGTTCTAGTTGCAATTGGTAATAATGATTAATCTCGATAAAAGCATTAGTGATATCATTTAAAATAACTGTTAATATGTCGATCGATTCAGTGGTTTTGTCATACTGAAAAAACCACTGCATGATATTCCTGTTTTGAAATAAAAACCAACTGGGTAATAACGTGCTTTTTATAATAGACAAATTATCTCGATAACTGGGAATAATTTCATGATACGATTGCACATTTGTGTGCAAATACGCGGGGATTCCATTAGGTGGATTCTCGGGCCAACCTAGTATGGTTCTTATTGAACTGTTATAAATATCAACCATATACCCCGGTGTGCTTATTTCAATCGTCGACGATAACGTCGGTTCGTGAACCGTAATATCGATTTTTGATTCTTTTCCTGTGATCGATTTTATCCTGCGTTGAAATTCTTTATTGATTTGTTCTACTTGGTATGACCCAGTTGGTATTGTAATCTCATTCCAGTCTGGGGTCCCATCGGGTTTATTTGTCCATGCAAAACCCAGCGAGTTATTAGGTTGTTGTCCGTTAAATGCTTCCGCTCGGATATTAGGCCAACTGTGATATATTCGCAATTTTGCCAGCGCTATTTCATTCACTGGAATCGGAGAGGGGAAGTTTACACTGAATTCTGGCTTCGTTGATGTTATCGATATCATGTTTGTTTGTATCGGAGTTGTGTTCTCCGCGATCCGTTGAAGCAGTTCGAGTGACATTATTGTTATTACTAAAGTTATTTTCAATTTCTAATTTCAACATCGCGGAGTTATACAACTGGACCATCGTGGAGAATTCAGCATCGGATATAAACGAATTATCTATCGCCAACGAGATCAACCCGGATAATTTCGAGTACGCGTCGGATACTATTTGATGTTTTACTGTATACTCGTTGAGTTTTTTCTGAGCACACGATGATATCTTTCTAGTGATTGCGTTGGCGACTCCAGCAATTGTTGTCGCCGCGGAGATAGCGATTGGAACAGCGATCGGGGCCATCATGGTCACCGTGGATAAAATAACACCGGTACCGGCTACTATACCTGACACCGAGTACACGACCGCGTCGATGGTGGTTATTTTTCGACGGTATTTTTTTATTTTTACACGGTATTGTTCGGAAAGCGTTTTCAAATTCGCGGAGAATTCTTTTACGGTATTGAATCGATATTGATGTGACGTCGGTGATACCTCTGATTCAATTACCTTGGTGGTCATTTTTATTTTAAAAGAGCTAGTGTTTTTAATTACTCACTTAGATCCGCTACAAATTCCACATACCATGTAATGTTTGCCCCGGTTAAATTTTTATCAACGGCTTTAATTGTAAACGGTTCAGTTGCGTCCTTGTCTATAATTGTTGATATTGTATTGTTAAACCCGAATGAACTTGACGATGTTATATTAAACTGCATCATTGAAACAAGTGTCAATCGATAAATGCCCTTAACAGTTGCGGTAATATTTACTATATTCTGTGTAGGAGTCCAAGCGAATGATTCATGATGAATCGTGTATACTGTGTTGATGGTGTTTTCATGAGGGATTTTTATTTTTGTCATTTCCGGTAGTCTGTTTTTAATCGCTGTAACATCAGTTTTGATTGTTCCTATTTCCTGTATATGAACGTATAACCCCGCTTTGATCGTTTCAACATCAGTTTTGATTTTTTCTGTTTCCTGTCCATATGTGTATACATTCCCTTTGATCGATTCAACGTTAATTTTGATTGTTTCTATTTCCCATTTATGCGTGTCTATACTCATTTCGTTCGTTACAACATCAGTTTTGATTATTTCTATTTCCCGTTTATGCGCGTCTACACCCCTTTTGTTCGCTTCAACATTAGTTTTGATTATTTCTATTTCCCGTTTATGCGCGTCTACACCCCTTTTGTTCGCTTCAACATTAGTTTTGATTATTTCTATTTCCTGTGTCGCGTCTACACCCCTTTTGTTCGCTTCAACATCAGTTTTGATTATTTCTATTTCCAGTTTATGCGCGTCTACACTCCTTTTGTTCGCTTCAACATCAGTTTTGATTGTTTCTATTTCCTGTCTATACGCAGTGATATCATTTATAGTTATTGTAATTTCATCCGGTTTGGTATTTTTTTTACCAAAGAATTTATCAATGGTGTTATCAGCCCTGTTAAAATTTTTTCGTAACATGTAAAATTGGCCCGACAGCGTTGTAAACTCCGAAATAGTATTTTTTATCCCCACAAGATTCGGTTCGGTTACCGTCGGGGTTCCAAAAAAACTAGCAGTAGTGAGTTGTGTATCGGTGACAGACTTTTGTATCCCCTCGAACTGATTTGCTTGCGCGTTAAATTTATCATACAAATTTTTTAACGAATCCGACACGGATATATAATTGTTGTCAAGTGTACTTATTTTTCCATTTATCGTCAAGATGGATTCACCTGATTTAAGTCGTCCGTCGCCGGTATACAGCGCGATAGTGTCCTCGGAGGCATCATTATTTCGTGTTAAAACGTCATTCAGCGACACATTACTGGATTTCAGTTTACCCTGGCGGTCTTGAAATACAACTATTTCGCCCGGGTCAACACTGGTTAAATTCAACGTATCAGCGATTTCATCCTCGATTAGTTTTTTTATGTCATCGGTGGCGAGCGTTTCCGTGGGTTTTTTCAGCGCCGAAACCGGTCGTCCCCAGATATCAATCATTATTATTGTAAAAAAAAAACAGTGTTTTTAATTAACCCGCCGGGCCTCTACGACCCCACTAGTGTATTCGTTTACAACCACATGAGGTGGTTTCCGCGATGATGAAATCGCCGCGAGTACGTTCAATACCTCACGGCCGCATATCGTTGGGTCACTTAATTGTTGTGTTGGCAGCGTGGAATAATAAACCGGGGCTGAACACGCCCGGATATACCGCATGAACTCGTTTGGCGGGGCTAACCCGTATGAATCAAAATAGACGATCGCACGCGGATCAATTGCGTATGCAACCCAATGAGTTCCCGCTCCGGAGGATTTATCGAGGTTAATTATACCGGTTTCAATATTCCTTGGTTTTGTCGGTAATTGATCCCTCATGAAAACACCTCTGAAGTTTTTTATCGCTAACGCGTTTGCGGCATCTATTAAATCAAAATTAGACATTGGAGTCATTGACTCTTGAGTTAATAAACGGTTCCCGGTAGTCTTAGACCCTTCCCCGAGTACCATGAATACGGGGTTCCCGGTAGTCTTAGACCCTTTCCGGCTACGGGTCGTTTTTTTTTATAGCCTTTCCCGGTTGCCTTCTTCAATGCCATTCCCGCCGCGGTACCAACGGCTCCTAACACCGCCGCCTTCGCCACTGCTGGGGCCGCCGCGGCAATCAACGCTGGAATCGCAGCTAACAGCGGAAATATCCCACCGGTCTTTTCCATGTTTTTAATCGCTGCGGTCGAAAAATCTATTTGAACACCCTTTTTATTCTTCATCGCATTATTGAAATGTTTTATTTGACGCGCCGTCAACGATATCTTATGATTACCACCTGCCATCTGTGACGGCTTCAGCGTTATTGTGGTTCCACATTGTTTAGCCGACTTTGATCGTAATTTCTTGACTTGACCATCAGTCAACTCTACACTGACGACACTATACGACATTTTATTGTAAACGCGTTTATGTTTTCAATTACATGTTTTCCACTGGCGCATCAACGATTCTCATTCGTCCACCAACGCCTTCCAACAGCATTGATTTATCGCTGAGAATGACAGCAACCGCTCTGTAATTAACACCACCCGGGGCTATACGAGCTCGGAAGTGTATATCAGCGACGGATTGTCTCGTTAAATCAAGATGTTCCAGCGAAAAATAATAAATCGGATACAGCTTTTTAAAATCAAGTTGTGATATTTGCAAACCAGTGTCGACGTTTTGATCACGACCCATATATGACAGCAATCGATGATACACACGTGCGACATGGTTGTCGCCGTAATTAAGCTGTATATCCTCGGATGGTTCCTGTTGTCCGTTTATTCTCAGCGAAACATCCCTGACTCCTAATTGATCAAATATCATATGGCTGCGTTCTTGATTACCCAATCGTTCCCTATTCTGTAGCGCTATGAATATATGACGCGGGGCTGAAACACCCTGTTTTGATGCCAGGTGCCATGTAAACGTATCGGCGACGTTATCCTCTTTAGCATCAGTTGTTACCGCTAGCCAACTCAACAACGATTTTCCTCCCTATTCCATAAATGCTAACAATCGTGTTTCCGTGGTAACTGATGGAGTCAACACCGGCATCCACAATGCCATTTTAGTTAAAACGACTTTACCGGCAGCGACGCCAGCAGCATGCCATATTGCATTGTTATCATCGCCCCTTCGCGTCAGCGCGATTGTATGCTTAGCCCCATAGATAACTTTTCTAACATTTCTGCAGAATCCAAATATGTGATGGAGTGGAATCGCGCATGAAAACTGCCGGTGTGGTCTTTGCAACATCCCTACTCGTGTTGCGAATCCTAGATTGTAATCATTGTTGATACTCTTTATAATATTGAAATTAGCGCCTGGTCTTGCTCTGCGGTCTGGGTTATTTGCTTCAGCCTGTGGGTCAACTGCGGTATCTCTTTCCACTAGCACGTTAACGTACTGAAGATGATCAGCGTTATTAGTGGTGTCCTTTGCGAACATCATAGATGGGCCCGCCGATCTTGTATAATCATCTGAATACCTCGCTAACCCAATTATCGTCGTTGCAACATCAACCTCGCGTTCTATTGATTCAATTTCTCGCCCGTCAATAAGATATCTGGCGCTCTCAAATAACGCCATGATACCGTTGTTAACGAAGCCAACTCGAACACGATCGTCATCTGCGTATGGTGCATTATCGGCAGCATTTGTCACGAGTTCTCCCTCAATTTCGATAAACGCTTCACACGGCAAAAAATATTTACTGGTATCTTGGACTTGAAGTTCAATTCGCGATCATAGGTCAGGTTGCGCTGCATAATAAGAATAATATTGATAATCACGGACAGAATCATCCCTGCGCACTGGGGCATCCATATCAAACGCGGGATCAGCGGTTCGCGCAAACATTTCTATTATTATTCATGTCGGTGTTTTCAATTGAAATCTATCAACGTCGTTTTCGTCGTAGACCACTCCCCGCTATCGCGTTAATGATCGCGTTGGTTGACGCATCGGCGGATGGCGAAGTCGCCGCCAACGGCTCTAATTTTTCTTCCACGGCGTTATTTATTACTTTACTGACATTCGCAGGCATCACTGTCGTTGATGGCATCTGTTTTTTTCTCCTCACCAACGACATTAGTTTGTTCCGCGCGGCTGAAAGCGCCTTTCCGGCAACATCTCCAATAGCGCTGATTCCCTTATCACGAATAACATCAATAGCCTTCATTCCTAATTGTTTGGCTAACGGCGCTACTTTTGGAGCCATTCTTGTAAATAACCCCGCAATGGTGCTACCGAGACCATCTCCATAGTACGCGCGGTAAACAGGCAATCGCGAGTTTACCACGTAGACGAGTACTGGTTTATCATGGTTGTAGTGTATGATCATCTTTATTATAAAAACACCAGTGTTTTCCAATTAGTGATTGATCACCAGTGATTGGTCAATCGCTGTAATGACCGTGGTCCACGAGTTCGTCTATGAGCGTTCGATATGCATTAATGTCCATGATACCACCGGCAAATAACCGCCTGCAAATATCAGCGGCCTCATTGATTATTTCCGGAGAGTTATTTCCGGCTCGTTTTCCTCCGATTAGTATTTCCAGCCGTGATATATCACTGAGAACACTACCAGGACAGGTAACGCCGTAGGATTCTTTACCAACAGAGTATCCTTTTCCTTTTTTTGGTGTTCTACTCTTAACTTCCTTGTGGAATGTGTCGTAATCGGGATCACCACGTGGTACCGCATCTTTGTGTTTACTTGCTAAATACACTATTCTTGTCCAATCCTTTAACGTCTTTATATTTTTCTCGTAACCGCTATTGATATGCTTATCTCGTATGCTCTTAGCAAAATTAGAGACAATAAAATCAACTAATTCTTCGTAGCCGAGATTTCTAATTTTATCTATTGTGCTCTTTTTAAGAACATTACGGGGTATATTCTCCTTTTTCTCTATTTCTTCCGGTATTTCTTCCAGTAGTTCTTCCGGTATTTCTTCTTCTGGTTCTCTTGCGGTGGCGCCTGGTTCTTCCTCGTCGGCCATTGTAACATAAGGTTCTTGTGGGTCCGTTATAGCGAGTGGTGGCGGCCTCCGTGTTGTAGCGAATGCTATTTTCGCAGGGAGTGTTTCCAGAGACTTTTTTGTTTGCTCGGTCTGAGCCGCTATCTTTTCAAGCGCACCGAGGACGGGCACAGTTGCCGCCGTAACATCTTTGGTCGCTTTAGTTACCGGAGCAAAGAGCTGTTCGCTTCCAACAGTAAAATCAGTTTGTAGTTGTTGCCGCGTTTGAAGTTGTTTTCGAACCCTGTCTCGTAACGGTATGAACTTTTTATGCGTTACTAGCCGCTCTCTGGCTAGCCGAGTAGTAAGTGATTCGCCTACCATTATTGCAATTGCTCCGTAATTTCTAATTTCCCGCCGAGTGTGGCGGGGATATGTCCCAGGGGCTCCAGGGAGTTTTCGTCTATAATCCTTCTAATGTTTTTAATTTTATTAGAGATTTCTCGACGTCGTTCAAAAGCCTGTCCGAGTTTTTTTCGTACTGTCTCAACGGCAGTAAATAATCCAATAAATGCATTTACGTCATTGCCATACAAGTTTTCATTGATCGTATATTGTAATCGCTTTATAAAAGAATACTCGCGTGGCAAGGTATATCGACCTTTCTTTGATTGCTCATTAATAATTTCATAATCGGACAATATTTTTTGGTTATCAAGCTTATCAGATAATTCAATTCCTTGATTTTTTAATTTTAAAATCTCGGTTAATATATTATTGATGTCTTCGATATTCATATTCTTATAAAACATCTTATTTCTAATATCAAAAAAAAAATTATTTTACAAAATGAACCCCGCGTATCAATCCCGAGGTGTGTTAACATTCGATGAAACCGTAGGATAATTCGTTTTCTTCCGGAAGAGACAATTTATTGTAGCGTTCGCACTGTCATGGTGACTTCGTCACGGTGACCTTGTCACTCGCTGATTTCTGTTATATATGAAAATCGAATTCTGTGACCCGTCTTTTTTGAGATCGCTGTTTGATATACTCGTTCTGCAACAAATTGTATTGAGGCTCTACAAATATCGAAATATTTTCCTGCCTCATTCATCGACTGAAATATTTTTTCCTCGTGAGTTGTTGTATCAAATGACTTTACGCTTTTTGCTTTTTTTGAGCATTTACCAGTTTGGCCTTTTTTACTATTTTCACTCTGAGAGATAGCTTGCAGGTTTATAAGAGAATTATTTTGAGGACATCCATCAATATGATCAATAACGAGACCGTCCTCGATTAATCCGTTGAATGCTTCAAATACCACCCTATGAACATAATACTTCTTCTTTCCGGCACCAAACATCAAGTATCCGTGATTATTTTTCCATCCAACCGGCTTCTTCAGTCTACAATTTCTAACAACGCCGTCGCGAGATGCCTCGTAATTAACGAGGACGGGATGCGGCTGAAATTCTTGGTTCATTTGTATAATAATACTACTTGTCTAATTCATTATTTGGTTTAATTATAAACCTTGCAATGTAGTCCTGAGGAGTTTTGATGACGAAGTCTGCGGTGGAGTCAATGACGGCATTTTTTATTCGCTTGTCATAATAGCGTTTTAACTCCCTGTATCGCTTTCCGCCACAATTGATACACAACTGCGATTTTCCTCTTACACCAACGTGACAAACCAAGCACGGTAGGGGGCCAAGAGAACCATTACGAACGCTTTGTAAATGATACCCGCAGAATTCACCTCTACATGATTTATTGCACGGGGTTGTCGACCCAATCATCAACCATTTGCAGTGATTCATTATACTATATTCTTTCATTTAAATACTTGTTTTAATTATATGGAAGAGTTTGAGAGATTAGCAGCAATTAAGCCCTGGAAAAATATTAAGTTCAATCTCGATAGAGTCCTCAAGGACGCACCAAAAGCGTTAATAAACGATAGAACCCTGTTGAATAAAATACGCGACTGTATCAATGAATTCAAGCGTGATGGCGCATCTCATAGTTGGTCAACATTTCGAATTGATGGTGTTGTTGATGCTACCATGAACGACAACCGCGCAGCAACGATAATATCACAACTTGACGGTAAAAGGTATTTCTTCAGAGTAAAATTCATTGTCCGGGTGGAATCAGGTAATTGGATCATACGTGATAAATTTGAACCGGTTCTCAACGACAAGAAAACAGTCATTGTTAGCCGCGACTCCAAGCCAGGGCTGTTAACCGGAATTGACAGACCATACTATGAACGATCGTATCCTGAAACAGCAATTGTCTATGGAATATACCCGTTAAATAAGAAACCTGATATCGGAAAACTAGCGCCGATGAAACAGTCAACGGGGATAAATTGTGTAGCAGAACGAGTAATAGAGCATTTTACAAATGCGTGTCGAGGAAACAAATTGACTGATTTACGACGTAGCAAAATAAACCAATGGGAGAAGACAGTGCGCGAGCGAGGAGCAACCATCAGCGACATAGCGAAATTAGAAACGTCGCTGAGATTTCCAATAACCGTTACAACGATAACCGGTGAAGTATTATATGAATCAAAGTATAAATCAAAGGGAGCCCCAATCAAAATTATTGATCATAACGAACACGCGTGGACGCCCGCGGTCACAATATTTCCACGGGATAGAACAGTAAAGTATATCCCCGAGAAATTCCTGGGAGAGGATAGTTTTCTCGCGGAGAGGAAACTATTTGATGCTATTGCCTGCTTGTGTAAAAACGACCCTGTATCAGTGTGGTTACTTCGCAGTGCTGAAAACGATGTGGATACCTTTGATCAGTTTGTAAGACCAAACGGTGAATTATATCGCACTGAAGCGTTTCACAACAAGATGAAAAAAACCGCCATGGAATTTGAAGAGCATGATGAACAACTGCTAACAAATTGTTTTACGATTCCATCGGTTGCGGCTCATGTTGCAGCAAGGAAAAATGCGTGGAGACCAACGCGCAAGGAATTTCTACCGGATGTACAATCCAGTTGTTTGGAATATTATCACTGTGGACTATGGAACACTGAATACAACCCCGACGCTATGATTTCCGTTGATATGGTTGCCTGTTATCCAGCGAGTTTTCTCGGGTATGGATCCGCCGCTGAGTATTTCAAACGATTTGGACACCCCAGACATGAAATGACTCGTGTTGCTATTAATGGACCACTGCCTGATTTTGATTTAACCGGATTCGCTCGCATAGTATCATTTGAATTCGCGGCAGGACTTCATCGCTGTTGTTATATTTGGATCGGTAGACACATGGCTGAAAAGAAGTGGCTGCCAATAGCGCTGCTACGGTATATGATTGATTGTAGCATGCTTGTATCGTTGATTGTCAGTGACGCGATTATATCATATCGGGCGCAGACTGAAGTCTGGTTACCAGAACCAGAGCGTCTAGATAGCATAATTGACGAATCCAGAAAACACATTGATGCCAACGAGGAATATATCCTCGAATGGTCCAAAAAGATATTCAACCAACGAAACCGCGAGGCAAAAGATCTCGGTAGAAGAATAATTGGTAAGTTCACACAAGGTGGAAAAAACTGCGACTACAAACGATATTGCTCACGGCTGATTATAGATGACGCAGAATATGATTTCGTAATCAAGGACGCAGTGGCAAAAAATAAATACGTGAACTGCAAAACAGCTTTCTTGTCCAATGGAACAAAGTTGGGTACAGTTGTTACTTACGCCGATGGAGACAGCCCCGCGTATCCGCATTTGAGGGCGTCTATGCTGGGTTACGCCGCTATCAATTTATTCTCGATGATAAATAGATTTCCCGACACCGCGGTTAGAGTTGGGATTGATTCATTTTATATAGACGTAAAGTACAAGGGAAACTTAGCCGAGTTTACTAGTCCGGACGAGAGTTGGGGTATATGGAGAATTAAAAATGAAATACGACGCGATTATTCCCCGTCAGCAAATGTCACCGTTGAAAACAATTACTTACGCGCTGATAATTTATCAGAATGGTCTAATGCACCACCGTGTTCTGATCCAATTTGTAGATATAAAACAGTTTATTTAAGCGGCTGTGGCGGGTCAGGAAAGACGACTCGGGCAATTGAATTATTTCGAACGCGGGCAAGTATAATCGTGCTTACACCGACCCATAGACTAGCGCGAGAGATAAAACAACGAAATGTTGACGCCGTTACTTATCACAGCTTTTTTCGATACAGCGGCGGTGAGTGGACTCCTGATCGAATGGGGGAAAAATTTATTCCTGAGGTTATCATCTGGGATGAGATATGTACTGTTTCGTTAGATACTTTACAAATGTTTCTTGAGTGGTTGCTGCGCGCGAATACAGCGGTAATCATGTGTGGCGACCATGGCCAACCACCACCATTTGTCGGCGAGGGTCCACATGATTGGTTAAAGGGTTTTGTGGACTATTATGAAGAAACCGATACTGATTACCGAGCACTTGATGAACAACTGCGCGAGGTTAAAAAATTAATCAGATTACAGCCGGATAGAGTTCAATGTGAAATAATCCGCGAGGTGATTCCGGAAACGCCGTTAAATGAATTTTGGGAAACATGGAGACCAAACGATTTGATTGTAGCGAGTAGAAAGATAGTCAGAGACACACTTCAGCGGAAGTTGTTTGCGTTGCATAAGGAAAAGTTTCCAACGCGTCCAGTGCCGTTGTGTTATAGACCCGCGGACACACGGCGGCAGAACATTGAAGTTGAAATCCCGGGCCCGACAGCGTCAGGGACAAAAAAACAAATTCTTGTGCTGAATGATATTGTGCTCGTTGATATCAGCGTCGTCGAGGGCGCGCTACGTGCTGATAAATCCCCGTGGACGCTAGGATACGCAACAACAATACATTCCTCGCAGGGACTAACCATCACGGATACAATTGTTTGGATAGTTGATAATCGCATCGAATGGTCAAATCTAGTCTATCTTGCAGTGTCCCGAGTACGGAGGATAAATCAGCTTCGAAGAATTGTTATTGACGAAGCCAGTGACAACGATGACATCATTGATGCTAGCGTCATTGATAGAAAACTTTCGGGTTACCGCCAACAGGATAAAAAAAAACAGCGGCGTTTTGATATTGATGCCGAATTAATAATTGCGTTACGACAACAACAGAATAATCACTGCGCGAGTTGTAATTGTGTAATGCGCTGGCGTTATTCGGATAAAGACGCTCGCCAATTTACCGTGGACAGGATCGATAACAGTCTCGGTCATGTCAAAAACAATGTGAGGTTGACCTGTCTTGAGTGCAATAGACGCAACGGCGCTAGTTAAGGCCACGTGGGGGCAATTGAGTATCGTCAGGTATCACTTGTAGTTGCTCGCGAGTAAATCCGCGCTGTGGGGCAGTTGAATCCAGTCTATAGATCGGTGGTCTACCAGTTGATCGTGTTATCGTTGATATGTTATGTGTGGTAACACTCCAAATAGGATCAGTAGCTCTTTTTTTACCGCCTTCAAGCTCTCCTGGTTCATACAGATATCTAACAGTGACATTGCCGAGAATCGGCTTGGAAACGCTATCTATTTTTGATCTTCCGGGTATGTACTCGTATTTAATCGCGTCGCTGGGCTTCATGTTGATTGCTCGGGTAATCTCGTTATTTAACGCTGCAATTACGCCTGGCAACCTTTTGACCCATTCACGAGATCGTTTTTCCTGGATGAATTCTTTCGCGTATTGATATCCAAATAACCGTTCAGCAAGAGTCCGATTGAATCGTTCAACAATTGCCTGATCACGATGTAGCGCAGTATGACCTCGTCGTATCGCGACGCTATGATGTTTCAGCGTTGATAAAACAGCGCCGCGAAATTCATTGCCAGGATCAGCTTGTAATAGATTTGGCCAGCGCAGAGGACCCCTTCGGTAAATCCTCTCAAACGCATCGGCTACTTCAGTTGCTGACTTTGTTTTTAACGGCTCCGCTTGTTTGTATCGACTCGCAACATCAACTACGGTTAGCGCGTATTTGTAACCGTTGTCATGCGGCAGAAATAATATGTCAGCCTGATGAACTTCATTAGGTACGCTGACATCAAAGCGCGAAAAGTTGATTTGTTTAGGCGGTGGTAGATAAATTTGCCATATAGCCTGTTTGGATAACCAATTAGCCGCAGTGGCCTTTGTTACCTTTGCAGCGCTTGCGAGTTTACCAATTGCGGCCTTCCCCTTCCAGTATCCTCTCGGAGAATAATAGATGGATTCCATGTTGTTATTATAAACGCTAGCGTTTTCAATTACCAGCGCGAGAAGCTCCGCTTCCAATCATTAATTTACCTTTCATAGCCGATTTTACCAACCATGAAGCCAATTTTTCTTTGAATGATTTATCAGGAATAGCATTTAACGCGTGAATTAATTTTACATCCGCGATATGACGCTGTTGCAGATCGCTACTTTTGTAGTAAGCAACATCATGAGCATGACACGCCTTATCGATAGCGTTTATTGGATACTCACCGGGTTTGGGCTGATTTTGATCATCGAGTCTGATATCTAATCGTGTTCCGGGGCCACAGTAGCTATATCCTGGGAGGTGCTTTTCTCCTGGATACTTTGCCCACGGTGTTCCGGGGAGTTTTGATAACTTGGCTGCAATATCACCTCCTCGCTTTTTTTTAAAACATCCCCGGGTCTAATAGAAATAAATCTAAATTTCTTTGTACCGCATTGTACACACTTACCAGTAAGCGCCGATCTGTTATTTCTCGTTGTAACGGTTGTCATATCATTTGTGCCAGTACGCACTCTACACTTCACACAATATAGATCCATAATTTATGTATAGAAATATGGATATAATTGATTTTTCGGCGACTAAAACAAGAGAACCAGTTAAGCATGTTGCAGCGTTACCAAACTCGATCCGGATGATTATCATCGGACCATCTGGATCCGGCAAGACGCAATTGTTACTCAATTTAATAATGAGATGGATGAAGTGGGATAAGTTGTATTTAATCGCCCCTAGCGTGGATGATCAACGATGCTACGAGGTGTTGAAAGATTTTAACGAGAATGCATCAGCGATCGCTGAAAAAAATGTTATTGAGTTTATTACAGATATCAATGATGCACCAGGTATTGATGATATTGATGGCGACGTTAACAATCTAGTCGTGTACGATGATGTTATGTTAGACAATCAAAAAAACCCAGCTAGGATATTTTCCAGAGGCAGGCATAAAAACACCGACGTGATATATGTCACTCAACGATACACTCAGATTCCAAAAGTAATCAGAGACAACTGTAATATTCTTGCTGTATTCAACGGCGTTGATACACACACGCTACGAAATATTTGGCAGACATGGTGCGGCGGTGACATGGACTTTAATGGTTTTCGAAACTTTTTTAGTCATGCTCAGTCGACCCCACATGGATTTGTAACGATAAATTTACATGATCCTCGGACACGATATCGTATCGGACTTGACCAAATATTCGGTTAAATTGTAAATAACTTCTTAGCAGCAGGGGGGGTAATGACATCGACGCGGTCGTCGCTGTGTTTACCGGACGCTGACAAAACTGGGATCGGCGCGCATTAAACCAAATGACGTCACCGTCGTGTAGGATGGACCGACGTCGTTTTTTTTTTACCAGGCGCTGACTACACCGGATCCGCTGAGTGCAGAAAGTATTAATTAAGCCAAATGACGATTGGACAAAATGTCCGATTCGCCCCCCCCCCCTGCTGCTCCGCCAGCTCTAGTTGGGCCTACCTAAACATAAATATATACATTGGAAACGTACATCATGGATTCCAGCATAGACATGGCATATCAAATATTATGGACGGACCATTTAATGTTCGGTCCACATATCTTAAGAAAGTATTCCTACGCAGATTTATAACAACCCCCTCCAAAACCGATTAAAAAATGATCTTGTGAAAAACTGAAATTGTCTGTATGGAAAGAAAATTCCAGGCCTCCAGTTTAATGGTTGTACCCCCTCCCTCGCTCTGTAACCTTCATTAGCTACCTGTTCGATCCAGTTTAATGGTTGTACCCCCTCCCTCGCTCTGTAACCTTCATTAGCTACCTGTTCGATCCAGAATCAAGCACAAAATCTGTTCTCTATGCAACTGTTCGTTGACTGGCTCCAGTCCAATATACCTATCTAACCTAGTATCACTGACGACTTCTCTATGATCATTCAAGCTTATTTGTGCTGTGATGTCAGTATCACTGACGACTTCTCTATGATCATTCATGCTTATTTGTGCTGTGATGTCATTATCACTGACGACTTCTCTATGATCATTCACGCTCATTTGTGTTGTGATGTCAGTATCACTGACGATTTCTCTATGTTCGTTCATACTCATTTGTGTGGTGATGTCAGTATCACTGCCGATTTCTCTATGTTCGTTCATACTCATGTGTGTTGTGATGTCAGTATCACTGCCGATTTCTCTATGTTCGTTCATACTCATGTGTGTTGTGATGTCAGTATCACTGACTACTTACCTACGATCATTCATACTCATTTGTGTTGTGATGTCAATATCACTTACGACTTCTCTATGATCATACTCATTCGTGTTGTGATGTCAGTATAATAATAATAACGAGGACTTTGTATAGCGCCTAATCTTTAGAAGCTCTAAGCGCTTTACAACATTAAACATCTGTAAGATAAGAAACATAATAATATTATTACAAAAACAAACAACACGAAATTAGAAAAACATTAAAACGGACGACTTCTCTATGATCATTCACGCTTATTTATGTTGTGATGTCAATATCAGTGACGACTTCTCTATGATCATTCACGCTCATTTGCGTTGTGATGTCAATATCAGTGACGACTTCTCTATGATCATTCACGCTCATTTGTGTTGTGATGTCAATATCACGGACGACTTCTCTATGATCATTCACGCTTATTTATGTTGTGATGTCAATATCAGTGACGACTTCTCTATGATCATTCACGCTCATTTGCGTTGTGATGTCAATATCAGTGACGACTTCTCTATGATCATTCACGCTCATTTGTGTTGTGATGTCAATATCACGGACGACTTCTCTATGATCATTCACGCTTATTTATGTTGTGATGTCAATATCAGTGACGACTTCTCTATGATCATTCACGCTCATTTGCGTTGTGATGTCAATATCAGTGACGACTTCTATATGATCATTCACGCTCATTTGCGTTGTGATGTCAATATCAGTGACGACTTCTCTATGATCATTCACGCTCATTTGTGTTGTGATGTCAATATCAGTGACGACTTCTCTATGATCATTCACGCTCATTTGTGTTGTGATGTCAATATCAGTGACGACTTCTATGTGATCATTCACGCTCATTTGCGTTGTGATGTCAATATCAGTGACGACTTCTATATGATCATTCACGCTCATTTGCGTTGTGATGTCAATATCAGTGACGACTTCTCTATGATCATTCACGCTCATTTGTGTTGTGATGTCAATATCAGTGACGACTTCTATGTGATCATTCACGCTCATCTGTGTTGTGATGTCAATATCAGTGACGACTTCTATATGATCATTCATACCGTCTTGGATCTATCCTCTCCATATCAAGTTGCCATTTGTTTTACAAAGTAGGTGTAAAATACTGTTCTCTCTGTTTGGTTCTATACTGTGCTTTTCAACCGACTTTGGAATTAGTCCTTCCCCGTTGCAAACACTTTGAAACGCCAATGGTATTGATGCCACTGTGGGTACATATGACCTTAGGGGTACAAGTGAATTTAATTTGACTCCTCCATTTTTAAATACGACAAATGGGTCACAAGGAAACTTTAATATTAATCCACTTGTTTAACATCAGTATGACACTAGGGATACAAGAGGATTTTAAAATTAGTCCTTATGATGACATTTACCTTTATACCATACTTTTAAAATTAAATACGAAATTTGCGGTACAAGGAGAATGGCAATTTTAAAAATTAACATCAGATTTCTTTTGTATCCATTTTTATTTATTTACGTACCAAAATGGCACTGAAAAGGTAATTGCAGTTTTTAAAATTCCACACCTACACTCCACTAACCAACACAAGATTTTGACTGAACATCACCAAGTTAAGTATTGACCAACACCTCATTTGCTAGACAATACGCCGTTACGACGGACCATCACCTACACCTACTAAACAACAAGCTGTTTGACTTGCCATCACTCAATCATTAGTAGTTAAGTGGGGCACCCTAGGGACAATGGGACTTAGCATTAAAAAGACCCCTGGGCAACTCTAGGGAGAATGGAAATTTAACATGGAGAAAAATCGTGGGCAACTCTAGGGACAATGGGAATTTAACACAGAGTTTGGGTCTGTCTAGGGACAAGGGGAAGGGGAAATTAACATGGGAATAGAGTTTGGGCTTGTCTAGGGAAAAGGGGAATTGAATATGGGATTTTTTTTTTTAAAAAAATTTTTAAATTTAAATTTAAATTTAGGCAATGGAAAGGCTATCTCTTTTCGAGACATATGGTTGGCCCTGAAAAGGGCCTTTGGGTTTATGTTAATGTATTCATTAACATAAAGGGTACCGCATTGGTCTTCTTCTTGTCCTTAGGCTACGTCTCACTGTTGGTCCGTAAATCAGCACTCTTTTCAGGCATCCTTGTCTTTCAACGTAGATCCTACGTATCCACAGGCTGGTGTTTGTCCTGTGGACAATGGTCCACTTGGATCGGACATACATGGGTATGTCCGTCCGGAACATCATGGAAGACACAAGCGTAGAAGATTGCACATCGGTCCACATCTTGAAGCGACGAGAACAAGTGAATCAATGCACTGAACTGCGCTTATTTATAGGTAGAGGTAGGATTAAAACGGATTGAGTTCATTCACCAATCCAAACACGCGTTACAAAATTCAGTCAGCCCGCATCCAATCCGAAGAGAGTAGTCTGTGACGTCAGTTGGTCTATATAGATTCGCTAGCGCTTGTGTGCAGTCAATCTATGCGACAGTGATTCAACATGACGGAAACTCAGAAAACGATCCATTGGGGTGCACCAGCAGGGGAGACTGCCCAAGGGAACCCGGACTTACTTTCAGAAGAGGTACATTGGGATTTTGTGGATTTTCTTACCTCGCAAGAATTTGTTCCGGAACCTTCGTTACCTTCTTCGTTACCGCAAGTGGAGAATTTTAGACAGAAACAGAAAGAAGAATTGGAGAAATTTATGCAACGACAAAAGGAAGCGGAACAAGCTTTTCTCCTACAGCAACAGCAACAGCAACAAGAAGAGGTAAGAAAAAAACAATAGCAACAACAGCAAGAAGAAGTAGCAGCAAAGAAACAAGAGGGTGAAAATCAAACGGCTACGGTACTGTTGGACATTTTAGCGGAGTTAAGAAGTCTGAAACAAATGTATCAGACTTCTTTATCACGACCGAAGAGAATACGAATTCCCGAGCTAAACACGCCAACCCTGTGACTAAGCCTGTCGTACCACCCTTAGTGATTTCAACCCAATCATCAGAAGTAGGCCTTGGCCGTGGCAAAGGCTTAAGGCAGTTAAAGTTGATTGGTTAAACTCACCCCTACACCAAAATAAAAAGGCCCTTTTCAGGGCCACCCACATTTCTCGAAAAGAAATATAATTTCAATTTGCCAATAACTCAAAAATAAACCCCACCCATTTTACCCTTATAGTACGTGTCTGTGTATGAGTGCGTGAGTGTAGCTTCTTATTTTAAAATCAAAACTCAAAGACACTTACCTTATATCATTCATGTATTATTTTATCCATTGTTACAATCCAATTCACAATTCACCACAGAACACTTTAATTAAAAGTTCATTGACTTCTTCTTTCTCCTTGTTTAGTCTCTCTGTTTTTTTAATTTCTTCACCGTCACACTCTTTTCCTCTTCTTCTTCCTCCTCGCTTTCTTCCCTTCTTCTTTTTTTCTCCTGTTTCTTTGCTTCTTTTAAATAGAATTGTCTTTTTTCCTCCTCTTCTTCCTCTGAAGAATCCCTCTCTTCTTTCGAAGAATCCCTCTCTTCTTCTGAAGAATCCTTCTTTTCTTCTGACTCCTCTTGTTTCTTTTTTGGGCAATCTGGAGACCAATGTCCTTTTTCTTTACAATAATAACAGGTATCTTGACTTTTGTCTTTTTTAGCCCCTGTCTTTTTTCTTTTTTGACGGTCTGGACACTCTGAAGACCAATGCCCTTTCTTCTGACAGATATAGCAAGTATCCTGACTCTTATCTCGAAAGGAAGGAGAGTAGTCCGTCGGCTGGTCTGAAGAGAATTTTCTAATGACCCCTCGCAAAGCTCTGACGAAACGTTCCATCTGGGTAGTCTCTTCCATCGTTCTCCTCGGTTTGAGAGTGAAATGAATAGTGAAAGGACAAGACACACTTTTTTATATACGCTGGTTTGCCATGACTATAAATTAGTCTATGGTGTTTGAACTTGAGTCATTTGACGTTTTGCACTCAAGATGAAACGATCCTATTCATTCGAGAAGAAAGAAGAAGAAGAAAGTAAGAGGCAGAAACGTGATCTATCGCCTCGTACCAGGGATGAAATCTTGGCACAAATTCATGCCAGTGATTTTGAAGAGGACATGAGTGAACCAGAATCCGAACCCTCTAAACCAGGTTCGTCACCCTTAGTCAACCCTGAAAAATACTATTCCATTCGAGAGACGGAAAAGCGCTCCTCTAGAAAATTTAGAACCACGGTTTACACCTACACGGTGAAGTTTAAAGATTTCAAGGCCGACGTACCCTTAGAGAAAGCAGAAGGGTTTATCACCGAGATGTGGGATTCTTTGCTCACTGCACTCAAGCGACAATGTCAACCCAAAGAAGACGATCGCTTGACACTATCCATAGATCACGACGGTTTGAAATCCCCTGTTTGGATCGAGTTTAGCAGACCCGCAGAACTAACCCCTTCCAAAGTCATGGACAAGATTCAACACGTACAACAATCTAATGACCAGTTTGACATCACCGATGGTAAAGCCACACTGAAAATGGCTCACGTCTCTCTTCCTCAAGGGACAGGACGCAAAAAGATGTTATTGGTGGACGACCTTCGCAACACCAAAACAAGTCTTGTCCGAATTAACAACCCTCAAGACCAGATGTGTTTACCTCGAGCCATCGTGGTGGGACGAACCTATGCCAACAAGAACGACACGGTAGAATGGAAAAGAACCTGGGAGAACATTCGAAAATCGAACCGAACCAAACAACGAAACGAAGCAGAACTCCTCTTGCAACAAGCTGGCCTGTCCAAAGACACACCCTGTGGCATTCCTGAGATGCAAAAATTGCAAGATGCCCTAGCTCCACGCTACACCTTGAAAGTGCACCCTCAAGAAATGCGCGGGTCTCTGTTGTTTCGAGGCCAGGATTTTAAGGACGGAAAATACATTCATGTCTATCATCACGATGACCATTTCGATACCATTACCAGTATCACCGGATTCCTGGGATACAGTTATTATTGTGAGAAATGTGATTATGGTTATAACAATCGAGAGCAACACAAGCATTGTGGATTGAAATGCCCAGGATGTTTGGCCTCTCCACCCTGTCTGAGCGAAGAACCAGTGCCTTGTTCAACTTGTCTGCGCACGTTTGTCAGCCCTGCCTGTCACCAGCAACATTTGAAAACACAAGGTTCACAGAAGAAATGTGCTTGTCAACTCCTGAGATTGTGCCCTACGTGTGGACAAGGCATACTTACCAACAATGCCAAGGCACACGTATGTCGAGGAAAGAAAAAATGTCACATTTGTCACCACATCGTGGACTTGGAACATGAATGCTACGTGCAAAAATACCAACCCCCACCAGAGAAAGAGGACGGTCACAAGAAGAAAGGCAATTTCATCTTTTTCGATTTCGAATGCATGCAAGAGACCGGCATTCACATTCCTAATTTCTGCGTGGCTCATCGAGCGTGCGAGAAGTGCATTCAAGAACCTATCTTCAGTCATTGCCCTCACTGCAGCAAGATTCCTGGAGGGCGTGAAAAAATCTTTCGGGGACCAAACACGTTAGCCGATTTTGCCCAATGGGTCTATGACCCCATCGACAAGACGTGGAGCCAAGAGGACATCGAACGTTACGGAGATTGTCATCGTCATGCCACAGTGATGGCTCACAATCTCTCCGGATACGATGGACAGTTTCTTTTGAGGTACTATACGGAACATGGCACCGAACGTCCTAAAGTGATTTTGAACGGAGCCAAAATCATTTTCATGCAAGTGGGACAAGTACAGTTTAAAGATTCGATGAGTTACTTGGCCATGCCTTTGAGCCGAATGCCTAAAACGTTTGGAATGACAGAAATGGCTAAAGGGTACTTTCCACACTTTTTCAATACGGAAGCCAATCAACATGCTGTTCTACCCCATTTGCCTGAGGCTCACTATTACGAACCCGACAACATGCGTACCGAACAACGAGAAGCTTTCTACGCTTGGTACCAAGCTCACGCCTCGGACCCTTTCGACTTTCAGGAAGAAATGTTAAAGTATTGTCGTTCCGACGTGGACATTTTACGGCGTTGCTGTGGAAAATTTCGAGAACTGTTCATGGAACACGGAAGGGTCGATCCTTTGAAAGAAGCTTGCACCATTGCCAAAGCGTGTTCCTTAGTGTACCGCCAACGATTCATGCCTGAAAACACCGTGGCTGTCATCAGTCCTCAAACGACCCACTATGTCAAACGTCAATACTCGGTCAAAGCCCTACGTTGGTTACATTACTTGTGCGACAAGGAAGACAAATGGATTCAGCATGCCCGCAACGGAGGAGGCGAAAAGACCATCGGAACGTATTCGGTCGATGGCTGGGACTTAGAAAACCCCAAGATCGTGTACGAGTTTAACGGTTGCTTATTTCACGGATGTCCCGTCTGCTACCCTGACCGTGACACTAAAAATCAGTTTTTACAACGGACCATGGAAGACCTGTACCAGGACACTTGTCAGCGACGCCTAAAGCTAGAACAGCAAGGATACCAAGTGGTGGAAATGTGGGAACACGAATACGATCACCGTATGAAAACCGATCCCGAGTTTAAACGCCTCGTGGAAACTTACCAGTTCATGGACCCGCTGAACCCGAGGGATAGTTTGTACGGAGGAAGGACCAATGCCACCTGTTTGCTGTACCAAGCCGACGAAGAGAAAGGAGAAGAAATCAAATACTTGGACGTGTGTTCGCTGTATCCCTACGTGTGCAAATATTGTCGCTTTCCTGTAGGGCACCCGCAATTGCTGACGGAACACATCGACCTGAAAAACATTCGACAATACGAAGGCTTGATCAAGTGTAAAGTTTTGCCTCCCACGAACCTATACCATCCCGTCTTACCTCACCATTGTCACGGCAAACTGATGTTTCCCTTGTGCCATACTTGTGCCGAAACGTGCAACCAGGACCAACCTTGCCATCACAGCCAGGAAGAACGGGCCTTGACGGGAACCTGGGTCAGCGTGGAATTGTTCAAAGCTCTGGACATGGGATACCAACTGTTAGAAGTGTACGAAATTTGCCACTTTCCCAAGACACAACAGTACCACAAGGGTGACCCTACTCAGAAAGGCATTTTCGCCGACTACGTGGGTGCCTTTTTGAAACTGAAACAAGAAGCCAGCGGCTATCCTTCCTGGTGTCACACTCCCGCAGACCAAATACAATTCAAAGAGAAATACTACGAACAAGAAGGCATCTCTTTAGACCACATCGAAAAAAACGAAGGCAGGCGATCGTTTGCCAAAGTGATGTTAAATTGCTTGTGGGGTAAAATGGCACAACGACCGTGTTTACCCAAGACGGAATATTTGACAGAACCTTCCCGCTACTTCCAGATGATTCACGACAAAACCAAATACATGAAACACGTGGACGTCGTTCGAGAGGATTTGATCTTGGTCAATTACGAAGAAGATCTGGACTTTGTACAAGACGACCCTTTTGGAAATGTCATCATTGCGGCTTACGTGACAGCTCATGCTCGCTTAAAATTGTACGAAGCTTTAGAACTGTTAGAAGAACGCGTCCTGTACTTTGACACGGACAGTTGCATTTACATCCATCACCCGAGTCAACAGCACCCTGACATCGAAGGAGACCGTTTAGGAGCCTGGACAGACGAGCATCCCGACGACAAGATTCTAAGTTTCGTCAGTGGTGGTCCCAAAAATTACGGCTACGAATACCGGGACAAACAAGGAGAAGTGCACACGACGTGCAAAGTGAAAGGACTGACTCTGAATCATCGTACCAGTCGAGTGGTCAACTTTGGGGTATTGACCACCTATCAACCGAACAAGATTGTACGTTTACCCACTCACCACATCGTCAGTCGACCCTTGGAAAAAGTCTATCAAATTGTATACCAGAAGCGAGTGAGACTTCCCAATCACTTCACCTTACCGTACGGTCACGTCGGTATTGGTCTGTATATGAAAAGGAACCCTAGGCAAGATCGATAGTTCATTGTTCATTGAAGTAACTTACCATGTCGTTGACGAAGAAGAAACCAGATTGGTTAGGAGTCAAATGTTGGACATCACCGAGACCAGGGTTTTGAGGCTTGGACACAAGAGGTGGCCTAGTATGCACGAGAGTTATTCAAGGAAAAAAGTTACTTTTCAACCTGTGTTAGTGACGGTGCCAGAAGAACCCGTCACCCAGAACAGGACTGTCGTGGACAAGCCTGAAAGACCCTTTCGGGAGGACACTTGTGTGACCTTACCCCTACTATAGAACTGGTTAGAACTTTACCCAAAACATGTTGTACAGACACTTGTGTTTATTCCACGTTCATGGTTATCATGTGCCTTTTATTCTTGTACTTAAGCCTTTGGCTTTTATGTATTTTTTGTCTTTCGTATTCATGTTTGAAAAAAACATTCAATAAACGTGTTCTGTAAAAGTATATAAACTCTTGTCTTGTTTGTTTTCCGTGTCACAAGTGAGATTTCTCACACCATGGCTACCTCTGCTGTCTCTGCTCCCTCTTCCTCTACTGTCAATGTCATCGACGAACACTTAGATCGTGCCAGTTGGGAGGCTTTGTATCTTCGCCATCCCTTTAACATGCTCATTGCTGGACCTAGCGGTTCAGGCAAAACCGAATTCGTCAAACGTTTGATCGAACATAACATCATTTGATCGATCGACCCCCTCAACGAATCGTGTGGTGTTACAAAGAGTGGCAATCGGCGTACAGCCTCTTGCGAGAAAGTCAAGGCGATTCCATCGTGTTTGTGGAAGGCATTCCTAAAGAAGACGATGGCATCGTCTCTGACTCCCGTCTAACCCATTTGGTCATTTTCGACGACATGTTAGGAGAAGACGAAGAAGAAATTAAACTGTGGTTCACGCGCAAAGGGCATCACCGTAATGCCAGTGTCGTTTACACCACCCAAAATTTGTTTCAACAAAGTAAAGCCCATCGCACCATCAGTCTTAGCCAAACAGTTAGGAACGCCTTGGTTGACTCAGGCGTACGACGATGCCACTCAAACTCCACACGCCTATTTACTAGTCGATTTGAAACCTACGACCCCCGAGGATTTGCGATTTCGTACCCACTTGTTTCACCACTGGTGCCAAGACGGAGGGCCTGTCCTGTACACGTCTCCGTCCTCGACTTCACTTCACTCCCCATAAAAAAATCTATAAAAACCTCAGACCCTTTTTCGTCTGTCTCACTCTCAGTGCGAACATGACGTCCCTTCAGTTGCATCTTCCCGTCAAATTGATTCGTGCCTTGTATGGCATCAGTCGAGAAAAAAATCCACAAACACGAGCTCGTGTCTTAGAAGCTAGTCTCAAAGAAGTCTTACGATGGTTCACGGTGACAGCACGTCAATTACTCCAAGGAATCATTCAGATTCCTCATCAAACCAAACGCTTTTTCGATCGAAACAAAGTCGCTTTGGTCCAACTGGCCGATCCCCGCATCGACACTCAAACCAAAAAACAAATCATTTTGAAACCTGGAGGGAGCGGTACTCTAGGAGGGGTCATCATTCGCTCACTCTTAAGATGGGATCCTAATGCCCCCAAAGTTATCCCCAAGACAAAAGTCCAACGAAGCCCCAAGAAGAAAAAGACCAGGTCCCCAACGAGAACTTCTCCAGTGGCAGGACCCTCCTCTGACCAGACACCACCACCACCCCGGAAAAAGAAAAGAAGCCCCCAGAAAAAGAAAAGTCCACAGAAAACTAGTCGCAAGAGAGGCACTTCGGCCAGGACGCAACCTTACACTCGCAAACCACGACCTGCCACGGCGGTGACTGCGTCTCCGGCAGCTTCACGTTTGTCCACTTCTCCGTTAATGACACCCAGAACTGAAGAGTACTTGGAGACGTTGATCACACCAAGAACTTCTCCGTTGATGACCCCAAAAAGAACTTCCCCAGTGGCAGGACCTTCCAATTTAGTGGCAGTGGCTGCTGCTCACAAAGTACCTTCTCCCAAAATCAAAGTTCAAGAAAGATCGGGCATGTTACAAAGTTTGCTGGATTTGTCCAAGCAAGAACTGGCTCGATTTAGTCCGTTACGTACCCCTGCACGACGTGTCATGCCTGTCCTCAAACTAATACGACGTAAAGACAATCAGTGGCGACGCGTTCCAGTATAAGAAAGGCCTGTGACCAAGTCGGGTATCAGTGGGTTTTTTTTGGTGCTCCTGAAGACTCAAAGATGTCACCCTCCAGAAAACCCCAAGGAAAGAAAAGGAAAGGACTGCCACCACGTTTAGCCAAACATGGGGACATGTTATCTGTCCTGTCCAAAGCTTCTCCACCCCTACGAAAAAAGCTCATTCAAACAGCCTCCAAAGAGGTCATCGATACCGTGTGCGAATGTTGTTTGAACGTTTTGAAAGGCACGATCCCTTTGTCCAAACACCAGAAACAATGCTTAGGCAAACATCGTCACGTTCTTCGCCAAATGGTTCAAAAGAAAATTCCCATTCGTCAAAAAAAGAAGATGTTAGTGCAACGTGGAGGTATTTTACCTCTCTTGTTAGGCCCCATACTGAAAGGAGTCTTGGGAACCATGTTGGGAGGACTGGTGGGAGCAAGATAAAAAGGCCCTCGGAAGTCCCAAGATCTCACAATCGACCCCTGACAACCCCATGGAAGGACGAAAACTAGCTTTAGTGCCTTACAAACGATGGATGGAATACCATCGGTGGCAAGAACAACGCACCCCGCATTTACCTCCCAATCCCCATTTGAGCGAGATGTCCCAGTTACAACACGAATTGCAGTCCTTGATGGATCGCCAAGATTTGTCCGAAACAGAAAAATCGCAAAAGTACGGTCAACTCTTGCAACGACTGCAACTCTTTCACCAGAAAGCTTTAGACGAAACAGCTCTACCCACTCTGAAAGATTTTAAGAACTTGATGAAAAGTCCAGTACCATCACCAGTACCAGTACCAGTACCAGTACCACCAGTACCCGTGACCAAGACAGAAAAAGGAGAAGAAGAGGAAGGGTTTCAAACTCCACCAGAAAAAGTACGCAAGTTAATAACACCACCTACCTCCAGAATTGGATGGATTAAAAAGATGATGGCCACCCCTTCTTCCTCACAAGAGAAAAAGAAAGTGAAGACAGAAGTGAAACAAGAACCGATATCCCCCGCTCAGACATCCTTCTCCTCTTCGACACCTATTGCTGGCCGCACACGCAAAGCATTGCAATCCAAGAAAATACCCCAAGAGAAAAAGAGTAGCATCCTCCAAGAGTGGGTGTCTTATTAACACACCAACTAACACAAAAAAATGGAAAAAGTCTTAGCCAGCATTTACTACGATCCCTCCCATCCTGCAGGTTACGCAGGAGTTCAAAAATTGTATCGTGCTGCCAAAACTCGACTGAAAAGTCTCCGTTTACCTCAAGTGCAACGATGGTTACAAGAACAAGCTACCTACACTTTACACAAACCCATTCGACGCAAGTTTGCCAGAAGTCGCACCCGAGTGGAAGGCATCGATCATCAATGGCAAGCCGATTTAGCCGATGTCTCTCATTTGGTCAGCTACAATCGTGGCTACAAATATTTGTTTTGTGTCATCGACGTCTTTTCCAAATTTGCCTGGGTCGTGCCCTGGACTTCCAAATCGAGCAGCGAGTTAGTGCAAGCCCTGCAACGGGTGTTGAAACAAAGCGGTCGTCACCCTCTTCGATGGCAAACGGACAAAGGCACCGAATTTCTGAACCAAGCTTTCCAAAAAGAATTAAAGAAACGTGACATTCATTTTTTTACCACCGAGAATCCCGAAACCAAAGCCAGCATCGTGGAACGTTTTCAACGCACATTGAAAGAACGCATGTGGGAATATTTTACGCATCACCACACTCTGAAGTACATCGACATCTTACCGCACCTGGTGCAAGCGTACAACCAATCTTACCATCGAAGCATCGGACGTGCCCCGCAAGACGTGACTCCCGACAACGAAGTGTTGGTGTTTGAGCGTCTGTTTGGTACGTCCCCGACGAGGGCTGTCCCCGAGAAAAGTGGAATGTTGGCCGTAGGAGATTGGGTGCGCATTGGCAAAACCAAACGCACTTTCGACAAAGGTTACTTACCTAACTGGACCACCGAATTGTTTCGCGTCACTGGACGAGTGCATGGCCGTCATCCTGCCGTCTATAAATTGGAAGACATGAACGGAGAAGTGCTCAAAGGAACGTTTTATTTGCCCGAGTTACAACGTGTGACCAAAAAAGAAGACGACGTGTACGACATCGAAAGCATTCTCGAACGCAGAACCCGTAAAGTGGGCAAACGACGTGTCAAAGAAGTCAAAGTACGTTGGAAAGGATATCCACCCAGTTTTGATTCTTGGATCGACGCTTCGCAAGTCATCGACTATAAAAAGAAGTGACCATCATGCCCTTTCACACAGCAGACGCAGCTACGTCGACCACTCCTCCTTCACCTAGTTCTTCTGTGCAAGATTTACAAAAACAACCCTTGTGGGTGTGGTGTGGAGAACGTGTGCCTAAAATGCAAATCGTCTTTTTCTGCCAAATCTTCGTGGTGTATTGTGTCATCGCCAATTTGAGTTTGCAACAAGGAGACAAACAATTGTGGACCATTTTATTGAGCAGTTGCATCGGTTACCTGCTTCCTAATCCCTCCCTGAAATTCACCTCGAACGGGAACCCCTGGAACCTTGTGTCCAGTGCCAGTGCCAGTCACCACTTCAATCACAACCAGAACCCCATTTTGGGCGGAGACACGCCTCTGACGTCCAGTAACCCCTCGGACAGCCACAGAACTCTGGAATTATGAGTCACCAAAACCAATTTTACTTAACTTTACCCAGTGACAGTTCCATGGAGGTGTTTCCCAAGAACACGTTGTGCTGTTACACGGTCAAATTACCTCAGGCCATCCAGTTAGATCACGAAGCCCATTGGGAAGTGGCTTTAGTAGAAATTATTCACCCGACCCAAGTCCTCAATGTCCTTCCCAATCAAAATTTTTTTGATGTGGAAGTTCATGACGAGCAAATGCAACAGTGGATGGATAGCACAAAAGTACACCACCTATCACTTGTTCATTCCCCCAGGCTATTATTTTAGTGGTCAACATTTGGTCAGCACCATAACCTCCAGGTTTAATGTCGTGTTTCTGAAAGCTTTGGAGCATGTCAACAAAAATGTCACCATGGAGTACCACAAAGCAGCTCGTCGCTTCTTGATGAAATTTGAACGGAGTAAAATCCTGTCCATTTTATTTTGTCCTGAATTGTATGACATGTTGGGCGGAGACATGGACATGAGAAAGACCATGATCAAGAAAAACGAATTACCCATCGTTTACGACAACGAGTCTTTTAGCAAGTTATTTCGTGCCCCGGTAGAACTGAACCAAGGACTGAATTTGATGTTCGTGTATTCCGATGTGGTGGAGTACAACGTGGTGGGACACACCTCCGTACCGTTACTGCGTGTCATTCCTTTCAAAGTGGATTCTGCCACGAACATTGACGAGGAAGGTGGAAACACTTACCACGTCCACCGCGAATTTGTCCATCCTCACTATTTGCCTGTCAGTAAGTCGTATTTGGACACGGTCAACATTGCTATAAAAGGAGATCTGGGACAAAATATTCCATTCACCAAAGGAAAAGTCACGGTGAAACTCCATTTTCGAAAACGGTTCTCTCACGACTCTTAAGTCATGTATCTAGTGTACCGAGGGGTTGCTCGACAGCGAGGACACGGCTTAGGAGACATGTTAAAATCGGCCTTTCGTTCGGTGGCCCCGGTGTTGAAACCGATGGTGACACGCGGATTGCACGCCTTGAAAGATGCGGCACTGACGCAAGGCAAAGAATTTCTCCAAAATGTCATCATCGACAAACAAAACGCTAAAGAAGCCTTCATGAGGGCAGGCAAAAATGTCTTGCTGCAAACGGGCAAAGACATTTTAAGCCAACGAGAAACACCTATAAATGCCCTGCACGCTACCGAGTCAGGCATTCAGCAAGGACAAGGCAGAAAGAGACGACGAAGGAAACACCCTTTCACCAGACTTCAAGCGAGAAAGGCCAAGAAAAGAAGAACCGTTCGAGACTTAGACGTTTTCGATTATTGAGAAAAGAGACAAAAAAATGATGCACCGAGAATCTTGCGCTTGTTCCAAGACGGAACTGGATCTGTTTGCCATGCCCCCCACCATGATGACCATGCAAGAATCCCAGTGGGTGGAATTTCACCCCGTCTCCTCACTGACCGATTCCGCTCCCATCGAGTTTGAAATCAAAGGACAGCCCGAAGATTACATCGATCTGAATAGCAGTTACTTGTACCTGAAAGTCAAAATTCTAGATAAGACTGGAGGTGCTATAGACGATGAAGCAGTAGCTCCCATCAACAATTTCATGCATTCCTTGTTCAGTGGAGTGGACTTGTACTTGAATAACAAACTGGTCAGTAGCAGCATGGATACTTACCCTTATCGTGCCTACCTGGAAAATCTCTTGACGTACGGAATAGATGCCAAGAACACTCATCTCAATGCCTGTGTGGTATGGGAAGCTGACGAACCTACCAAGTTTGAAATATTGGAAACTGATGAAAAGAAAGACAACAATGATGGATTTGTAGAACGAAGAAAGAGAATCACGGGAGCCGACACAAGTTTAGAACTGATGGATCGTTTGCATTTGGACATGTGGTTGCAAGAAAAGTATTTGCTGAACGGGGTGGATGTCCGCCTGAGACTGAATCGTAGCAGTGCCGCTTTCCACTTGATGGCTGATAGTGACGGTTACAAAACCAAAATCCTAGAAGCCAGACTCTACGTACGCCGTGTGGAAGTGTTACCTAAAGTGGGAAACGACATCAGTCAGACGTTGAGCAGAACGACCGCCAAGTATCCCATACGATGCGTGGAAGTGAAAACCTTCACCATTCCCAAGGGACAGCGATCTATGATCGAAGATCATCCGTTCCAAGGACAGTTACCCAAACGTTTGATCGTTGGTATCGTCGAGAATACAGCCTTCAACGGAGCTGCCGAAAAAAATCCTTTCTACTTTCAACACTTTGGCGTGTCCAAAATCGAAGTCAGTCGCGATGGCAAGACCTTGTGTACCCGACCTTTCGAACCTGACTTTACCAAGAAGAATTACTTGAGATCGTACTTGTCCCTGTACGAAGCCACCGGACAGTTAGGAACCAATACCAGTCACGGTATTACGTACGAGGATTATGCAGGAGGCTACGCTTTGTGGGCTTTTGATTTCACTCCAGACTAAGGCAGCGACGAGGGACATTTCCACCCTATAAAATCCGGTCAGATTCGTGTGGAAATTCAGTTTAAAGACCGAGACCCTGATGAAACGGTGAACGTCATCCTGTATGCAGAATTCGATAATACCATAGAAATCAACAGTTTGAGAGAAGTCATCCTAGATTACTAGAAACCATGGAAGACTGTTATCCCTCTTTACCTAGTGGAGAAACTTTAAAGATGGAATGTGATGAGACTGTGGAAAAAATGTTGTATTTTGAAAAAAATTGTTTGATGTTATGATGTTGGATTATTGTTAAAAATGTTAGAGTTGTTGTTTAGTGTTAAGTGATTTTTGAATAAAAAATGTTGTGTTTTGAAAAAATGCCTTTGTCTTTTGTTTAGCTATAAGAATGTTGGATTGATGCTCTTTCATTTCTTACTATCCCTCTCATAACACTCACTAAACGTTGCGACTCAAAAACCGTGTGGGGGATGTTTTCCTTCACGTCCGCGCTTTGACTTTAAGAACCGGGTTGTTTCCAGTCTAACCATCCATTGTCGACTCATCCTCCTAAGAAGATGTGCTCCAAACTAGCTAAACTCAACGAAGCCTACGTGAATTTGCATAGGGTCAGACACAGTCTGATACCGAAGCCAGAAGAAATAGAGAATGTGAGAATGTTAAAAGTCACTGAAGACCTGATAGAAGAGCTCTTCAGAGAAGAAGTGAACAGGGAGAAAGAAGAATGGACAGAGAAGTACAGACTTCAGAGACAGCAGCAACAACAACAACAGCAGCAGCAACCTGAAGCTGACAGAGGCTTTGTCCATTGTCGTATCGACACCAAAGAGTTCTTATTCTCTTTCCGAAGAAGCAGACCTATCGCCAGAAAGTCTATCCTCAGAGGACATCGCATTCTTAGAAACTAAAAAAGAATGCCATAGCAAACAAAAAAACAGCCCTTTTCAGGGCTACCCAAATACTCTAGAAAAGAAATAAGGATCGATTTGCCAATGTGTGTAGGTAGAGTAGTGTGAATATAAACACTAACTCTTTATTGATAGAGAGAGTGTATGTGTTTGTGTGTTTGTAAGTGCTCACGTACATTGGTGTGGATAGTAGATTAAAATGATGTCTTTATTTGGTGTTTGAGGTGTAGATTTGAGGTTAGATTGGATTGCTTTGCGTATGTGGATAGTCTATTGAAGTGATTTATAAAAAATTTTAAAATAGTGATGGGTAGCATAAAAAAGTGAGTGAGTGTTTCTTTTAGGTCCGCGCGTTGTTGTTTTTGGTCATGATGTAGGTAACATCAATTTTATGTTTTTTAGGGGGATGTTTTCCTTCACGTCCGCGCTTTCACTATAAATTGAAAATCGCTGGGCAGTCTAGCTACCCTTGTTGATTGATCAACACCAAAAATGAACACGAGACTATCTAAACTGTTGGAACTTCATGTGCATCTGGAATATGCCAGGCGCCTGTTGAATGAACTGGCCGCGGAAGCCATTGTGGAGGAGGGAAGGATAAGAGAGGAGGAGGAAAGAAGAAAAAAAGAAGAGGAGGAGAGAAGATATAAAGAAGAAGAAGAAGAGGAAAGAAGATACAAAGAGGAGGAGAGAAGAAACAAAGAAGAGGAGGGGGAGAAGGAAAAGAAGAGAAGAAGAATAAATTTCAGAATCCCAGAGAGCGAAAATTGGGATTCTGAAGCGACATATCCTGCCTCTGCTCTCTCCCCCAAAAAAGTAAAAAGTAACTGGGGGATAAGATGTGTATGTGGCGCCAGGCCTGGAAGGTGCCACCATTAACCAGGTGTCCATGAAGTTCAAAAAAAAAAAAAAAAAAAAAAAAAAACAGCCCTTTTCAGGGCTACCCAATACTCTAGAAAAGAAATAACCATCTATTTGCCAATGTGTAGGTAGAGTAGTGTGACTATAAACACTAACTCTTTTTTAAGATAGTGTGAGGGTATGTGTTTGTGTGTTCGTGTTTGTACCCGCTCACGTACGATTGTGTGAATAGTAGATTATGGATTTGTTTATTGTTCTTAGCATATGTGAAGAGTATAGTTTGGGTTTTGTAAGCGCTCACGTACGATTGTGTGGATAGTAGATTATGGATTTTGTTTATTGTTTCTTAGCGTATGTGTTTGTGTGTTTGTGTTTGTGTGTTTGTGTTTGTACCCGCTCACGTACGATTGTGTGGATAGCAGATTATGGATTTGTTTATTGTTCTTAGCGTATGTGAAGAGTATAGTTTGGGTTTTGTAAGCGCTCACGTACGATTGTGTGGATAGTAGATTATGGATTTTGTTTATTGTTTCTTAGCCTATGTGTTTGTGTGTTTGTGTTTGTACCCGCTCACGTACGATTGTGTGGATAGTAGATTATGGATTTGTTTATTGTTTCTTAGCGTATGTGGAGAGTATAGTTTGGGTTTTATTATATGAAATGAAAAAGTAGGGGATGTTTTCCTTCACGTCCGCGCGTTGTTTGGTCATGATCTAGGTAAGATCAATTTTACGTTTTAGGGGGATGTTTTCCTTCACGTACGCGCTTTAAGTATACGAACCCACAGTATTCGTCCTTCAAACCATTCTGCAAAGAATAAAAAAAGAAGATGGCTTCTAACCAAATGGACAAAATACAAACATTACAAGACGTTTTAGACAACTTAGGAATGATGGAGCAGATGTTGATAAGACTGGTTGAAGACCATTATTCCTATAGTCCCCATCGTGTAAAGATGGAAATTAATAACTTAAAAAAGGTAAAGGACAAGATTAGTGGTGTCATGAAAGAGATAAAGGAGGAGAAGGAGGATGAAGAGGAAAGAATAAGAATAAGCAAATGGAACGAAAAGATTGAAAAAGAAGAAGAAAATGAGAAGAGGAAGAAAGAAGAGGATGAAGAGAAGAAGAAAGAAGAGCAGGAGAAAAAAAAGAAAGAAAAGAAGAGAAAGAGTGTTGGAGATAAAATAAGAACTTGGTGGAAAAAAAGAAGAAACTAGAAGCAGAAGAAAACCCAAAGGCCCTTTTCAGGGCCAGCCATATTTCTCGAAAAGAGATAGCCTTTCCATTGCCTAAATTTAAATTTAAATTTAAAAAAAAATTTTTTTTAAAAAAAAATTCCATATTCAATTCCCCTTTTCCCTAGACAAGCCCAAACTCTATTCCCATGTTAATTTCCCCTTGTCCCTAGACAGACCCAAACTCTGTGTTAAATTCCCATTGTCCCTAGAGTTGCCCACGATTTTTCTCCATGTTAAATTTCCATTGTCCCTAGAGTTGCCCAGGGGTCTTTTTAATGCTAAGTCCCATTGTCCCTAGGGTGACCCACTTAACTACTGTCATTTAATGACCTGCATCTACATTTACTAACCAACACTCGTTGGACTGACAAGCACCCATACCAACTATCCAAAACAGGATAGGGCGTAAAAAGAGGGAGATGCAGTCAAACACTATGCACTCTAATCTAATTATATACTGCAATGAGTGTAAGGAGAGAAAAAGGACTAGGGCTAACACAAACATAATATCATCCCAGAAAGGGTAGGAATACTCACACATACAAATAAGCATTAATGGAAAGGCTAAGAGTGATTACACACAATCATAATTATTTTACTCTCACACAAAAGTTTACTATCAACCACAAGACAGCTGAGTGAAAAGGGGGTTTAAGTATTAATCGTGAAAGACAAACCATAGACAAAGACAGATACATACATACAAATATTGATTTTCGGTAATCATTGGAGTAATATCTCTGTTTCTGAGAGAACTAAGTATCTATCAAAAGGGCTGTTGGGTTTGTTAACCAAAAATTTTAACACATACCACACTTCTTCAGTTTCTTCGTCTCAAGATTCTCCTCCATTTTCTAACCCTCTTCTGAGACACATCATTTATTCTGACAAAGGCAGCTGCTTCTCTTCTTTTCTTGATCGTTCAAACGGCTATAACGTAATTCGTGATGTTCAGATCAAACATCAATTTGAGATGGCAGTCTAGCTATATACATTCATCGTCACCATCTGGTCTTGTCTTGTCTCGCGTCTATATATAGTCTACGGGCGGATTAAAATTGATTTTGAACTTCCACCAATAAGAAAGAGTGTAACATTTAAGTCATATTGTGTTTTATTTATCATGACAGTTTTTCGGCCAGGAGTATTAGTGTGAGTACATTTTGCATTTTGCTCTTACACCACGTTTCTGCTTAATTACGATCTATATTCAATGCTTCCATCTTCCATGGGATAATTCCTCTGGTATTCTGTGAACACTGCATTCGACATTTCCTTATTTATCTTGATCTGTATCAGTCCGTATGTACTCTTTTAACCAGATATGAAATTAAAATTATGAATGTACTACTCTTTTTGTCACATATAATCTTACATTTGTCATATTTTATGTTGCCCGGTGCTTTTTGAATGTATTGATAACTATGCTATAACTACGAGACAAAGTATTAAAGTATATGACAAGGTTATCTCCCCATGTCCATTATTATTTGAGAATCAGCTAACGTGGCGCTCTACAGTTTCGTATTTTGCATACGGTTAGATTTTTTAAAGAAAACAAATTCCCAGATTTTCCTCATCTGTTAGGGACCTGTTCGGAAAGGGTTGTTATGCCTCTTGGCTAATTAATTCACGTGATTTATCCATGATGCAGCATTCGTCCGGTGAGTACATCTGTATGGTAATGGCGTCAAACAAAGCAGTGAATGTGACCTGAAAAATTGGAGTGTCAAGTACCTCAAGACGTATTTACAGTACACAACTTGTATATATCACTATATATGCGGAAATTATGATTTGAAGTTTTTTGAAAATTATTAAAAAGCAAAATAAACTTTGATTTAAATGTTTTCGTAGTGAATTACTTACTTTGTCATTTCAAATACAATTCATGTAATCACGTAACTAGGATATACTTGAAAGGTCCGATAAGTGGCGAATGGTAGTAATAAATACATAGAATGATGACGTTACAGTTGATTGAAATTTACTAAATCCTCATAATAATCCAATTACTCTAATGCATAGTGTAATCACCTAGAGGGACATATAATGCTTAAAGTGTATGCGTGTGCATGAGAGAGAGAGAGAGAGTAAAACGAGCGTGTGCTACAGTACAGCGTACAAAACTGTTTAACAATTGGGATGAAGTAAGTCACAAATTTGTTTATTTCGGTAAAAAAGGAAATAATGAGTATCGAAGTGGCTAACTTGATTTAAGCTATGACTGTCACCATGAGGTGTCCACGTTACGACAACTTAAATGTACTACTTATTAACAAATTAGAGGATCTGTTAAACTAAAGCTCATCATGACTAATGTATAAATAATTCATTATGCTAATTAATAATTCATTATGCTAATTAATAATTAATTATAAATAATATATAGATGATTTCATTTCGCCACAAATATGCTCATCACAAAAAATGAATATATTGAAAATTGTCTTCTACATGGACAGTGCTGTTAACTTTAAAGTTTTAAGTTCGACTAATACATTTTTCTTCAGGTAATTTCAGTTTTGTTCCCGTAATTCCATTTGTTCCAGTAAATATATGGATTGAATTTGACCTGACTAGGATGTCTGGACTTTTTGTTATCACTTAAGTATCTAAAAGTATATAAGATCAGTTATTCATTCATATCACACAGTCTTACTATTCATAACATGCATTTGATATTTAAAAAAGCACAACCCTATTACATACTAGACAGAACTGATAATTTGCTTTTTTCTTCTTTGTCATTTGCAAACAAGACTAATTCAGACCCCTCCCTTTGTAATCACAAGAATTCTCGCAAAAATAAACCTGATTATTTAGACATCTAGTTTTACATGGGAAACAGCGAATATATATATATATATATATATATATATATATATATATATATATATATATATATATATATGTGTGTGTGTGTGTGTGTGTGTGTGTGTGTGTGTGTGTGTGTGTGTAGGATTTAATAATAATAATAATAATAATACAACGCTTATTTATGTATGATGGTTGTTAATAATACAATGCTTATTTATAATACAATGCTTATTTATGTACGATGGGTTGTCTTTTTAATCATAATATAGATTCAGTCCGAGAAATACGTAAACACACGCACACACTTTTGTCGATTCAAGTTCTCGAGTTGATACATCTATAATGGGGGATTGTTCGTCAGAAACACGAAATATAAATTCGTGCACACGGTTTTTGATTTTAATGAACCAAATAGCTCTTCAAGGGAGCCTATTTTCAGGGACGGGTGCAATTTGTGTAATAGAGTATACAGTCTGGACATAGTACAGATTTGGAATTATAAATTTTAAAACAATCCCAGTATAAGTGCCAGATGCCAGAGTGCCTCCGGGGAAGAATTTAACGCATTTGTTTTTTTTTTTTAGCAAATTGGACTTGTTCTTGAGCAACAAACTGGCAAGCAGCAGCAGCATGGCCAACTACCCTTATAGAGCTCACCTCGATAATCTCCTGACGTACGGAAAAGAAGCCAAGAATAAACACATCGATGTATCTGAGGTGTGGAAACCTGATACCTTGAGTGTATTCAGTTGACAGAAGCTGACGATCATCACAATGTAGAATTTAATGATCGTCGTATTTTAGAATGATGGATTGTCTCACCTGTGTATGTGGTTGCAAGACAAGAATTTGCTAAATGGCGTTGATGTACACCTGAGACTGAATAGTAAGTACTACCGTGTGCAATTTTATAGCTGTTCACAAGTACACAACTAACATGGAAATTCTAATCATCCCTGTTAATTTGTTCATGATTGTATTACAGCGTTAGCAGGGTATATTTAAAGAAAATGTTGATTTTGAAAATTGGTGTTGATTCGGTTTTGAAGAAAATTATTTTGATGTACTGTTGATCTTTGAGTTTGTAAAAAAATTTGGGCTTTCTGTCACATTCGCATCTCAGCTCTGAGAGAAATTTTCCTTCACCTCGGCGTTTGAAGCATACGGTGTGTTCGCCACTATTGCTACTAATTCTCAGTCATGTAGAGAGACTCACGAAGAAATAATGAAAACAGAAGAATGCAGAGTGGGAAAACAGAGCACCGTTAAAGCACTCTTGGAGACGGTACAACACCCACTTGGCCTGGTGGAGCAGATGAAATCTTACCCCCACCCCCGTCACCTGAAAAAGCAGAATGGCTGATCTGAGAAATTATAGGCGAGGCCCACTCACTTTTTTATACTACCCATTACTATTTTAAAATTTTTTATAAATCACTTCAATAGACTATCCACATACGCAAAGCAATCCAATCTAACCCCAAATATACACCTCAAACACCAAAAAAACATCATATTAATCTACTATCCACACCAACTTACTTTAACACTTACAAACACTCTAACACATACCCTCACATTTTTTATAAAAGAGTTAGTGTTTATATTCACACTACTCTACCTACACACATTGGCAAATTAATAATTATTTCTTTTCTAGAGTATTGGGGTAGCCCTGAAAAGGGCTGTTGTTTTTTTTTGTTTGCTATGGCAATCTTTTTTAGTTTCTAAGAATGCGATGTCCTCTGAGGATAGACTTTCTGGCGATAGGTCTGCTTCTTCGGAAAGAGAAGAAGAACTCTTTGGTGTCGATACGACAATGGACAAAGCCTCTGTCAGCTTCAGGTTGCTGCTGCTGTTGTTGTTGTTGCTGCTGTCTCTGAAGTCTGTACTTCTCTGTCCATTCTTCTTTCTCCCTGTTCACTTCTTCTCTGAAGAGCTCTTCTATCAGGTCTTCAGTGACTTTTAACATTCTCACATTCTCTATTTCTTCTGGCTTCGGTATCAGACTGTGTCTGACCCTATGCAAATTCACGTAGGCTTCGTTGAGCTTAGCTAGTTTGGAGCACATCTTCTTAGGAGGATGAGTCGACAATGGATGGTTAGACTGGAAACAACCCCCGGTTCTTAAAGTCAAAGCGCGGACGTGAAGGAAAACATCCCCCACACGGTTTTCGAGCCGCAACGTTCAGTGAGTGTCATGAGAGGGATAGTAAGAAATCAAAGAGCATCAATCCAACATTCTTCTAGCTAAACAAAAGACAAAGGCATTTTTTTTCAAAACACAACATTTTTTATTCAAAAATCACTTAACACTAAACAACAACTCTAACATTTTTAACAATAATCCAACATGATAACATCAAACAATTTTTTTCAAATCACAAACATTTTTTTCTCAATTGACAATCTACTTTAAACAGGGCTGACAACGTTGTGAATGAAATTGTGATTTCCACTGTTGGAAATCATTACGCCATTGATGGACACTACGTTTCCTAGCTTGAGACAAAAGATAAGCATAATGGTCACAAAACCATCGATCTACTTTCACATCGTTTCTAGAAGAAGAACGAGGATCAAAATGAGTCACTAAATGTTCTAAGGAATAGCCCAGGCTGCGATGATGCAGAAAATACACACAGTACTGTCCACACACCAAGGAATCTGTGCCTTGTAATTTCACATTATTGAATCGGGTGGTTTGAGCATTTCTTCTCATAAAGTCGATGATATCGTCTTCCAAAGGGGGCAATCCGTACGAATCGAAATATTCCACACATCCTTCTTGAGGAAAGTAAACGGCTACCCAGTGTGTTCCTGGGAGATGACTGTCGTCCGTGTTGATCACGTAAGCTTGATGGTCTTTAGGTTTGCGATGAGGGAGTTCATCTTTAGCACAGACGACAGGATTCCAAGAAGCCGTATACGAACTGTGGTTCAAAGGGTAATAAAGTTCCCAGGTATCCATGTTTTGTGTGTGTTTTTTTTCTTCTTCTTCACAGGTAATAATAAGTCGTCAATTCGATCCTGACTTTTTGCTTGAAAATGTCTGACGAATAAACGGTTATTCGTTCTGTTTCCTCACTCTGATTCAGGAGAGCTTCGATACGATGGATCTCTTGAGTGGTTAATGGCGGACAAGAATGTTCACGCAAGTCTTTATACCACTGGTGCAACACGTCTTTGTCCGAGATGAGACTCCAAGCTTCGTCCAGATACTCGTCCAATTTTTCTTCTTGACTTAACATTAGGCATTTATCGTGTTGAATTTGACTGGGATGATCGTTTTGACATCCATAGCAATTTTTCTTGATCAATTCCGTCATTTTTTCCACCAAGTGTTTGGCAAAACAGGAGACTAAATGGGCTTCTTGTTCTGACCATCTCGACTTCATCATGATCACTTCTTCTTCTTCCACAGTCTCCTCACATTTCATCTCCAAAGTTTCTTCACTAGGTAAAGAGCGATAACAGTCTTCCATGGCTTCTAGTAATCTAGGATGACTTCTCTCAAACTGTTGATTTCTATGGTATTATCGAATTCTGCATACAGGATGACGTTCACTGTCTTGTCCAGTGGTTCTGCAAACTGAAGTTCCACACGAATCTGGCCGGATTTTATAGGGTGAAAATGTCCCTCGTCGCTGCCTTGGTCTGGAGTGAAATCGAAAGCCTACAAAGCATAGCCTCCTGCGTAATCGTCGTACGTAATCCCGTGACTGGTGTTGGTTCCTAACTGGCCCGTGGCTTCGTACAGGGACAAGTACGATCTCAAGTAATTCTTCTTGGCAAAGTCAGGTTCGAAAGGTCGGGTACACAAGGTCTTGCCATCGCGACTGACTTCGATTTTCTTCACCTTGAAGTGTTGAAAGTTGAAAGGATTTTTAGGGAAGGCTCCGTTGAAGGCTTCATTCTCAACCATACCAAGGATTAAACGCTTGGGTAACTGTCCTTGGAACAGATGATCTTCGATCATGGAATGATGGTTAGCGGGAATGGTGAACGTTTTCACTTCCACGCGACGTATCGGATACTTGGCGGTCGTTCTGCTCAACGTCTGACTGATGTCGTTTCCCACTTTAGGCAACACTTCCACGCGTCGTACGTAGAGTTTGGCCTCCTCGATTTTGCTTTTAGGATTGCCAGCAGTAGTATCAGCCAACAAATGGAAAGCGGTACTGCTACGATTTAGTCTCAAGCGGACATTGACCCCGTTCAGCAAATATTTCTCTTGCAACCACATGTCCAAATGCAAACGATCCATTAGTTCTAAACTCTTCTTATTTAAGATTTTACTTTCTCTTTCCTCAAAGCCGGGATTGCTTCCATCTACAAGGTCGAACTTGGTCGCTTCGTCAGGTTCCCACAGCACGCAGGCATTGAGATGAGTATCCTTGGCATCTATTCCGTACGTCAAGAGATTTTCCAGGTAGGCACGGTAAGGGTATGTATCCATGCTGCTACTGACTAGTTTGTTATTCAAGTACAAGTCCACTGAGCTGAACAAGGAATGCATGAAATTGTTGATGGGAGCTATATTCTCACTGTCTTCTACTGGACCATTATCCTTATCTAGAACTTTGACTTTCAAGTACAAGTAACTGCTATTCAGATCGATGTAATCTTCGGGCTGTCCCTTGATTTCAAACTCGATGGGAGCGGAATCGGCCAGTGAGGAGACGGGATGAAATTCCACCCATTGGGATTCTTGCATGGCCATCATGGTGGGGGGCATGGCAAACAGATCCAGTTCCGTCTTGGAACAAGCGCAAGACTCTCGGTGCATCATTTTGTTCTGTTCTTTCTCAATAATCGAAAACGTCTAAGTCTCGAACGGTTCTTCTTTTCTTGGCCTTTCTCGCTTGAAGTCTGGTGAAAGGGTGTTTTCTTCGTCGTCGTCTCTTTCTGCCTTGTCCTTGCTGAATGCCTGACTCGGTAGCGTGCAGGGCATTTATAGGTGTGTCTCGTCGGCCTAAAATGTCTTTGCCCGTTTGTAGCAAGACATTTTTGCCTGCCCTCATGAAGGCTTCTTTAGGGTTTTGTTTGTCGATGATGACATTTTGGAGAAATTCTTTGCCTTGCGTCAGTGCCGCATCTTTCAAGGCGTGCAATCCGCGTGTCACCATCGGTTTCAACACCGGAGCCACCAAACGAAAGGCGGATTTTAACATATCTCCTAAACCGTGTCCTCGCTGTCGCGCAACCCCTCGGTACACTGGATACATGACTTACTTACGAGTCGTGAGAGAACCGTTTTCGAAAATGGAGTTTCACCGTGACTTTTCCTTTGGTGAATGGAATATTTTGTCCAAATCTCCTTTTATAGCAATGTTGACCGTGTCCAAATAAGACTTGCTGACAGGCAAATAATGAGGATGGACAAATTCGCGGTGGACGTGATAAGTGTTTCCACCTTCCTCGTCAGTGGCCGTGGCAGAATTTACTTTGAAAGGAATGACACGCAGTAACGGCACGGAGGTGTGTCCCACCACGTTGTACTCCACCACATCGGAGTACACAAAGATCAAATTCAGTCCTTGGTTCAGTTCTACCGGGTAACGAAAATACCTCGCAAAATGCCCGTCGTTGTCAATCTCTGCCATTTTAATCGTTTTGGTCTGCTTATCCGTGACCAAATTGAGGTCTCCACCCAAAATGTCATACAATCCAGGGCAAAATTTAATACGTATACTTTTTTCCTCACTATCAAATTTGATGAGTAGACGGTGAGACTGTTTGTGGTACTCCATGGTGACACGTTTACCTACTTTGGTCAGAACTTTGTCAAAGGCTGCATAGAATTTGTCAGCGATGGCCTCCACCAGATGTTGACCACTAAAATAATGGCCTGAGTTAATTTTAAAGTGATACACGTAAAGAGGAGGAGAAGTGTCACTGCTGAGTATTGGGGCCTTGGGAAGTGATTTATGTTGAGGAGTGGCCGTCATGGTTTGCTGCACTGTTGGGTCCAGAATTTCGACGTCAAAAGTGTTTTGAGTTTCAGTGATGTTTTTGATTTGTGTTGGGTGAATCATTTCTACCAAAGCCACTTCCCAATGGGCTTCGTGATCTAACGGGATGGCCTGAGGTAATTTGGCCGTGTAACAGCACAACGTGTTGTGGGGAAACACCTCCATGGAACTGTCACTGGGTAAGGTTAAGTAAAATTGGTTTTGGTGACTCATAATTCCAGAGTTCTGTGGCTGTCCAAGGGGTTACTGGACGTCAGAGGCGTGTCTCCGCCCAAAATGGGGTTCTGGTTGTGGTTGGACTGGTGACTGGCACTGGCACTGGACACAAAGTTCCCGTGGTTCCCGTTCGAGGAGAATTTCAGGGAGGGATTGGGAAGTAGGTAACCGATGCAACTGCTCAATAAAATGGTCCACAATTGTTTGTCTCCTTGTTGCAAACTCAAATTGGCAATGGCTGCCCCGATGACACAATACACCACGAAGATTTGGCAGAAAAAGACGATTTGCGTTTTAGGCACACGTTCTCCACACCACACCCACAAGGGTTGTTTTTGTAAATCTTGCACAGAAGAACTAGGTGAAGCAGTGGTCGACGTAGCTGCGTCTGTGTGAAAGGGCATGATGGTCACTTCTTTTTATAGTCGATGACTTGCGAAGCGTCGATCCAAGAATCAAAACTGGGTGGATATCCTTTCCAACGTACTTTGACTTCTTTGACACGTCGTTTGCCCACTTTACGGGTTCTGCGTTCGAGAATGCTTTCGATGTCGTACACGTCGTCTTCTTTTTTGGTCACACGTTGTAACTCGGGCAAATAAAACGTTCCTTTGAGCACTTCTCCGTTCATGTCTTCCAATTTATAGACGGCAGGATGACGGCCATGCACTCGTCCAGTGACGCGAAACAATTCGGTGGTCCAGTTAGGTAAGTAACCTTTGTCGAAAGTGCGTTTGGTTTTGCCAATGCGCACCCAATCTCCTACGGCCAACTCTCCACTTTTCTTGGGGACAGCCCTCGTCGGGGACGTACCAAATAGACGCTCGAACACCAGCACTTCGTTGTCGGGAGTCACGTCTTGCGGGGCACGTCCGATGCTTCGATGGTAAGATTGGTTGTACGCTTGCACCAGGTGCGGTAAGATGTCGATGTACTTCAGAGTGTGGTGATGCGTAAAATATTTCCACATGCGTTCTTTCAAAGTTCGTTGAAAACGTTCCACGATGCTGGCTTTGGTTTCGGGATTCTCGGTGGTAAAAAAATGAATGTCACGTTTCTTTAATTCTTTTTGGAAAGCTTGGTTCAGAAATTCGGTGCCTTTGTCCGTTTGCCATCGAAGAGGGTGACGACCGCTTTGTTTCAGCACTCGTTGCAGGGCTCGCACTAACTCGCTGCTGGATTTGGAAGTCAAGGGCACGACCCAGGCAAATTTGGAAAAGACGTCGATGACACAAAACAAATATTTGTAGCCACGATTGTAGCTGGCCAAATGAGAGACATCGGCTAAATCGGCTTGCCATTGATGATCGATGCCTTCCACTCGAGTGCGACTTCTGGCAAACTTGCGTCGAATGGGTTTGTGTAAAGTGTAGGTAGCTTGTTCTTGTAACCATCGTTGCACTTGAGGTAAACGGAGACTTTTCATTCGCGTTTTGGCAGCACGATACAATTTGTGAACTCCAGCGTAACCTGCAGGATGCGAGGGATCGTAGTAAATGCTGGCTAAGACTTTTTCCATTTTTTTTTTTTTGTGTTTGTGTGTTAATAAGACACCCACTCTTGGAGGATGCTACTCTTTTTCTCTTGGGGTATTTTCTTGGATTGCAATGCTTTGCGTGTGTGACCGGCAATAGGTGTTGAAGAGGAGGAGGATGTCTGAGCGGGGGATATCGGTTCTTGTTTCACTTCTGTCTTCACTTTCTTTTTCTCTTGTGATGAAGAAGGGTGGCCATCATCTTTTTAATCCATCCAATTCTGGAGGTAGGTGGTGTTGTTAACTTGCGTACTTTTTCTGGTGGAGTTTGAAACCCTTCTTCTTCTTCTTTTTCTGTCTTGGTCACGGGTAGTGGTGGTACTGGTACTGGTGATGGTGCTGGACTTTTCATCAAGGTCTTAAAATCTTTCAGAGTGGGTAGAGCTGTTTCGTCTAAAGCTTTCTGGTGAAAGAGTTGCAGTCGTTGCAAGAGTTGACCGTACTTGTGCGATTTTTCTGTTTCGGACAAATCTTGGCGATCCATCAAGGACTGCAATTCGTGTTGTAACTGGGACATCTCGCTCAAAATTGGGATTGGGAGGTAAATGCGGGGTGCGTTGTTCTTGCCACCGATGGTATTCCATCCATCGTTTGTAAGGCACTAAAGCTAGTTTTCGTCCTTCCATGGGGTTGTCAGGGGTCGATTCTGAGATCTTGGGACTTCCGAGGGCCTTTTTATCTTGCTCCCACCAGTCCTCCCAACATGGTTCCCAAGACTCCTTTCAGTATGGGGCCTAACAAGAGAGGTAAAATGCCTCCACGTTGCACTAACATCTTCTTTTTTTGACGAATGGGAATTTTCTTTTGAATCATTTGGCGAGGAACGTGACGATGTTTGCCTAAGCATTGTTTCTGGTGTTTGGACAAAGGGATCGTGCCTTTCAAGACGTTCAAACAACATTCGCACACGGTATCGATGACCTCTTTGGAGGCCGTTTGAATGAGTTTTTTTCGTAGGGGTGGAGAAGCTTTGGACAGGACAGATAACATGTCCCCATGTTTGGCTAAACGTGGTGGTAGTCCTTTCCTTTTCTTTCCTTGGGGTTTTCTGGACTAAATCGAGCCAGTTCTTGCTTGGACAAATCCAGTAAACTTTGTAACATGCCCGATCTTTCATGCACTTTGATTTTGGGAGAAGGTACTTTGTGAGCAGCAGCCACTGCCGCTAAATGGGAGGGTCCTGCCACTGGGGAAGTTCTTTTGGGGGTCATTAACGGAGAAGTTCTTGGTGTGATCAACGTCTCCAAGTACTCTTCAGTTCCTGGTGTCATCAACGGAGAAGTGGACAAACGTGAGGATGCCGGAGACGTAGTCACTGCCGTGGCAGATCGTGGTTTGCGAGTGTAAGGTCGCGTCCTGGCCGAAGTGCCTCTCTTGCGACTAGTTTTCTTCTGTGGACTTTTCTTTTTCTGGGGACTTTTTCTCTGTTTCTTTTTCTGGGGGCTTCTTTTCTTTTTCCGGGATGGTGGTGTCTGGTCAGAGGAGGGTCCTGCCACTGGAGAAGTTCTCCTTGGGGACCTGGTCTTTTTCTTTTTCTTCTTGGGGCTTCGTTGGACTTTTGTCTTGGGGATAACTTTGGGGGCATTAGGATCCCATCTTAAGAGTGAGCGAATGATGACCCCTCCTAGAGTACCGCTCCCTCCAGGTTTCAAAATGATTTGTTTTTTTGGTTTGAGTGTCGATGCAGGGATCGGCCAGTTGGACCAAAGCGACTTTGTTTCGATCGAAAAAGCGTTTGGTTTGATGAGGAATCTGAATGATTCCTTGGAGTAATTGACGTGCCGTCACCGTGAACCATCGTAAGACTTCTTTGAGACTAGCTTCTAAGACACGAGCTCGTGTTTGTGGATTTTTTTCTCGACTGATGCCATACAAGGCACGAATCAATTTGACCGGAAGATGCGACTGAAGGGACGTCATGTTCACACTATGTGAGACAGACGAAAAAGGGTCTGAGGTTTTTATAGATTTTTTTATGGGGAGTGAAATGAAGTCGAGGACGGAGACGTGTACAGGACAGGCCCTCCGTCTTGGCACCAGTGGTGAAACAAGTGGGTACGAAATCGCAAATCCTCGGGGGTCGTAGGTTTCAAATCGACGAGTAAATAGGCGTGTGGTGTTTGAGTGGCATCGTCGTACGCCTGAGTCAGCCAAGGCGTTCCTAACTGTTTGGCTAAGACTTGCACTTGCGATTTATCTCGAGGGCTTTTAAACAAGACCACGTAATGCGCATTGAGACTGATGGTGCGATGGGCTTTACTTTGTTGAAACAAATTTTGGGTGATGTAAACGACACTGGCATTACGGTGATGCCCTTTGCGCGTGAACCACAGTTTAATTTCTTCTTCGTCTTCTCCTAACATGTCGTCGAAAATGACCAAATGGGTTTGACGGGAGTCAGAGACGTCGCCGTCGTCTTCTTTAGGAATGCCTTCCACAAACACGATGGAATCGCCTTGACTTTCTCGCAAGAGGCTGTACGCCGATTGCCACTCTTTGTAACACCACACGATCCGCTGAGGGGGTCGATCGATCAAATGATGTTTATGTTCGATCAAACGTTTGACGAATTCGGTTTTGCCAGAACCGCTAGGTCCAGCAATGAGCATGTTAAAGGGATGGCGAAGATACAAAGCCTCCCAACTGGCACGATCTAAGTGTTCGTCGATGACTTTGACAGTAGAGGAAGAGGGAGCAGAGACAGCAGAGGTAGCCATTGTGTGAGAAATGTCACTTGTGACACGAAAACAAACAAGACAAGAGTTTATATAATTTTTCAGAACACGTTTATTGAATGTTTTTTTTTAAACATGAATACGAAAGACAAAAATGCATAAAAGCCAAAGGCTTAAGTACAAGAATAAAAGGCACATGATAACCATGAACGTGGAATAAAAACAAGTGTCTGTACAACAACATGTTTTGGGTAATGTTCTAACCAGTTCTATAGTAGGGGGTAAGGTCACACAAGTGTCCTCCCGAAAGGGTCTTTCAGGCCTGTCCACGACAGTCCTGTCCTGGGTGACGGGTTCTTCTGGCACCGTCACTAACACGGGTTGAAAAGTAACTTTTTTCCTTGAACAACTCTCGTGCATACTGGGCCACTTCTTGGGTCCAAGCCTCAAAATCCCATTCTTTCCAGGCACGGACATCTGTCCATTGGGGATGTAAGTCACAAGCTACACACACATCGTCATACACGTCTTGGGTAGCTAAAAGTTGACGAATCTTTTTTTCCCGTAGAGGTCGAGAAGTATCCAGATGAAACCGCAAGGCTTTGAGCAAAAGAAGTTTTTCGTGACCATTTAAGGCCATTGAGGTGGTAAATACTGATCGTAAAGAGTCCACAAAGAATCGGCTGGTAAACGAAATCCCAGAAAACAAGTCACTAAAACACACACCACTTGTCGTCCCAAATTGAATGGATACAGTTCTTGTAATAATCGATGGTAATGATCCACGGTTTGAATATGGTCATTGAGTTCCTTCCACGGAATCTGTTGGATGACATGTGACATAAACCGTGGCATGGCAGCCTGTTTTTATATTCTCTTTTTTTCGGATGCAATACACGTACTTTCTAGCCAGAGATCTTCGTTCTTCAGTAGGGAATCTAAATCTTGCATACTGTAACCGAAACGTCAGAGTTCGTTTAGGTGTTTCCTCTTCCTCTAAGTAGATTCCACGTAAAATATGTTTGTAATCCTTTAACTTGTCTTCCTCAATGCGTTGCACTAGGTGAATCTCGAAGTAACCATAATTATGAACATGTCGATCATTAGCGACCTCAAAGTTTTGAACAATGTCTGACCATTGAAAGAATTTCTGACGAATTAGTTCTCTTATACCATTCAGGTACCAGTGGTTAAAGATCTGGTGACGTAACGGATGCAATTGTTCTTTACGTTTCACTTGTATTTTTACCAGCTCTCGGTAAATCCTTTCTCTCAACTCCTCAGGCAAGCCCAAAATGTTCTCTTGTAAAGTATCCATAAGTATATACACTGTTTTTGGAATCGTTGGGTGGTGACCAATAGCCTCGTTTAACTTTGTGCCTAATGTAATATCCACTCATAATCAGTCTTCTTGTACTTTGGAACAGAGCATAATTTAAAAACGGATGAATCACTTTCAGTTTGCGTTTCACTTGTATTTTGATCAGTTCTCGGTAAATGCGTTCTCTCAACTCCACAGGCAAAGCACGAATGTTCTCTAGCAAAGTATCCATGAATAGGTCATACTAAATCCTCTTTGGTCTGACACAAGAAATGTACTGTTTGCACAAACATGGTTTCAATTCATTGTCGAATCTAAATCGTTTAGTTACTAATTTACACGTTACAATTCGTTCAGAAGTTTCCTCTTTCACCAAATTGACATTGCGTACAAGATGTTGGTAATTCGTTAACTCTTTCTCTGGAATTCGATGCAGTACGTTTACAATGTAGTAGATAGAATCGTCAATACCAAACCATTCCTTTTTATAACCAGGAGGTCGTTGATCAATGTCTGTCCAATGGAACACTTTCAACTCAATCAGTCCTTGTATAGCCTGAAGGTACCAGTGGTTCAAACACCGGTGACGTAACGGATGCAATTGTTCTTTACGTTTCACTTGTATTTTGACCAGCTCTCGGTAAATGCGTTCTCTCAACTCCACAGGCAAAGCACGAATGTTCTCTTGTAAAGTATCCATGAACAGATTATGGTAAGAAGTTACTTCAATGTCTCGGTCCCACTAAGGGTAAGTAATGACAATTCGGTGACCATCGAGCATGTTCTACGTAGGCCGAATCTTGCGGTTCCCAGTGGTGAAGTGACACACCGCAACTGAAGCACTTGACTTTATCTCCTTCGCCCAAGTAGAAAAATCCGGCTCTGGCTAATTCTTCGGGGGTCGGTCCTCCTAGATACTTAGGCCATTTTCCTTTGAACGATTGAAGACGATTTTCAAAGTCGCAGTATTCCGACAAACGCACAGGAAACGAATATTCGTTTTTCACAGGTTCGTTTCGATGAGGGTTGGGTGACATGAACAGGAGTTTGCTCAGGGCTGGATGACATCCGTAGGGAGGTAGACGTGAAGGTGAACATTCCCCTTTAAACCCAGTAAAATGTCCAAGAGGACGAGCAGCATCACTTTCGCATCCCACAGGTTTGACACGCACAGCATCACTTTCCATGATAGGGGTAGTGACACTAAAGTTCCCATGATGCTTTACGGCATCGCTCAGGTCACAACGTACAGCATCGTACCCATCGCAAGGCTCACAATCGCACTCGTCTGCAAACTCCGTTACGCAATTACAATGGTAACCACATGGACAATCGCAGTTTCCTTCCGGACATTTTCCGTCGCAATGCCTGGGTCTTATCCATCCAGTATTAGTCACACTAGAGGAAGATACAACTTTTTTACAATCCCCAAACTGGAACGATGTCTCTTTCAAAGTATTCATCTTGTTCGCTCGGTCTTGGTAGTCACAATGAACTATCGATCTTGCCTAGGGTTCCTTTTTATATACAGACCAATACCGACGTGACCGTACGGCAACGTAAAGTGATTGGGAAGTCTCACTCGCTTCTGGTACACGATTTGATAGACTTTTTGCAATGGTCGACTGACGATGTGGTGAGTGGGTAAACGTACAATCTTGTTCGGTTGACAGGTGGTCACTTTAAAGTCTCCATCCTCTCCCGATTGCAAGGCTTCTTTCAATACCCCAAAGTTGACCACTCGACTGGTACGATAATTCAGAGTCAGTCCTTTCACTTTGCACGTCGTGTGCACTTCTCCTTGTTTGTCCCGGTATTCGTAGCCGTAATTTTTGGGACCACCACTGACGAAACTTAGAATCTTGTCGTCGGGATGCTCGTCTGTCCAGGCTCCTAAACGGTCTCCTTCGATGTCAGGGTGATGTTGAATCGGGTGATGGATGTAAATGCAACTGTCCGTGTCAAAGTACAGGACGCGTTCTTCTAACAGTTCTAAAGCTTCGTACAATTTTAAGCGAGCATGGGCTGTCACGTAAGCCGCAATGATGACATTTCCAAAAGAGTCGTCTTGTACAAAGTCCAGATCTTCTTCGTAATTGACCAAGATCAAATCCTCTCGAACGACGTCCACGTGTTTCATGTATTTGGTTTTGTCGTGAATCATCTGGAAGTAGCGGGAAGGTTCTGTCAAATATTCCGTCTTGGGTAAACACGTGCGTTGTGCCATTTTACCCCACAAGCAATTTAACATCACTTTGGCAAACGACCGTCTGCCTTCGTTTTTCTCGATGTGGTCTAAAGTGATGCCTTCTTGTTCGTAGTATTTCTCTTTGAATTGTATTTGGTCTTCGGGAGTGTGACACCAGGAAGGATAGTCGCTGGCTTCTTGCTTCAGTTTCAAAAAGGCATCCACGTAGTCGGCGAAAATGCCTTTCTGACTGGGATCACCCTTGTGGTACTGTTGTGTCTTGGGAAAGTGGCAAGTTTCGTACACTTCTAACAGTTGGTATCCCATGTCCAGAGCTTTGAACAATTCTACGCTGACCCAGGTTCCCGTCAAGGCCCGTTCTTCCTGGGTGTGCTGACAAGGTTGGTCTTGGTTGCACGTTTCGGCACAAGTACGACACAAGGGAAACATCAGTTTGCCTTGACAATGGTGAGGTAAAACGGGATGGTATAGGTTCGTGGGAGGCAAAACTTTACACTTGATCAAGCCTTCGTATTGTCGAATGTTTTTCAGGTCAATGTGTTCCGTCAGCAATTGCGGGTGCCCTACAGGAAAGCGACAATATTTGCACACGTAGGGATACAGCGAACACACGTCCAAGTATTTGATTTCTTCTCCTTTCTCTTCGTCGGCTTGGTACAGCAAACAGGTGGCATTGGTCCTTCCTCCGTACAAACTATCCCTCGGGTTCAGTGGGTCCATGAACTGGTAACTTTCCACGAGGCGTTTAAACTCGGGATCGGTTTTCATACGGTGATCGTACTCGTGTTCCCATATTTCCACCACTTGGTATCCTTGCTGTTCCAACTTTAGGCGTCGCTGACAAGTGTCCTGGTACAAGTCTTCCATGGTTCGTTGCAAAAACTGATTTCTAGTGCCACGGTCAGGGTAACAGACGGGACATCCGTGAAATAAGGAACCGTTAAACTCGTACACGATCTTGGGGTTTTCTAAGTCCCAGCCATCGCCCGAATACGTTCCGATGGTCTTTTCGCCTCCTCCGTTGCGGGCATGCTGAATCCATTTGTCTTCCTTGTCGCACAAGTAATGTAACCAACGTAGGGCTTTGACCGAGTATTGACGCTTGACATAGTGGGTCGTTTGTGGGCTGATGACAGCTACAGTGTTTTCAGGCATGAATCGTTGTCGGTACACTAAGGAACACGCTTTGGCAATGGTGCAAGCTTCTTTCAAAGGATCGACCCCTCCGTGTTCCATGAACAGTTCTCGAAATTTTCCACAGCAACGTCGTAAAATGTCCACGTCGGAACGACAATACTTTAGCATTTCTTCCTGAAAGTCGAAGGGGTCCGAGGCGTGAGCCTGGTACTAAGCGTAGAAAGCTTCTCGTTGTTCGGTACGCATGTTGTCGGGGTCGTAATAGTGAGCCTCAGGCAAATGGGGTAGAACGGCATGTTGATTGGCTTCCGTATTGAAAAAGTGTGGAAAGTACACTTTAGCCATTTCTGTCATTCCAAACGTTTTAGGCATTCGACTCAAAGGCATGGCCAAATAGCTCATCGAATCTTTAAACTGTACTTGTCCCACTTGCATGAAAATGATTTTGGCACCGTTCAAAGTCACTTTAGGACGTTCGGTGCCATGTTCCGTATAGTACCTCAAAAGAAACTGTCCATCGTATCCGGAGAAATTGTGAGCCATCACCGTGGCATGACGATGACAATCTCCGTAACGTTCGATGTCCTCTTGGCTCCACGTCTTGTCGATGGGGTCTAAAACCCATTGGGCAAAATCGGCTAACGTGTTCGGTCCCCGAAAGATTTTTTCACGCCCTCCAGGAATCTTGCTGCAGTAAGGGCAATGACTGAAGATAGGTTCTTGAATGCACTTCTCGCACGCTCGATGAGCCACGCAGAAATTAGGAATGTGAATGCCGGTCTCTTGCATGCATTCGAAATCGAAAAAGATGAAATTGCCTTTCTTCTTGTGACCGTCCTCTTTCTCTGGTGGGGGTTGGTATTTTTGCACGTAACATTGGTGTTCCAAGTCCACGATGTGGTGACAAATGTGACATTTTTTCTTTCCTGAACATACGTGTGCCTTGGTACTATTGGTACGTATGCCTTGTCTACACGCGGGGCACAATCTCAGCAGTTGACAAGAGCATTTCTTCTGTGAACCTTGCGTCTTCAAGTGTTGTTGGTAACAGGTAGGGCTGACAAACGTGCGCAGACAAGTTGAACAAGGCACTGGTTCTTCGCTCAGACAGGGTGGAGAGGCCAAACATCCTGAGCATTTCCATCCACAATGTTTGTGCTGCTCTCGATTATTATAACCATAGTCACATTTCTCACAATAATAACCGTATCCCAGGAATCCAGTGATACTGGTAATGGTATCGAAATGTTCATCGTGATAATAGACATGAATGTATTTTCCGTCCTTAAAATCTTGGCCTCGAAACAACAGAGGCCCGCGCATTTCTTGAGGGTGCACTTTCAAGGTGTAGCGTGGAGCTAGGGCATCTTGCAATTTTTGCATCTCAGGAATGCCACAGGGTGTGTCTTTGGACAGGCCAGCTTGTTGCAAGAGGAGTTCTGCTTCGTTTCGTTGTTTGGTTCGGTTCGATTTTCGAATGTTCTCCCAGGTTCTTTTCCATTCTACCGTGTCGTTCTTGTTGGCATAGGTTCGTCCCACCACGATGGCACGGGCTAAACACATCTGGTCTTGAGGGTTGTTAATTCGGACGAGACTTGTTTTGGTGTTGCGAAGGTCGTCCACCAATAACATCTTTTTGCGTCCAGTCCCTTGAGGAGGAGAGAAGTGGGCCATTTTCAGTGTGGCTTTACCATCGGTGATGTCAAACTGGTCATTAGATTGTTGTACGTGTTGAATCTTGTCCATGACTTTGGAAGGGGTTAGTTCTGCGGGTCTGCTAAACTCGATCCAAACAGGGGATTTCAAACCGTCGTGATCTATGGATAGTGTCAAGCGATCGTCTTCTTTGGGTTGACATTGTCGTTTGAGTGCGGTAAGCAAAGAATCCCACATCTCGGTGATAAACCCTTCTGCTTTCTCCAAGGGTACGTCGGCCTTGAAATCTTTAAACTTCACCGTGTAGGTGTAAGCCGTGGTTCTAAATTTTCTAGAGGAGCGCTTTTCCGTCTCTCGAATGGAATAGTATTTTTCAGGGTTGACTAAGGGTGGTGAACTTGGTTTAGAGGTTTCAAATTCCGGTTCACTCATGTCCTCTTCAAAATCACTGGCATGAATTTGTGCCAAGATTTCAGCCCTGGTTCGAGGCGATAGATCACGTTTCTGCCTCTTACTTTCTTCTTCTTCTTTATTCTCGAATGAATAGGATCGTTTCATCTTGAGTGCAAAACGTCAAATGACTCAAGTTTAAACACCATAGACTAATTTATAGTCATGGCAGACCAGCGTATATAAAAAGGGCGTGTGTCTTGTCCTTTCACTATTCATTTCACTCTCAAGCCGAGCACAACGATGGAAGAGACTAGCCAAATCGAACGTTTCGTCAGAGCTTTGCGAGGGGTCACTAGAAAATTCTCTTCAGACCAGCCCACGGACTACTCTCCTTCCTTTCGAGATAAGAGTCAAGATACTTGCTATATCTGTCAGAAGAAAGGGCATTGGTCTTCAGAGTGTCCAGACCGTCAAAAAAGAAAGAAAACAGGGGCTAAAAAAGGCAAAAGTCAAGATACCTGTTATTATTGTAAAGAAAAAGGACATTGGTCTCCAGATTGCCCAAAAAAGAAACAAGAGGAGTCAGAAGAAAAGAGGAATTCTTCAGAGGAAGAGAGGGATTCTTCTGAGGAAGAAAAAAGACAGGTGAAGAAAAAGAAACAGGAGAAAAAAAGAAGAAGGGAAGAAAGCGAGGAGGAGGAAGAAGAGGAAAAGAGTGTGACGGTGAAAAAATTCAAAAAACAGAGAGACTAAACAAGGAAACAGAAGAAGTTAATGAACTTTTAATTAAAGTGTTGTGTTGTGAATTGTATTGTAACAATGGAGAAAAGAATAAGTGAATGATATAAGGTAAGTGTCTTTGAGTTTTGATTTTAAAATAAGAAGCTACACTCACGCACTCATACAAAAAGACACGTACTATAAGGGTAAAATGGGTGGGTTATTTTTTTTTGTTGAGTTATTGGCAAAATTGAAGGGCTATCTCTTTTCGAGAAATGTGGGTGGCCCTGAAAAGGGCCTTTTTTTCTTTATGGTGTAGGGGTGAGTTTAAGCAATCAACTTTAACTGCCTTAAGCCTTTGCCACGGCCAAGGCCTACTTCTGGACTGCGTAACGTTGATGATGATTGGGTTGAAATCACTAAGGGTGGTACGGTAGGCTTAGTCACAGGGTTGACGTGTTTAGCTCGGGAAGGTCGTATTCTCTTCGGTCGTGATAAAGAAGTCTGATACATTTGTTTCAGACTTCTTAACTCCGCTAAAATGTCCAACAGTACCGTGACCGTTTGATTTTCACCCTCCTGTTTCTTTGCTGCTACTTCTTCTTGCTGTTGTTGCTGTTGTTTTTTTCTTACCTCTTCTTCTTGCTGCTGTTGCTGTAGGAGAAAAACCTGTTCCGCTTCCTTTTGTCGTTGTATAAATTTCTCCAATTCTTCTTTCTGTCTCTGTCTAACATTCTCCACTTGCGGTAATGAAGAAGGTAACGAAGGTTCCGGAACAAATTCTTGCGAGGAGAGAAAATCCACAAAATCCCAATTCACCTCTTCTGAAAGTAAGTCCGGGTTCCCTTGGGCAGTCTCCCCTGTTGGTGCACCCCAATGGATCGTTTTCTGAATTTCCGTCATGTTGAATCACTGTTGCATAGATTGACTGCACACAAGCGCTAGCGAATCTATATAGACTACGTGACGTCACAGACTGCTCTCTTCGGATTGGATGCGGGCTGACTGAATTTTGTAACGCGTGTTTGGATTGGTGAATGAACTCAATCCGTTTCAATCCTTCCTCTACCTATAAATAAGCGCAGTTCACTGCATTGATTCACCTGTTCTCGTCGCTTCAAGATGTGGACCGATGTGCAATCTTCTACGCTTGTGTCTTCCATGATGTTCAGGACGGACATGCTCATGTATGTCCGATCCAAGTGGACCGTTGTCCACAGGACAAACACCAGTCTGTGGATACGTAGGATTTACGTGGAGAGGCAAGGATGCCTCAAAAGAGTCCTGATTTACGGGCCAACAGTGAGACGCAGCCTAAGGACAAGAAGAAGACCAATGCGGTGCCCTTTATGTTAATGAATACATTAACATAAACCCAAAGGCCCTTTTCAGGGCCACCCATATTTCTCGAAAAGAGATAGCCTTTCAATTGCCTACCCCTTTTTTAAATTTAAATTTAAATTTAAATTTTAAAAAAAATTTTTTAAAAAAAAATCCCATGTTCAATTCCCCTTGTCCCTAGACAAACCCAAACTCCATGTTAAATTCCCATTGTCCCTACAGTGACCCACGATTTTTCTCCATGTTAAATTTCCATTGTCCCTAGATTGTCCCAGGGGTGTTTTTAATGCTAAGTCCCATTGTCCCTAGGGTATCCCCATTCACTACTCATGCACATGTGTAAGGTGTCAGATACAATCATCATTCATATGCGTTATGAATAAATATCTCATTTACGTAATTGCATTTAATGTCTTCGCGAGATCCAATTAGACCCGGCTACAAACATATTACACTCTGCTGTCATAAAACTTTGTCCCGCAACAAAAATATCATCTTTCCGTGCATGTGGGCAATGGCCATTAAAAGTCTTCGCCTAAACTTTGTTCTCCAAAAGTTTAGTCTCAGTTTCTTCAGGTCACATTCCCGTTGTTGAATGGGAGATTTTTCCGTATACTATCAGAAACTTAAACAGTTCTTTTGTCACCAGTCTAATCGTTCAACACGAGCTGTTCTGACTGTTTTCAATCAGGTTCACCCTTTACTCTATCTATATGTGTGCATCCTTTCATCTATCTCAAAATGTGTAAAAATGAAATATTTACCGAAGCTTCTATTAAAGTCTTATTTTTATATTCCTCATGCGAATAGCTTCTGGGAAACTTGTGAACGCACACATGATCGTGAACAAGTATGCCTAACTTTGGTCTTAGGTAAAGAGCCGGCACGATCTTCCATTATTCTACTAAACGGTTCGTCAAACGCAGGAATAGGTTGCAGATGAGCTTTGGGTATATTTTGATTGAGTTTTCCTACCAGTGGAAAAGTGTGACAAGATTGACCTAAACAAAATAGAAACGACACTTCTAACTTTATGCCAATAAAAATGATTTAAGATATTATAAGTATTATTGAATCCTAAATGATCAGACAACAAAATTGCATGGGCTATCACTGATAAAAACCTCTGAGACAAACACGAGATATCAGGGCCTTATTCCTGTAAGACACCTAGTGATTTTATTTGTATCATCTTGGTTGGAATTAAGAGAATGTGCAACTCAAAGAGTATCACTATAATCAATACTTCCTGATTAATCAAACGAAGCAAAAGTGGCCGCAGTAAATTTCTGACCCATAAAGATGTCAGGTAAAAGGTATACCTTCTTGATCAACATCATTTTCAAGAGCATTCTTTGCCATAGCTCTAGTAACTGCGCAAGCTGGATATAAACCTGGGATTTCTACTTCAATAGGATCAACATTTTGATCCATACAATGTTTGTCAGCTACAAGTGGATTAACTACTACCTCTTCTCTAGCTAGATCATTACCTAGTGACAGCTGAACACCCTCACTGGGCAAAGAGGTTACAACTCCAACATTCACCGGTCCTAAAACGAAGTCTGGTGTCACATCAACATAATGGAGACGAACATTAACAAAGAAGAGGGTAAAATACTCCACAACAATAAACTCTTAGAAACTCCTGTGCCTCACAATATTTCAATAGAAGTAACTTTGGTTAAAACTCCAATAAGTGAAATCACAAACAAGAGATACTGAACCCTTCGACAAGAATGATTCGTAATTCTCCATAACAAATTCAGACTGGGTTTTGCAAGAACCAACAAAAGTATATCTTTCAATGCATGGCGTGATCTTGACTTCTTAAAAACAACAGCATTTGGAATAGGTCTGTTATAATTGTGTTGCTTATTTTTCACCCTATCAGAAATAACGTGCCTTTCCTCTTACAATAAGTACACGTTAGAAAAGATAAAGATTTTTTATCCGTTTTATCAGAAATTTGATTCCTTCAGTTATATCAGCTTGACACTTGCAAGTACTCACACGAGACTGAACTTGGTTTCTTAACAAAACCCAGCTGAGAGGAAGATTTATTTACAAATGGAACCTTGTGAGTCATGACATGACATCTCTGGAGTCCAGATGTTCTCCTAGGATCACGTGATATCGTGACCCGCATTCAACTCATTCCTGGCCTTGTTTGACCGAATTAGTTGTTGATTTGAACTTGCCAGTTCGACCTTAATTTATGAATGGAAAATTTACAACGTAGTTTTCATGTATTCTGCATACGCGACGTAACCTCACCTTTAAACTGCTTTGTAGTGTTAGAATACCAATCATAAAAATATTGTCAGGAACCTAAATGACTCAAATAAAAATAATATTATAAAAATAAGATATGTAATATAGATATCCGATGAATATAGTGGCTGTTTTGAATTGCCTTCGTGCCCGTTGTGATTATTATTTCATAAATGACCTCATTGACATCACAGTGATAGTATTATTACTAGCTGCAACGTAAGCAATAGTTTCTAATATGGTAACTGAACGATTCCCCCAGAATATCATTAGAAATTCAAAATTCATGGATGCCACATCATTAAATGTTATTTACAACGCCTATCTTTCTTTATTAATTATTTTTCGTATCCAGAAAAATGGTCGTCCGCCAACACCTTCCTATATATATATATATATATATATATATATATATATATATATATATATATATATATATATATATATATATATATATATATATATATATGATTACTCACGAGTTATTCGAATCGAGACGGAAAGAGACAAGAGTATGCTAAATACAACCGTCCACATTTCCATAACTCCTCAATGATTGATTGACATGTGACGTCACACTCTGACAAATTACCTGTCTTGATAATATGCCTAACCAGCCTCAAAATTCTGCGTCATTCGCACGCAGATTCCTGCTCTTATTCTTATATGATTATGACACACACACCCCAACTGCTATTTGTACCACAAATGTATTTTTTCCCCATTGATTTTGAAGATAATATCGAAAAGCGCACTTGTTACATCTTGAGGTCCAGGTGTATATTTAGCTTTCAAATTATAAGGATGGACAAATTCTTTCTATGTGATCTGACCGTTTCGATTTTTGTGAGTAGAAAGTCCCTATTTGCGGGTGGTCAGTCACTAATTCAAATTCAGTTCTTAAAAGGTAGAGATAAAATCTCTTACAATTCGAAACTAGAGCGAGAGCTGTTTAGTCTGTGAATAACCGCGTTACACATCGGTGAGGCTGCGCATGCAGCTCTCCTAGACTTACTTAACTTGCATCAGCAGTCACTAGAGTATCAAAATTTTAGTTAAAGCATCCAAGATTTTCTGCATTGGGGAATGTCTGTCTTTCAGTGTACACCATGTTTTCTTTTGCCTTTTCTCCAGAGGAATATGTTATTTTTCCGTGTCAATTTGCGAATGAGATCGGTGAAATTAACTCTGATACGACTTACCGTTAAAATTAACCAGTCCTAAGAAACTTCCAATTTTGAGGCTGTTTCCGGTCTGCCAGCATCCGATACAGCTTTGACTTTGACTACATGATGATCAGCTATCTTTTCGAACAATATGAGCCGCAATACTCCGGTTTCAGGGGCCGTAGAAAAGATTGTTCTTTCCTAATTGTCAACCCTGTTTTTCCTAGTCTCTCAGTTGTGGCCAAAGTCTTTCGTGATTGTCTACCCTGTTTTTCCTAGTCTCTCAGTTGTGGCCAAAGTCTTTCGTAATTGTCAACCCTGTTTTTCCTATCTCTCAATTGTGGCCAAAGTCTTTCGCAATTGTCAACCCTGTTTTTCCTAGTCTCTCAGTTGTGGCCAAAGTCTTTCCTAATTGTCAACCTTGTTTTTCCTAGTCTCCCAGTTGTGGCCAAAGTCTTTCCTAATTGTCAACCCCGTTTTTCCTAGTCTCCCAGTTGTGGCCAAAGTCTTTCGTCCTTTTAAGTCATTCTCATGTACTTTTTGATGTCTTCATACATATTTCGGACACGTTGGCAACCTTGACATTCCTGTTTGATGTCTTCATACATATTTCGGACACCTTGGCAACCTTGACATTCCTGTTCAGTGTGCTACTAATTTTGGGAGTTTATCCGGAACATAAATCTCTTGAATCTGTGTAATCCCTTATGAGTAATAAATGTCGCTAAGGCGCACCACTCTTTGCTACACTAACTGTGGTTGCAGCCCCATTTTAAATGTAGCCTGCTGAAGAATGCTGATCTCTCTCTCTCTCTCTCTCTCTCTCTCTCTCTCATAATTGATTAACATATTTCATACCATCACAAAATCTAATTTCTCCTGGTACTAGCAGCTGCCTCGCTTGGCAATCAGCATTAAGAGGTTAGTGTTAGGACTGGTTGGCCTGGTGTCAGGATAATGTGACTGGGTGGGACATCATGCTACATGTCTGCGGCACGATGCCCCAATACTAGACATCACTATAAACTGCCACATTGCAGACATCGTAGCATTAGGATTGAAAAATTGTTAAAGCTACGTTAAAATCCAAAATCACACCACATCACATCTTTCTCCAACAATTTGGCACTGCAACTTTTAGACTCACCCATGGCGATTGACCGTTAACTTTTTTAATGATGTCGGTATGGTCAAGTTCTGTTAGCTCATCATTTACATTTTCTTGCAAAGAGAACAGAATTCTTCCATCTGAATGTGCAACTCGTTTCACACATTCGTTTACGTGCATTTTGACTTGCTGACCTTTCATCTTTCCCACTGCCTCAAAGTAACTCGTGTATTTTGCAAAACGTTTATGTTATAAAGACGAAAGTCACACAAAGGCCAGCTTTAAGAATACAGAGTAAAACTGCAATTTATTTTCCTAACAGGGAAATCCCTTGTCCGTCAATAACAAAACATTGGCTTGTCCACAGCACACTCTTCTGATTATTTGTCTGGAGTTTTCTAAACATGTTGAGCTCCATATGGGAATAACGTCTTGTTGACTCATTCCAAGAAATATTTGATCTGCTATCTTTTTATCAATGATGTTGCAACTTACACCATATTCTATGTGCATTTTTATTGGAATATTTATAATTTCAATTCTTGCAAGGCAGTCCACGTGCTTTATGTTAATACTGAAAACATAATCATAATCACTCTCGTGAAATTAATATTGTTATTTTTCTTGGTACTGCTCTGTTTAATTTCTCCTTTTTTGCCCATCTCTTTTCTGCACACTTTACCAAAATTACCAATGTTTTGATGAGCTTTTTAGTTCTCCTCTTGTCGTATATTTGTTATTTATGCTATCATGTCATCGCCTGCCTCACCTTTAGCATAACTCATCATTTTTCATCAATCTCATTTCCCTTCATTTTCATCTTATTTGTTACTGCATGTACCCCACCTCTTGGTGACCTTTCGATCGGCGAGGTCTTGTTCTCTGCATCTTCACAAGCCTTAGCTATTTCTAGTACATGTTTCAACGTAAGTGTCTTACAACGCGTAACTTGAACCTGTCGATGCATTGGTTGTAGATTGATTTAGCTTTGTTCTTTTCTGCAAAGTCACATGGACAGCTTTCGTTTTAATTGTGTGATGATCTGATCGACTGTTTCGGAATTCCCTTGTTTCATCTCTTTAAATGGGTGTCTTTCATACTGAATGTCTGATAGGTGGGGAGGGCAAAATATTCGTCCAGTTTTCTGTATTGCATATTGATAATCACTGTCCTCACCAGTTTCGTCTAAAGGATTAAACATTTCTTGTGCATCAGTGCCGGAGCAGTGGAAAGAAGGGCGCGATTCTCTTTATTTTCACTAAGTCTTTTTCCAACAATAAATAGTTAAAATGTCCATTTCCAATGGTTATATTTGCTAGTAATCCCTGTGATGTCTCCTATGCAATCGAATGCTGGAATGCCATCCATTTCCAACATTCACGGGTTCAAAGGAATGTCCTCGTTGCTGGTCTGTAGCCTTTTTGGTGCTAATGACCCTTTCTAAACAAGGGTTGAATGACAGATTTAACCACCGAATTAAATCACGTTTATTCACTGTCTATATTTGCCAGACCCCGCACGGGACATTACTCTTACAGATCATTTCATAATACACATCAAGGGAAACTCGAGGATGCACTACTATAAGAATGTTCATTAGTATCAGATACTTTAATGTAATTGTTAGATACATGTTCATTTGTATGCAGCTACATGACATTATGATTTGAATGAAAACCAAAGTAACAACGACGTAAACATGATGCTATACATTAATAAACTGAAGAAGCCGGTACAACGGTACTTCAGTTCAAACAGATCACCATATAGAAGTTGAAAGGATTACAGGCCAAATTTAAAATTTCATCTCAGGTTAATAAATATAGTATTTTTGAGATGGTCAAAGCATCAGAAATAACAAATTAGCAAATAACGTATACTCCTTTTCATGGTTTTTGTTCATAACAAGTGCAAAAATATTATTTTATTCCTGCAAAAAAAAAGAATTTTTTACAGTGTATATCATGAAAACAAATCCATTCTTTTTTTTTACAAATGTATGTGGCATATAGAAGGAAATTTTGGGGAAATGTGCATCAGCCAATCCAGAATTCACAGCTTTAATTACTCAGAATTTACAATTATGAATGTATGTCCAATCCAAAAGCCAAATTATGTGTAAAGCTTGTTTTTATTCATGTTTTATTCATGTGAAAGTGAAAAACAAAAGGGATTGGTAACATATGCCTCCTTACTTTTCAAAATAAATTTATAAGAGCAATGTAACAAGACAATCCAGGTATTTATTTCTTTTAAATGCCTACCTGTATTAGAATTTGTTTAGACTAATTCATCTAAAAATATTGTTTTATGACTGAGAGTTTACATAAAATATTTATTTTTCTCTAATAATTCCTGTGAAACTTATGTTTAGTATATACTTTTTATTTTTTATTTATTTATTTTGCAGGTGCTCGATTGCATAGTTGGATTGTGCTGGCATTTTTTGTCATAACAATATTAACTTATTTTTTAAACAATGTAAAATAACGATACCATTACATACAAATGAGGATGTTTATGCAGGGTGTATGGATGCTACAACAGCCTGAGCTGTGAGTAAACTTAAAAACTTCAAAAGTTATTTTTTTAATTATTACGGGGGGGGGGGGGTCTTATTCTTCAAACAGAAAACAATCACATCTCATCTGCGAAGACACAAGCATAAATTTGTATTAATCTTTTTTACTACTACATTAATTTCATATCCAAAGGTATCAAGCAGGTTTTATACTATTTTGAAGCAATACTAATAAAAACATTCTGCTGGTTACAGGTAGAGGTAGCAACAATATTTATATTATTGAGTATATAGTTGCTACCGAAGGAGTCTGACGATTTGTCAGTAAAGTACCTTACAATAAATTACCTTTAACAGGTCTACTTGGTTAATCCGCATATGTGGACAAGACCAAGACCTAATGCCGCAATTAAGTTGATTCTTGTATTGTTTTTCTAATCATACTATCCTGATAATGAAATGTCACAACTATTATTTAAGCATTAAGTGTTAGAAACAAATATGTTACAGACAAAATAATCATGGGCAAACAACATGAAGTTCTTCCCCAATATAATTACAGTGGATTTTACAGTAATATCTAAGAACCTGTTTCTTGATTTTCCTCTGTACGTGCTGTTCTCTCGGCAAGTGATATTGAGATCCCTACAAATTGTATTTACTAGTTATTTTCGTTGTGTTTCTTTTTTTCACCCTCTATATCTATAAAATTGTATTGACATAATACTGTAACTTTGTTATCTACACGCAGAAGTTCATTTCTTTCTTTAGAGTTTTGTAAGTAAATGTATTTTTGGAATGTGCATTTTGATATGTAAAAAAACAACAACTTTATTGCAACTGTACCATGCAAAAAGTAATTTTACTATCAGAAAACACTCATGCCATTATCATCATTGTACAAAGATTTGGATCTCTCTCCCTTTCTCGTAAATTTGCCTCAAAAGTTTATTGTGCTCGCGTATGAAATGAAAATTAAACGTTTAACCTAAATAAAGCATTTCAGGGTTTAGTATTCATACATTTAGTTCATTTACAAAGAGCATTTCTAGCGTACTGTAGTTGACCAGGTCGACTGGGGGGAAGGGGTGGAAGAGGATGGCAGGCAACTGTTTATGGAATAGAAAAGATTACAATTTGAATTTACTAAATATGAAAATACTTGATGCAATCAAATCTATATATGATACCCACGTGTAATGTATCAAATCTATCTATGATACCCACGTGTAATGTATTCAGCTGACCCAAGCTCATAGAGACGGAACACATCGTTACTGGTCATGGCGAATGGCATATTTTTAAATAATGTATGCGCATTTACTCATTTTAAATTAAATATTAAATGTTCTTTTAAAATTTAACACTAATTTTCTTTAACCAAAGTCTGTTCAATCTTGATTATTAAATACTCTGCACCTTAACTGTCACCAAGAAACTTCCAGACGAAAATTATATATCGCTATGGACTTTTACAATGGTGGCCATGTACTAAACTTGGGTCAAAATAAGAGCGCGTGGAGAGGAATTGTCACAATTGAGGGTAGTACGAATTTGTTTATCAATATTCGTAACTTTCTTTGTGACATCACAGTGTGCGACATTCAATCCAGATTGTACTGGATCACACCTTTAGGTTCATTTCGTCCAAAAATGTCTACTTACTTACATTGATTTTGCCGTATGCACCTCTCAGGGCGCCTAAGTAATGACCTTCCAAAGGAATATGGATGTATATGAATCCAAATGAATTGAATACTTGCCACTAAAGGTATGAAGAATCAAATTCTAAAAAATGACACCCATTACTAAATAGTCTGTGTTGAATGCCTACATGACCTGTGTGACCTTTGTTTGTTTTTTATATAGCTAGAGCTGTTGTGATGCCCATGGCGCGTGGTTTAAACGAATTGGATAATTTTGTATTGGTTCGCATCGTAGGCGTTTTGTTTTGGGCTTTTATTTAGTTCTGATCCTTGGCTGGGAACGATGCTTTGGTCCAAGTGATAATTAATGGGGACTTAATTTGATTGATTACTTGGATTTATGTCGCGTGCGCTCAAAAGGGCATGTGTGACGAGTTTATTCCCGCACAGCAGGATGCTAAATATTCCTGGGGGAAGGAATTAGTGCCACATCCCCCAGGCGTTTATGTGCTCAAGAAGCACTGCTAATTTAGCCATCAGGTCGTAGGACTATATGTCCCTAACGACCTGAATGAAGGGCTTTCATGAGTGGGAATGGGCCCAACACACACTCATGTTAACAAAGAGTTGATTTCAGTCCGTTATTGACTACTAGGTGTCGACCCGAGCAGTATGTAACACCACATCACATCGGGACACCTAGTTTTGGGCAGGTGGAAATTGTTCCACATCTCCACTGTTATACTATGTCCGAGAGAGGCAAGAGGGCAAGGAACTCGGCAAGCCAGCCATAGATGTTGTACACTCCCACGAACGCCAGCCCATACTTAGTCAGATTTAGTCTAGTTGTACTAATGGACAATAAAAAATGCCAATAATGTGTTAGCCACCTGTGTAATTGGGTCAAATCAAAACAAGTTGTAAAATTTTCCTACGTCCTAACAATCGTACAAATTTTAGTACATAGTGTATGTTGTAGATGCCCTACAAATTTTTAATAACTAATATGTCTGAGCGACATATAAAAAGTTTGGTCACTGTTAGGTCATAAAAGGTTTGAATTTTGAAGCGGTGGACTGAAGGATCAAGTTAGTGTACATAATAGTTTTATCGAAATGGGATACCAAGCCAAAATGGTTCCCTGGATCAGAGGTAATATTGGTAGCCCTTAGAAGGGCTTTTAAGCAAGAGTTCTCCGTTTTTCTTCTGCTTCTTTACATTTCTCCGCAGTCCTTTTTCATCTCAGGCAATTTTGGGGAAATGGTAGCTATGTAGAGTAGAAATGTAGTTAGCTGCTTCTACTAGCTTCTCTTATAGTGATGTCTAGCACTGGGGCATCATGCTGCTCCACCCAGTCACATTATTCTGACACCAAGCTGACCAGTCCTAACATGAACCTCTTAATGCTGGGCGCCAAACGAGGCAGATGTTAGTACCATTTTTGTAAGTCTTTGGTATGACTCAGCCAAGGATCGAACCCACAACCTCCCGCATCCGAGGCGGATGCTCTAACCACTAGGCCACCGGAGTGGTGTCCTTGGCTGTCTTTCATGTTAGGGCTATGTAGAGAGCAGAGAAGATTTTTTTAAAAAAATATATATTATTTTTGTTGATTTTTAAGGATATATTTGGGATTTAAGAAGACCCTTGCTGAGTATGCAGGTCCATAGGGGCGTATCAAAAGTGCCCATCTATTTATATTAATCTGGTTTTAGGGTGGGTTACAGGTTATTTTTAAGCTAGAGGGACATCCTTGCCGAGTACTCAGGTCCCCCAGGATATGTCATGGGTGCCCATCTATGGGACACTCTACTGAGCAATTTTGTATTTATTTCTTAATACATGACGAAGTCTAGTGTTTCGTTTCAATGTGTTTTCACCGGCAACCACAGAAATAGTATTCAGTGCCAGTGTTTATAAAGTTGTGTGTGTATGATTAGGATTATTAACGTAGCTGAGTGACTTGCTACGCATCCTGTCCTTTATTTCAGGCGCTAATTCATGTTTCGGGGGCCCCAAATGGCCGAGTGGTCTAAAGCGCTCTCCATCACGGATCATTGCCAACTCACCTGTCTGCCTGGGTTTGAGTCTCGGGTGCGGCCAATGTGGATATGTGAGAAAGCTTGCTGGTAGCTTCTCGTGGGTCGGTCGTTCTTTCCAGGGTTTTCCCGGGTTCTTCCTCCACCATTAATACTGGCTGCCATGTATAGCCTATCTTGTGCTGAAAAAAGGCATTAAACCCTATAACAACAACAACTTCATGTTTCAGAGTATACAACAGTAGATAGTATTTAATCATATGATCATCAGCCTTAAAATACCTTTCACCTATAATAAAAATCAGGGTAGCATTTTGTAAACAAGCTTTGAAACCAGGCTTCAAAGACTGCAGACTAACTGGGAATATATTTTGTTGCTCATATAAAATTGTATTCATGTGGTATTAGGCCAAATCACTGTATAATTGCCACTACTATGCAATAACATCAGCTTGTAAGTGACCACCTATTGCCCAATAATTGCAAATGTGTTGCAGTGTTTGTGTACTGATTCAGTAGTACTTGTGTCTTTGCACTTGAATATACTTTAACAGATATGAGACCATATTCCTGCCTGCACATGCGTTGTCTATTATTGTCTGATACCGTTTCTTGCTGCAAGTAAATACATTGTCGTGCATTTGTGTAACCTCCATTGGTATTTTTATTCTTGAAAGAATTTCTCTGATTAATTTGTCCTTGACAGTGATAGATGAAGATCTTCGTTCTTAATCTTCATCATCTTTCCTAGATATTGCAAAATCATTGTTGTCTTCGCTGGACATTTTGAGTCCTTTTGCTAGAGGTTTCAATGTCTTCATTTACTGGCAACTCAGTTAAAGACAGGCACTAAAAGTTTACTTGTACAATATTAAGTAATGACTTTTCTGACACTTTATTATATTCTTTGCTATGTTTCGCCATACTCACTCCAACACAATCCCAAATCCAGTTAATTTATCAAGGCGATCTGGATACATATTTGAATAAATTATATAGGATATTTGGGGCCTTTAAGATAATAAGACACACTCAGGCTTAACAGCTAGTTAATCTTTTCTAAGATGTTAACACACCATTGGTTGTTTAATTTAATTCTCACATTAGCCACAGATGTGGAGTCATTTACAATATTGTGTGTGTCAAATGGTAGAGTTTCTATTAGTAATGTACATAATATTTCTATATAGTTCTCTAATAGCATGTCATTATGCACTGCCAGCCTATATCGATCTTTTGGTATATGCAACAATCTGCCTGTGAGCTCACAGAACTGTATAAAACTGCCTTATGTTACCTACAGGCAAAATGCTGGGTCACTCCATGAACATTCTGCTTGGGCTCAAGCGGGTTTAAAAGCATGGACACGCATGATTGTAAAATCCTCAGTTGAGAAAATCTGGGTGTTTGGAACTAAGGTTGGTCATCGCGGGCTAAAACTCAAGATATTACTTCATTTATCAAATCAGTAACATTAGGTGATGAGCAGTTAGTTATCATAATGCATTTTAAATGTTTATATGGTATTACTTTTACTGAAATAAATAGTTTCATTAATGAAAGAACGGTACAAACATCTGGGTCTACTATATTTAATTGATGAACCATGCCTTATAAACATTTAACAACCACAGCTCATTTAGTATTGATACTGTATAAACTACAATTGTGAAATCTGATGTAAAAGCAGTATACCTTACCCTCCAGTTATATCTTGATACCTAACAGATCTACCTGTATTTCATCTTTGCTTTCTATTGTTATTTATTCTAAGGTACATATGACAAGTCCTTCCATTCATTTGTATCACTGTGTTCCTTTTGGAATATGTATCACTTACAAGGCAATGTAGGTAACAGTTACCTACCCCTTTAGCAATTATTTTTCCTTTTACTTCTGCTTCCATCATACTCTTCTTTATGAGATTATAAAACTTTCATGTCCTATACAACACAGCGCCATCACTTCATACACAAAAAAATGTTTAACAATACCCTTTGAAACAAATCATGCAACCGAAGGTATTATGCACGAAACAAAATAAATTCCTTCCTTCTCACAAATTTCATGTATATTAACCTCAGTTAAAGCTTTGTTACTTACCATTACTCTTGTATCCTTGGTTCCTTTTGAAAGTACCAATCTTATTCTTGGAATAGTTGGCGGGGGATACAAGTTATATAGTTTCAGTCACTAAAAGATGCAGAATAGTCATTTGTTTTGGGAGAAGTTTGGAAAAAGTACAAGTATAACAACACACCAAGGCATCAACGCGGCGTAAAATTAGATATTAATATATGGATACAACCACACCGATACATCTCATCCAACAATGCTGCACATGCATTGTAAATACAAGCATCCTATATATGAAATCTTCCATTTATAGCATTTTTTCTGGCGGGGTAGTTAATATAGAATAGATGAGCCTAAGTGTTTAATTTTGTAAACAAAAACCTTATCAGTGATCAATACATTGAACGATTTTAATGCCTTAGCAAATTCACTAAACTTGTCTTAAAGACATGATGCAAATTTGGTCAGTGGTGCTTATTTTCAAGTTTTTGCTTTTTAAATTTGGCAACTTGTAATCATGGCAAAATCTATATATACTTATTTGATGCAGTGTGAAGACTCTCATATTGAATATCGATACAACATTGTCTTCATTCAAATCTAACTTTATTAAGTAATAACATGCATGGTTTTGATTTTGTAACAACACTGTCTCCATTCAAATCTAACTTTATTAAGTATTAACATGAATGGTTTTCATTTGAAATAACACTCTCTCCATTAAAATCTAACTTTATTAAGTAATAACATGTATGGTTTTGATTTTGTAACAACACTCTCTCCATTCAAATCTAACTTTATTAAGTAATAACATGTATGGTTTTGATTTTGTAACAACACTCTCTCCATTAAAATCTAACTTGATTAAGTAATAACATGTAAGGTTTTGATTTTGTAACAACACTCTCTCCGTTAAAATCTAACTTTATTAAGTAATAACATGTATGGTTTTCATTTTGTAACAACACTCTCTCCATTCAAATCTAACTTTATTAAGTAATAACATATATGGTTTTGGTTTTGTAACAACACTGTCTCCATTCAAATCTAACTTTATTAAGTAATAACAAGAATGGTTTTGATTTTGTAACAACACTCTCTCTATTCAAATCTAACTTTATTAAGTAATAACATGAATGGTTTTGGTTTTGTAACAACACTGTCTCCATTCAAATCTAACTTTATTAAGTAATAACATGTATGGTTTTGATTTTGTAACAACACTCTCTCCATTCAAATCTAAATTTATTAAGTAATAACATGTATGGTTTTGGTTTTGTAACAACACTGTCTCCATTCAAATCTAACTTTATTAATAACATGTATGGTTTTGATTTTGTAACAACACTGTCTCCATTCAAATCTAACTTTATTAAGTAATAACATGAATGGTTTTGATTTTGTAACAACACTCCATTCAAATCTAACTTTATTAAGTAATAACATGTATGGTTTTGGTTTTGTAACAACACTGTCTCCATTCAAATCTAACTTTATTAAGTATTAACATGAATGGTTTTGATTTTGTAACAACACTGTCTCCATTCAAATCTAACTTTATTAAGTAATAACATGTATGGTTTTGATTTTGTAACAACACTCTCTCCATTAAAATCTAACTTTATTAAGTAATAACATGTATGGTTTTGATTTTGTAACTTCACTGTCTCCATTCAAATCTAACTTTATTAAGTAATAACATGTATGGTTTTGATTTTGTAACAACACTCTCTCCATTCAAATCTAACTTTATTAAGTATTAACATGAATGGTTTTGATTTTGTAACAACACTCTCTCCATTCAAATCTAACTTTATTAAGTAATAACATGTATTGTTTTGGTTTTGTAACAACAATGTCTCCATTCAAATCTAACTTTATTAAGTAATAACATGTATGGTTTTGATTTTGTAACAACACTCTCTCCATTCAAATCTAACTTTATTAATAACATGTATGGTTTTGATTTTGTAACAACACTGTCTCCATTCAAATCTGACTTTATTAAGTAATAACATGAATGGTTTTGATTTTGTAACAACACTCCATTCAAATCTAACTTTATTAAGTAATAACGTGTATGGTTTTGGTTTTGTAACAACACTGTCTCCATTCAAATCTAACTTTATTAAGTATTAACATGAATGGTTTTGATTTTGTAACAACACTGTCTCCATTCAAATCTAACTTTATTAAGTAATAACATGTATGGTTTTGATTTTGTAACAACACTCTCTCCATTAAAATCTAACTTTATTAAGTAATAACATGTATGGTTTTGATTTTGTAACAACACTGTCTCCATTCAAATCTAACTTTATTAAGTAATAACATGAATGGTTTTGATTTTGTAACAACACTGTCTCCATTCAAATCTAACTTTATTAAGTAATAACATGTACGGTTTTGATTTTATAACAACACTGTCTCCATTCAAATCTAACTTTATTAAGTAATAACATGAATGGTTTTGATTTTGTAACAACACTCCATTCAAATCTAACTTTATTAAGTAATAACATGTATGGTTTTGTAACAACACTGTCTCCATTCAAATCTAACTTTATTAAGTATTAACATGAATGGTTTTGATTTTGTAACAACACTGTCTCCATTCAAATCTAACTTTATTATGTAATAAAATGTATGGTTTTGATTTTGTAACAACACTCCATTCAAATCTAACTTTATTAAGTAATAACATGTATGGTTTTGGTTTTGTAACAACACTGTCTCCATTCAAATCTAACTTTATTAAGTATTAACATGAATGGTTTTGATTTTGTAACAACACTGTCTCCATTCAAATCTAACTTTATTAAGTAATAACATGTATGGTTTTGATTTTGTAACAACACTCTCTCCATTAAAATCTAACTTTATTAAGTAATAACATGTATGGTTTTGATTTTGTAACTTCACTGTCTCCATTCAAATCTAACTTTATTAAGTAATAACATGTATGGTTTTGATTTTGTAACAACACTCTCTCCATTCAAATCTAACTTTATTAAGTATTAACATGAATGGTTTTGATTTTGTAACAACACTCTCTCCATTCAAATCTAACTTTATTAAGTAATAACATGTATTGTTTTGGTTTTGTAACAACAATGTCTCCATTCAAATCTAACTTTATTAAGTAATAACATGTATGGTTTTGATTTTGTAACAACACTCTCTCCATTCAAATCTAACTTTATTAATAACATGTATGGTTTTGATTTTGTAACAACGCTGTCTCCATTCAAATCTAACTTTATTAAGTAATAACATGAATGGTTTTGATTTTGTAACAACACTCCATTCAAATCTAACTTTATTAAGTAATAACATGTATGGTTTTGGTTTTGTAACAACACTGTCTCCATTCAAATCTAACTTTATTAAGTATTAACATGAATGGTTTTGATTTTGTAACAACACTGTCTCCATTCAAATCTAACTTTATTATGTAATAAAATGTATGGTTTTGATTTTGTAACAACACTCCATTCAAATCTAACTTTATTAAGTAATAACATGTATGGTTTTGGTTTTGTAACAACACTGTCTCCATTCAAATCTAACTTTATTAATAACATGTATGGTTTTGATTTTGTAACAACACTGTCTCCATTCAAATCTAACCTTATTAAGTAATAACATGTATGGTTTTGATTTTGTAACAACACTGTTTCCATTCAAATCTAACTTTATTAAGTAATAACATGAATGGTTTTGATTTTGTAACAACACTGTCTCCATTCAAATCTAACTTTATTAAGTAATAACATGTATGGTTTTGATTTTGTAACAACACTCTCTCCATTAAAATCTAACTTTATTAAGTAATAACATGTATGGTTTTGATTTTGTAACAACACTGTCTCCATTCAAATCTAACTTTATTAAGTAATAACATGAATGGTTTTGATTTTGTAACAACACTGTCTCCATTCAAACCTAACTTTATTAAGTAATAACATGTATGGTTTTGATTTTGTAACAACACTCTCTCCATTAAAATCTAACTTTATTAAGTAATAACATGTATGGTTTTGATTTTGTAACAACACTGTCTCCATTCAAATCTAACTTTATTAAGTAATAACATGAATGGTTTTGATTTTGTAACAACACTGTCTCCATTCAAATCTAACTTTATTAAGTAATAACATGTACGGTTTTGATTTTATAACAACACTGTCTCCATTCAAATCTAACTTTATTAAGTAATAACATGAATGGTTTTGATTTTGTAACAACACTCCATTCAAATCTAACTTTATTAAGTAATAACATGTATGGTTTTGGTTTTGTAACAACACTGTCTCCATTCAAATCTAACTTTATTAAGTATTAACATGAATGGTTTTGATTTTGTAACAACACTGTCTCCATTCAAATCTAACTTTATTATCTAATAAAATGTATGGTTTTGATTTTGTAACAACACTCCATTCAAATCCAACTTTATTAAGTAATAACATGTATGGTTTTGGTTTTGTAACAACACTGTCTCCATTCAAATCTAACTTTATTAATAACATGTATGGTTTTGATTTTGTAACAACACTGTCTCCATTCAAATCTAACCTTATCAAGTAATAACATGTATGGTTTTGATTTTGTAACAACACTCTCTCTATTCAAATCTAACTTTATTAAGTAATAACATGTATGGTTTTGGTTTTGTAACAACACTGTCTCCATTCAAATCTAACTTTATTAAGTAATAACATGTATGGTTTTGATTTTGTAACAACACTCTCTCCATTCAAATCTAAATTTATTAAGTAATAACATGTATGGTTTTGGTTTTGTAACAACACTGTCTCCATTCAAATCTAACTTTATTAATAACATGTATGGTTTTGATTTTGTAACAACACTGTCTCCATTCAAATCTAACTTTATTAAGTAATAACATGAATGGTTTTGATTTTGTAACAACACTGTCTCCATTCAAATCTAACTTTATTAAGTAATAACATGTATGGTTTTGGTTTTGTAACAACACTGTCTCCATTCAAATCTAACTTTATTAATAACATGTATGGTTTTGATTTTGTATGCTGATCATGAATATCATGACCAATTACTTTATTACTAAATTAACCGGTTCTGTTTAAGTCTATCATGTTCTATTTGAAGAAATTATATTTTCTATTGGTATTCTAATTAAAAAAACAGTATTATCTTCAAATTCTAAATCTATTTTATCTCAAAATCTCTCTAATCTGGTGATATGTCAATACTAGATTCATTCATTCAACAAAAAAATTTTAAAAAAACCAAACAATTACTTAACTGGGGATATGGATTTTTTTCAAATGGAAGCAAGAACAAAATGAATTTCAGAACTTGTATGTACAGCTCAAATATCCCTGAAAGTATAGTGCTAAGAATAGAAACATAATTTCACTATAGCTAGATGTTTTTGGGTGTCCCTACTGGTTAGTTATTAACATATTTGGAAGAAGACTCATCTTTTTTCTTCAAACACTGCTTTAAGGTGACAAATGCCTTGCAAAACAAATTATTATCATGGTAACATGCATGTACACAGATATAGTGTATTTCTATGGCTCTATTATATATATATATATATATATATATATATATATATTCATCATACAAGAACTCTTCCACAATATTTTCCTTGTATTTTGTCTCTCTCTCATGAAAAAGGGCATTTCTAGTCTCATAAACAAGTCAGCTCTTATCTTGCCATTAAATATGTAAATCTCCTCCACAGCTATCACTGCTGTACATAGAAGGTCAAGGTATAACATAAGGGGATATCAGGTCATATCATGTGAGATAAACAGGCAGGATTTACATAGTAACTTCAGTCGCCACTCGGACAATAGGTCTTAAAGTTAAATTCAATACTTCAGTTATCTGACTGATAAAAGCAATCAGACTTAATTTCATCCCATCATATTGCTTGATTCAATATGTAATTTGCAATCCAAATGAAAATATGTTGATAAGATCCAGTTTGATCCCACTTGTACATAACACACAAGTCTTCTTACATACTCCAGTCCACAAATTTCTTCTTGAAAACTTTTTACAGTTTATTATGTCTGTCCTGCTGAAAATCAAAACTTTCATTGATATTGTATTAGCAAAAGAATTGTAAATTTTGAGTTGACAATCAACTTCATATCCAGAAGCTTAGTGAAATCACATTTACACCTTTGATCCTTTTAGTCAGCCGGATCAACATTCAAATCTACTTGGTCTTGAATTCTTGAAACTTTCAGCACTTTGTTCCAATGCTGTCTAAGCAATTCAAGCTACTGCATGCAATTTTTGCAAACTCTGAAAGCTCCCACACCACCCCACCTCAGGCTAAGTTATTATTGAAAATAATTACTTAGGATTTGAATTATTAAATAGTCAAGCTTTCACATCAAGTTTTAATTTATTATATCCAGATTTTAAAGACATATTCCATGGACACTGGAGACTGCCGAATTAGCCTCCAATTACACAATTTTGCTGTCTATTTTTATTAAGTCAATGAGGTCATGGTAACACTCTGAAGGTCCATCCTTTGCCCAGAGGAAGTCTAAATGTTCCCATCCTTTGATAACTTTATTCCTCCTCACATTGCGGAGTAGTGGCAATAGCCTGGCATAATCTTGTGGGTCACCTAACCAATCACTTGTTCCAGAATACAACGCAACTGGAGTCTGCATCTTGGTAACGTCATACAGAGGTGGAGTCGTCTGCAAAGCAAATGTAATTGTTCACAAAAATACAATGACTGGACCTTAAATGTTCAAATTCTGTATTGCATTCTACATACATACATACATACATACAATGAATAAGTAGGAAAAGGGTCTATTTTTGTTTTATACTCACATAATGTTATACAAACACACTATTACACAGGACTAGTAACACGTACACTCATATACCTATACAGTCACACATAACAAAGTGAATGAGGTGGGATATTTAAGTTTTGATTTTGGAATACACTCTGCCTGATAGATTGAAGCTGAGTTTTGGAATGTTGTTAGCTGTAACATGTCCTGTTCTAGTCCCAACTAATCAGAATGCATTCGTCTCATACACTTATTGTTTTGTATCCACCAATCATAAGTCAGGATGATGTGAGGCGTGACTCTCTGCACGTACAAATTTGCATTTCTACCATCAACCATTCACAAGAATTCTTGATATTTGTAATGGCATCAAACTTATTTCGGACTTATTTTGGTGAGGATAAATGTGAATGTATTTTCTGTCTGGATCATTTGGGCCTAGAACCAGGAAATTTCCATGTATCACACAGTGTACTGAGAGGCTAACACTTCCAGGATATTCTGCATCTCTCGGATTCATAAGCTGTTGTGATTAATGTGACAGAAGATTCAAGCATCGAGAGCAACATATACATTATGGAAAGAGTTGTAGTTGCTGTTCGGCATCGAGTCCTTCTGTTTCCTGGGGATAACTAATTAGTAGGTGTTACACTTGTATACATCATTTTGTGAGTCAAGCTTGTTACAATCAACATAGAATGAAGGAGTTTCAACAGAAGAAAAGGGCTCAGGACTTATTTTGGTCCTATTCATCATCATTTTGTCTATCTTAATCACCGGTGTTACATTCAGCTCTCAAGGAATAATACAAATTAATGGATAACCTGAACCTGAAAAAAAGAAATGGAACCATCCAGTAGATGTTATCTTTTTATTTCTGAATGTTCACAAGACACTGGCATTTACACCCCCACCTGTTGGCATTTATACCCCCACCTGTTGGCATTTACACCGCCACCTGTTGTGCATCCCCTCATGCTTCCATTCAGAAATACATTTCATGGCACCGATGGAATTGTAGCATGCACCTGGGCAGTTGAGTCAAGATATTTTGTACACCCAACATGATTTCGGTGTGTGTGTGTCTTGGTCCCCACCAACAAAGAAGATGTAGATTTTTACAACAGTAGTCACCAGTATGCTTCAGTGATCGCTCACAATTCACCTGGGTACGACACATAGGATTTGTAATTTAGTTTTGTTTTACATTTTGCAAAAAAAGAACGGGAATATCTACAAGTGACCATGAATGGATCCAAGATCATTTATATAAAAATGAGACCTGTATGGTTCAAAGATTTCATTAATTACTTTGCTATGTTTTTGAGTGAGACACCTAACATGTTTTTTAATGACTGAAATGGCTAAAGGATATTCTCCTCACTTTCTCAGCACCACGAAAAATCAATGCATCATACTATTTCCCATGACTGATACACAATACACTGTATCATGATCCAGAAAATAACAGTGGCAAGCTTTCAACACATGGTACCAGACTCGCTCTTCTCACCCTTTTGATTTTCAACAATACATGCTTCCACTATAGTCTGTCTAATGTAGATATTCTATGATGTTCTGGACAATTTCGAAGTCGTTTCTCAAGCACAGTGTTATTGATTCCCTGAAGGAAGCCTCATTCATTATGAAAGTTTGTGGACTTGGGTACTGAAAGAATTTCATGCCTGATATCATGCTAACTATTGTACCACCTCAAACCTAGCATTCGGTGAGCCATAATTATTCAGCAAAGGCTTTGGTTGAAACTCAAGAAAAATAGATCAAACATGCCAGAAAAGAAGACTGGTCATTATACAGTCCACTGTTAGGATTTGGAAAACCCACAAATTGTGTATGAACTTCAGAGATGTCCATGAACCAGATGTAACATGTGTTCTCCCAGCCAAGACCTGAAAAATCCCAAAAGTGTATGAACTTCGGAGATGTCCATGAACCAGATGTGACATGTGTTATCTCAACCTGAAAATCCCAATGCTGTGTATACCATGGAATACTTTTATGAAAGAACTTACCAACGATGTCAGAACTGAGAAGTCTAGGATGCCACTTGGCAGAAATGTGGAAGCATGAATACGAATGACTTCTTAAAGCTGACACAGAATTTCATCTTAAACATCAAACTTTTAGAGCTTCATGACAGTTTATTCAAGGACTATCAGTGCTACATGCTTGTTGCATGATGCATAGGAATCTCAAGGAGAACAAATCATGTATATGGATGTGCATTCGTTATACCCTTTGGTCTTTAATATTTTCGATTCCTTACTGGCCACCCTGAAATTATGATAGGATACATCTATCTGTAACATATCTGCCAAGGGTTTTTCCAAACAAATCATCACAGTGACTTTCTTGCAACGATGATGCATCTTTGTTGTTTCCTCTCCTAGTATATTCATCTACTTTTCTTGCCACGCTTATATCCTTAGAACCTCATACTGCAAACCCTCATGTTAAGGTTCCAACAGGTCCTCAGAGTGGAACAAAAAAATATGGTTATTTCCATTCTCATGTTAAATTCCAGTAGGTCTCCAAGGTTACCCCGCTCCTTCCAAAGAGGTTATTTCCATCAACCAGTAGGTTCATGGAGTGGCCGATAATAAGCAGTTCCCACACTGCTTGGCTCCTAAAATAAAATCTCCCAATGCTTTAATAGTGACATTCAATGAATCAGTTAAATTGACTATTTAATGGAGGGAGAGCAATGATTTTCTTTTAGATCAGACTATTTTTTCCCTCCTGACTCAAATAATTTTTTTCAGCTATTCGAGGGCTGGACATATTTTCCAGCCCCCCCTCCCCACTGAATTCGTTGGGACCTTAAAGGTTGTGATGCTAACCTGATTGTAATGTTTCATATTTTCTTCTGGGGAACCGAAGTCTCGCATCTGAAAGTTTCCAGAGGTAACACTCTGGAAGAAAAAAAAAACTTGAATGTTACTTATGCATTAGTAACTTTCAACATCTTACACACAAAATTCTATGACTGCGCTGGGTATAATTTCAGATAATAACAGACCTATTCTTAAATCACAAAACTGTAATCTTGATAAATTACTACCTTTCGCAAAATGAAACTAGTTAAAAAAATAAAATGAACTGTTCACTCTTTGACCATTATTAACAGTCAAATATAAAATGATCCTCTGCTATTCAGGTAATTAGTATAGCAAAATAACAAATATATAATAGTATATGAGAATAAAATTCATGCTTGATAAAAATCTTAAGAACAGGAAAAAGACTTTTAGATGTTTCTTGTATGCTACTAAATGACTCTTATAATATATATCAACTGACTAACCAGTGAGGTTAAAGTTCATTTTCCTTTTTTATTTTCAAAATTGTTTGCCCAAGAGACAAATTTAATAGCTTCCACCAGTAATCTGAGAGATGTTACATTCTTTTTACTGGCGAAAGTGAACAGATGTCCCAAAAAGGGAAACACTGTGTTTGTTACTACCTAATGATTACCTGTGCATAATGCATAATGTTGAAAGTTGATGTTCCTGCCGGTGAATGCGCAACATAAACAGGTACTCGACTCTGTAAAAATCAAAGTTTTACATCGCTAGAGCAACAAAAATCCCACTGAATGTAGTCTCCTTTATACAATTAAAACAAGGTTTTATCAAACACTACATATTAGTTTTGATGTTATTCTTGAAATTTTAATAAGTCAGTCCTGCAATTATCTACAGAGTCCTGCAATTATCTACAGCAACGAAATTCATATTCTAGTTATGTAAGTATAAAGGTTCAATGAAGCAGCCTGACTGAAAGTTTTTGCCATTCAAATTGTTTATAAGCCTACGATTTTACTTGGAACCGACATTAGTACTTTATAGAATTTCTCATAAGTGGCATGCCTAGTATTATTTGTTCATAACATATTTAACTAGGTGATGTGTTTGGCAATATGCCAGCCCTCCATCTAGATATCAAGATATTTACAGACATTGTAATGGCCAACTGAGATAAAAAAAACTGACTATTCACCTGAGATGAAAACCCATATGCAGTTTCCATAAATCCCTCTTACAAAGGTATGTACAAGGCAAAATGAAATTGCACATTCTCGTTTTTTCTTTATTTCACCCCGCCACCTCACCCCTACAAAAATACCCTAGTTTTTTGTGTAGAGAAAACCTGGAAAAGATGGCATAAAGATTGGAAAATGATTACACATGCATCATACCATATTCATCTGTTTGAAGTCAAACCCACCAAAAATGAAGAAAACGTTCTCACACAGGAAGTCAGGTATTTTGAAGCCACATATAAACTGTGCAAGCCAACGATTGATGTTGGTGTTTGGTAGAAACTCATACTCTCCAAAAAGTGCCAAAAATTCCTGCAGAAAATAGAACAATCTAATAAGTAATGATCACATGATATCTTGGAAATAGCAGAAACATATTACTCATTAGAGGCCATCCATTTAGTATGTACGCAAAAATCTGGCAAAGCCTTACCCCTCCCTGTACACATGCATACATTTTTACACACCCCACCTGAGTATGTATGCTTGATGCACCCTCCACCCCCACCCAAATTTCTATAGAATGTCCTATATTTAATCCATGCAGAAACCATAAAGGATTAATAATATTAATGTGTTTAATAAAACAGATAGTCCACTGATGTTGGATGTCTGGCTGCATCAAAGAAATAAGCTGCGTAACTTAAAAAAGTTTGTCTAGTGTCTGCTAAAATTCAAAGCTGACTGAACCCAGTCAAACAGGTTACCTATTCGACAAATTATTATCGCGGTTTCACCCCTCACCCCCTTCTATGTGTACGTACATTATCAGTTGACCCTCCCCCCCATATGCAAACATATGCATTTGGGTTATAACCCCCTCCCCCCTCCATGTGTATGTACTAAATGGACAGCCCCTTAAGGGGCAGATCCTCCAAGTGTTTGTGAGGAGGCTGATCCCCCAGGCGTGTGCACGTTTGTTTCTTTGTTATACTTTCAATTTAAGGAGAAATGAACAAGGAAAAGAAGAAATGAAGAAACTACAGATGAAATCACAGGAGGAAGACCCAAGTGCTGATGCTCCACCAGTATTTGCGTGTGTTGTAACAATAGCATCTGAATGTCTTTTAATCCCTAAGCAAATTTTTGCTATAACTTGTGGGCGCCTGCACACAATGTCAAGGGTGGCTCTTGCCCCCCACCCACCCACCTCTAAACATGTTTTGACCTACATTTGTAAAATAGCTGACTACTATATGTCTGCCCCCAACCTGCCAAAAATTATTATGTGGGCCCCCCTAAGTATGTAGATGCTGATTTATATTAATAACCTTGCATTTATCAACAGAAACTCATTGGCCTTTTGTGAAGAGAGCCAAGTGTTAACATTCTGTTTGTACACCTCAAATCCTTACCACCGATCTAGTTCCATCCTTTTCTGGGGATGAGTGCATAGCCGTATTGGTTCAGGTATTGATGTATGGGACCTTGGTAATTGTTATCAACATTCACAGCATGGGTTTGTGTCTGCTTGAAACAAATTATGACTCACTACTTTTCATCTAGTCATGTATCCAAACATGTGATGTGGAATGCAAGATTAAGTACTTTTCTCTCTACCTGGTATATTGGTCTCATTTTATAATATTACATTGCAAATACAAAACAGTTAACACACACACACAGAGATATGCATGTATGTATGTATGTATGTATGTATGTATTCATGTATGTGTGTATGTATGTATGTATGTATGTATGTGTGATAATTTGCATCAGTCTATAGCACATGTACTTGTACATACCTCTGCATCACTTGCAAATGGCAGCAAATATCGAATGGGGCTCTTGATGTATTTCAAGAAGGCAACTGGGGCCAGAGCAATAAATAGCTTGACCTTCTTGCCCAGATCCTGGTCCTGACTGAACTGGGCAAATCCAATCTCAGTTCCCTGAGAATGACCTATGTAGTACAACTGCTGGGCACCGGTCATTTTCAGAATATAGTTAATGGTGGCAGGCAGATCATACTTAGCCATCTCATCCCAGCTGAAAACAGGACAATGTATGTGCATTATTATTGTTGTTATTATTTTTTGCTATTGCTATTATTATTATTATTATTATTATTACTGTTATTATTATTACAACTGACTATTCCTGCCTTACCTCCAATCCCAGAATTCCCTTTGTGACGGACTATACTTCTCATGCTTTCTGGAGTAGACGTTGCCACGACTGTTTCCGAACCAAACATCAAAGCCAGCATCTGCCAATAAGTACCCCAGACTCTCATTCACTAAATTGTCCAGCCAGCACATGGAACTGGCGAGAAGCCCATGCTGCACAAGTACTACCGGTGGATTGGTGTCTGCAGCACATTACAGTGATCCAATGTTAGCTGATACTGACAATATCGTAACTAATATTATTAATAAATCATACCATAATGTGAGGTGTGTTCAATTCATTCTTTTATTCTCAGTAATAGACTAAAGTGATATGTAAGCCTTTTATGAACCTATGTCTGACTCCCTATTGATATGCTTATGTGCTTCAAATGAGGCCCCAAGTCAGCACTTCAAACAAGGCCCTGGGTCAGTGCTTCAAATACAGCCCTGAGCCACTGCTTCAAATGAGGCTCTGAAGTCATTTCTTCAATTGAGGCCCCAAGTCAGTGCTGCAAATGGGGCCTAAAGTCACTGCTTCAAATGAGGCCCTGAGTCAGTGCTTCAAACAAGGCCCTGAGACAGCACTTTAGAACTGGAGATTACACAAAAAGCTATGTTTATCTGTGTAGAATATACCATAATAAGCTTCATTCCTCTATTACAGATAAAAAAGGCGTTTAACAAAAAGGTGATCCACTGATTGTTCAGCAAAATCTTCAGTCATCACACTAGCACACAAAAGTAGTGGCCTTGTGGTTAGAGCGACCGCCTCAGATGCGGGAGGTCGTGGTTTCGATCCCCAGCCGAGTCATACCAAAGACTTACAAAAATGGTACATTCAGATACTTCACTTGGTGCTCAGCATTAAGAGGTTAGTGTTAGGACTGGTCGGCCTGGTGTCAGAATGTGACTGGGTGGGACATTGTGCTACATGTCTGTGGCATGATGCCCCGGTGCTAGACATCACTGTAAACTGCCACACTGCAGACATCGCAGCGATATGACTAAAAAAATGTTAAAGCTATGTTAAAAATCCAAATCACACACACACACACACAAAGTCAAAATAAAAAAATTATATCAGTACATTTTTAATATGTTTGTATAATCTTCATAAATAAAGCGTGGTCTACAAATTAGGTAATGTATGGTAATGATTCAAATGGATGATCGACATTGGGTGATGCAGAGAAGGACGGATTATTATAAAAAAATTTATTTTGTTGATGCTTTCTTTTGGTTTATTAACCTCTCAATAATTGTAACGCTGATTTATAGACAAAAAATGCTCTCAACAAGTATACACAGCACAGTTACATGTACAGCATTCCAGAAACGGGCATGTGACATAACAGGTAAATGATGTTAACATAAAAATGCTGGAGAATGAGAAACAGTTCTACTTCTATGCAAAGGGCACACTGTACAATCAGGCACTCTTAGGATAATCTCTGACGGATCTCAAGGCCAAACTGAATAAATTGTATGTATGTAATTCTCTGTCATATCCTACAATTTTCATGTGGTTTTATCATTTGAAACATGGCCAGATTCAATGGAAAATGACCTACATTCTGGAAGGCAGTTGTTTGTGATTGGTGAGTGGTAAATGGTACTTGCTTAAGATGTTTGATATACAATATCTTAGTTATCACAGGAACTAATTTGTCTGCTGCTACCAATATACCAAAGAATTATTTGAATTTCAGAAATGTTTGTACATGACAGGTCATGGATTTGTTGACAGTTGACAAAAAACAGACATAGGTTGAAATTGTCGAACAACTAATAGCTAAATATGAAAAGGGTGATTAGAGACATTTGAATATGATTGTCACTGATGATGAGACATGGATTAACATTTTTTAAATCCACCCAAGGGCAATACAGTTTGGTTAGGAAAAAAGGGCAGGAGACCACAAATTGCTCTATGAAGTGAGACTGTCAGCATGGTTTGTCGCATTATTTTTGCATGCAAAAGTGCCAGTCATCTAGATATCTGTGCCTGACTCTGGTAGTGTCTCTTGTGCTCCAAAGTGTTGCCAAATGTTGTGGAACACTACTGAGCCACTCACCACTCTGGTAGTGTCTTATGTGCTCCAAAGTGGTGCCAAGTGTTGTGGAACACTACTGAGCCACTCACCACTCTGGTAGTGTCTTATGTGCTCCAAAGTGGTACCAAATGTTGTGGAACATGACTTGCCTGCACATACTCCATTACAACGCACTGCCGATTAAATGTCATCGTGACAGCAGACTTTCTGAAGGAGCACTAAACTTTGCTGCCACATCTCCATACAGTCAAGCTCTGAGTCTTTTTTGGCTGAATGCCATTATTTTAGATTCGCCAAATGGTAGACAATTTGAAAGTTATCATCTGGTTGGAAGTACATTTTAGCAGTGTCTGAACAACATACCCAAAAGCGAATACAAAATGGCATTTTATAACTTGATAAAAAGACACAAAACATGAAGAAGTGTATGGAAGCAATCTAAGAGGATTTACTGGTCACTAATTAAAGGCACTGTAATATTCAGATCTTATTAACTATCCCCCATATCTCTGTAATTCAAATTCATGCAATGACTTCCCATCAATCAAAAATAGGGAACTTTCTACTATATGCATGAGATAATGGACCCGTTAAAACCATGTAAAGAGATTACTATTCAGTATGTGCCTTTTCAATACAGCATTTGCACATACACACACACATGAAACTATCAAGCATAACAGGTATTGCAAGACTAAAAGTTCAGGCTTTATATTTCACTTGTAATTTATTACTTGAAGTGGCATTGTCTATTAGTTACCTTCTGCCTATATCAGACATTAATCATTAAAGTTGTTTTCACATTATACAACTGCAACTGTTTCAATGTCTTGAAATTTTTTCAACAATCAACTAAAATTCTGTGTCAGAGAGCACAGATTAATACTTACTATTGGAAGTGACAATCAATGTTTAAATATATTAAATTATTAATAATTACTATTGGAAGTGGCAATCACTGATTAAATATATTAAATTATTAATAGTTACTATTGGAAGTGACAATCAATGTTTAAATATATTAAATTATTAATAGTTACTATTGGAAGTGACAATCAATGTTTAAATATATTAAATTATTAACAGTTACTATTGGAAGTGACAATCAATATTTAAATATATTAAATTATTAATAATTACTATTGGAAGTGGCAATCACTGATTAAATATATTAAATTATTAATAGTTACTATTGGAAGTGGCAATCACTGTTTAAATATATTAAATTATTAATAATTACTATTGGAAGTAACAATCAATGTTTAAATATATTAAATTATTAATAATTACTATTGGAAGTGACAATCAATGTTTAAATATATTAAATTATTAAAACGTGACCATTTGACAACTCTAATATACTTAAAGCACTTAAATTAAGGGTCTCTGTGACTTATGACCACCGGGAGGGGGTCGCCATCATTATCAGCAAGAACAAGACCAATACCGTTCTACAGTGGAAACCAGTGAATGAGCGCCTGCTGTGCATCAGGATAAACTCCAAGTACGCCAAGCTGTCTGTTGTTGTGGCCTATGCACCAATAGACGACGCAGAAGAAGAGGACAAAGACACCTTCTACGACGCTCTTCAAACCGTTTTAGAGGACGTCCCTTGACATGATGTGCTGTTGCTACTTGATGACTTCAACGCTAGGGTCAGCTGCAACAATAAAGACAGAGAGAGGACCATGGGGCACCATGGAGTAGATGTGATGACCGACAATGGGGAAAGACTGGTCAACTTTTGTGAAGAGAATGACTTGGTCATAGGAGGGACCCTGTTCGAGCACAAGGACATCCACAAGCTCACATGGACGTCACCAGACGGCAGAACTCAGAATCAGATTGACCACATCATCATCAATGGCTGATGGAAACAATCCCTGCAGGACGTGCGAGTGATGCGGCACACTGACATCGGCAGCGACCATAGTCTTCTGGTGGCCAAGGTGACTTTGAAGCTTAGGAAAGTTAGAATAGGGGTCTCCAGGAATCAGCGCTTCGATGTGGCCAAGCTGAAAGATCCAAAAGTGAAGGAAGAATTTAGGCTGGCCCTAAGGAATAGGTTTAGTGTTCTAGAAGATGAGACAGCTCTGACCATCGACAATTTCAACAGAGTAATGAGGGAAGTAGGAGAAGTAGTTTTAGGTTATAGGAATAGTAAGAAGACAGAGTGGATATCAGGAGAGACGTGGACTCGCATAGACGAGAGAAGACAGATTAAGAAGAGGCTTTTGGACTCCAAGTCACCAAGACTGAAAGAGAGAATTTCGAAGGAGTATAGAGGAAAAGACAAGGAGGTGAAGAAATCAGCAAGGAGAGACAGGAAAAAATACACAGAGAGACTGGCAAAGGAGGCAGAGGCAGCAGCAGAGCAGAAAGACATGAAGACGGTGTACCAGAACACCAAGAAGCTGAAGGGCGACTATGGCCAGCACCACGACCTTCCAGTGAGTGATGAAGATGGAACTCTTGTCACTGAGGAGGAAGAGAAGCTGAAGAGACGGAAGCAACACTTTAAGTCCATACTGAATCACCCAGACCCACCAGTACTCGCTGACATTCCTGAAGCAGAGGAGGACCTTGACATCAAGTGCGACGACATCACTGTTGAGGAGGTCAAGCAGGCCGTCCACAAGCTGAAGAATGGGAAGGCACCTGGCGATGATGGAGTATGTCCCGAGATGCTGAAGGCAGAAGACACAAAGACACCACAGCTTCTTTGCCAGAGTCTCCAAAAGATCTGGGATAGTGAAGAAGCACCAAATGACTGGAAAACAGGAATCATCGTCAAACTTCCCAAGAAAGGAGATCTGGGGAACTGCAACAACTGGCGAGGAATCACCTTACTATCCATCTCCAGTAAGATTTTCAGTCACATCATCCTCCAATGCATCACAACAGCTGTGGACAGCATCCTACGCCAGGAACAGGCAGGCTTTAGGAAGGGCAAATCCTGCATCGACCACATCTTCGTTCTGAGACAGATCCTTGAGTAGTCCCATGAGTGGAATGGATCCCTTTATATGGTCTTTGTGGACTTTGAGAAGGCTTTCGACAGCCTGCACCGAGCCTCTCTGTGGAAGATCCTATGACACTACGGCATCCCCCAGAAACTTGTCAACGTCATCAGGCCCCTGTACGAGAACTTTGAGTGCAGAGTCATCCACAACAACCTATTCACTGAACCATTCAAGGTAGAAACCGGAGTGAAGCAAGGATGCATTCTCTCACCGATCCTCCTCTCACTGGCCATTGACTGGATAATGCGCCGCACCATAGAGGGCAGGAGGCAAGGAATACAGTGGACGCTGACCTCAATGCTGGATGACCTGGATTATGCCGACGACAACGGGTTGCTGGCAAGCAGACACCAGGATATCCAACAGAAGACACAACAGTTGGTACAGACAGCAAGCACCATAGGTCTTCGAGTCAACATAGGGAAGACACAAGTCTTGAGGAAGAACACTAGAGTGGGCGACCCAATTACCATCAATGGCTAGCCTCTGCAAGAAGTAGACGAATTCACATACCTCCGCAGCAAGGATGCCACGGATGGAGATTGCACAAGGGAAGTCACCACAAGAATCAGCAAGGCCAACCAGGCCTTCGCAATGCTGAAGCCCACCAGGAGAACAACAAACCTCAGCGCCCACACGAAGACCCGTATCTTCAAGAGCAACGTGCTGAGCGTCCTTTTGTACAGGTCAGAGTGTTGGAAGACCACTGCTAACACCAGACCAAGTGCCTGCAATGGATCATGAGGATCTTCTGGCCAAACATGATCTTTAACGAGGAACTCCGGCACAGAGCAGGCGCAAGTACCATCACACCTCGTCGATGGAGATGGCTCGGCCACGTCTGCAGAATGCCCACTGACTCACTACCAAGGATGGCACTGAGATGGACTCCACAGGGGAAAAGGAATCATGGCAGACCCAAAGAGACCTGGCATTGAACCGTGGAGCAAGAACTCAAGAACAGAGGCTTCACTCTGCAGACCGCCACCATAACAGCAGCCGACAGACCAAAATGGTGCTCCCTTGCTGTCGCCTCAAGCACCAGACGGCACACAGAGGATTGATTGATTTGATTTGATTGTGACTTATTAACAATTAATAGTATGATTTCTTCTTTCATTTAGTATATATATATTAGCCTTTTCTGTTATTCAGTCCTGTATATCCAAATTAAAGCCTATTTCTTCTTTTTTCTTCCACTTTTCCTTCTCTCTGTCCCTCTCCATCAAGATGCATATATCTTAAAATATGACTCTGAGTAAATGTTTATGAATGCCTAAAAATGAACCTCAAACAACAAACTGTAGGCTTAAAGATTTAACTTCTAAATAACCAGTTTTCCACATTAATCATGCAAATTGTCAGAGACTGAACTTAAATGACCTGTTTCTATTTGATATTCTGTGCCACCCATAAAATATCATACCTTTATTTTCAATGACAAATAGTACACATTTCTAAGAAAACGTTTTGATCACACATACTGACATAGTAATAAAAAATTTAAGTAATGATTTTAACTATTATTTCAATCATAATCATGCATAAGAATGATGGAGAAATCAGGCACTGATTAGCATCTATGATAGTGTCTACTGCAAACTGAATGCAAGCTTGCCAGCATACAAAAATTCACGCAGAAATAAGCAAAGATATCAACCAAAATCCTTACTGTTAACCTCACAATCAATAAACATTTTTTTGTTATCTTAGGTTCTGAAGTCGACTGGACCATTCTGTCTTCTTGCTAAAGTATCACCACCCCAGCAATGTTAACTGTAGCAATCCACACAAAAAACATGTTAACAAAAATAAAAATCATAAAAAGTCAATAAATTGAGAAAATACAAATTTTCAAGCATTATATGCACAATACAACTTTGGAAAATGTCGCTGTCCGAAAATTATGGAAATTATTTGCTGCTTTCATTGCAATGACACATAATGGCAAAACAAATCAATACAAATTGAAGCATATTTCCCAAAAATGTATAATAAAAAGAAAATAAATCCTAGTTTCCCTAGAGTAGATATAAGGAAATATTTTATTACATCTAATAGAGAAGAGGTAGATATATTTAACATTGAGGGAATGCTCATTAAGTGTCATTGTCTGTGGGTTTGCACAAAAAATATAGCATTTAATAAATTGATTCCTTCATTATAAATATAATCAGTCTTTCCTTTCCCCCACTGTTACCTGCAGGATCCAGGTATGGTCTAAGTCCTCAATGTTATCTGAATATGTATATTGTGTACCTACCCTACCACCACAATCAATGTATAGTTTGTTCTCATAAACATGTGTTATGCTTGTGAAAATGAATAATGTATCATCAAAGATGCTTATCCCTGCAATTTCCCCATTTGACCACAACCATGAAGTCTGAGATCCTTGGGCAAGTTCCTGAGGGTAAGGACTGCTACTGGGCATATGCAATGAGGTACGTGTATTTTTTGTTTCATGCCAAGTAAGAATGGGCCCCAGTATCAATATCAGTTACAAGTATAAATTTGTCTTTTCATACCCACTATGTGTATGTAGCCCAGTTGTGACCAAAGGGCTAAATCCCTGGGGAATTGATGGACCCTTGACCAATGTATGCTAAATGCAAAAATATGTCTGTTCATATCCAACAAGTGTTTATATCGTATATGAAGGGACACTCAATAGTTTCAAGTCTATGACCCAGGGTCAAAGTCCCAGAGGTTGGAAAAATGCCTCATCAAAATTTTAAATGTGCTGCCACAATCTGCAATCATAAGACTCTCAATGAATAAAGTTTCATGTGTTTCTTTAACAGTGCAGGAGTAGATCAATTACATCATACAAGTGCATACAAATGGACTGCATTACAATATCCCCACAGACTGCATTACAATATCCCCACAGCTCCATGGAGGTAACTATAATTATTTTCACATGTGAGCATCCAGTCTGGACAAAAAGTGTAGCACTTGAAAACCTGGAATACTGCCAGGTTTTTCAGCTGTATGTTCAGTATATATGAACACATGCTGAAAAAAACAATTGAAATCGGTCTCATGAAATTTGTAAAGTCTTTTACCTCAATTTCAAGTTTATGAAAAAAGGAAAGGAGAGCTTGCCTTTTTTTGTGGTAGTGTAAATCACCAAAATGAACACATCAAATATTTTGAAAATAGTGAATATTTAAATGCACATATACACTGACAGATATTTTCTTCTAAACTACTTCCTTGCTACGACAGGATTTTTATTTAAAGAATGTATATTTGCCCTTCATAAAATTAGCAGTTTCAAATTTTAGGATTTTATCAAATTTCAGGAAATTCTTAATTACATATAAGGATTAATTAGTATATATTGTTAAGCTTGAATATTTACTCTCTTACAAAAGTCCAAAGATTGTCAAGATATTACAATTCAATGTATGCTGAGACTCGCGAAGGAGAAATGTTTTCAGGATTACCCCTATCTTCACTCACCAGCCAGACTGGATTTCCACTTCGGAATCCTCTGCAAACCCAGAATGAACCCATCCACTGTGTGCACCTCATGCTCTTCACAAGGGTACCCTTTACTCGTTATCAACTGAGACTGAAAACATGAAGAACACAGCAAGACAGATACAGCCAGTCTACCACAAAATGATGTTTTTTAAATGAGTCTTCTGTGTGCCTTCAGGTGTGCAGAGTTCACCATGTGTCCACAGGTGAAACGCTTATGTCAAAGAGACCATTTTATCTTTCTGGGGGGATTTTTTTTAGTTGGAGGAGCCTTTCTATGATACTTAGATAAAATAAAACCTATACCTACTTAATTTTAAATAGTTCATCCAAAACTCTCAAGATATATATATATATATATATATATATATATATATATATATATATATATATATATATAAAATACTTGTTTGCTAGCTGATTCTCATGGAGTTGTAAACAAACTGGGAATGCAACCATCAGCACAAATATTTTATGATGACACAAAACTTGGAAAATGGCATCAGAAAATCAGGAAATGTCTCAACCAAAAGCTGTTGTTGTTGTGGGGTTTAACGCCATTTTTCAGCATGATAGGCTATACATGGCGGCCAGTATTAATGGTGGAGGAAGAACCCAGAAAACCCCGGAAAGAACCACCGACCCACGAGAAGCTACTGGCAAGCTTTCTCACATGCCCACATTGGCTGAATCTTTGACTCGAACCGCCGCAGACAGAGGTGAGATGGCAGTGATCCGTAACGAAGAGCGCTTTAGACCACTCGGCCACTCGGGGCCCCTCAACCAAAAGCAAAGTATCCTAAAAATGCAATAAATACAAGGAGACCAACACACACAAAAGCTGACACATGTAAAACAATAAACATTTAATTTTCTACACCTGTCATTTTTGTGCTTGTTGTCTCTCTATTTCATTGTTCCCGCAAGACAAGTTTGGCTTTTAGTTCACAATGTTGTGAAGTTAGTTATTTTCCCCAACACCGTTTACCAGATCTGGTATCTCTGAATGAATATATATATATATATATATACCCACATACATACATAGAGAGAAATGTCTCAACCTTAAGAAAAGTTTCCTTCCTATATATATATATATATATATATATATATATATATATATATATATATATATATATATATATATATATAGATACATACATACATACATACATACATACATACATACATACATATACATACATACATACATACATACATACATAGAGAGATGGGAGAGAGACTCAAGTTTATGTTGCAATGAACCAACAACAAAAAAATGCTAGATATAAAGTTGCTTTCCTGTTTAAATATACAGTCAATTTGCGTTTCAAAGCAAACGGAAACTCTCGATGTAAACAAGCAGCCTGCTCCCTATACATGTGTGGTTTCAAGACTAGTCCATTTTAATAAATTGAACAAATAAAAAGAAGGGAGTCTTATGTATTCAAAGAGATGTAACTCTAAAATGTACGGAATTATTGCGATTATCAACGAAGGTGAACTGCTTGAAAACATAGACTCGCCTTAGCAAATATGGCGACAGTGTTTCTAAAGAAACTCCCGTTTGATTCGAAACACCAAGATAACAGTATTTGGGACCCCCTGGCGATAATCAAGTTAGAAAATAAAAATCAAAGAATTAAATAACTAATATTTGTTCATTTGTTTTATATCCTTGAAGCTTTTTGTTTTTAATATTGAGGGGGGTATACTATACTGTATGGTGTTTTTGATCGAGAACATGTACAATTGGTAACATGTACAGACAGATGGAAAGATGCAGAACACTTACTGCATTTCTGTAGGCATCTGGATCAATGGGATCATCCAGGTTCTTCCTAAATTTTAAAGGCGAACCTAATAATAACGTATTACATTGTACAATTAGTAATATCCAAACTGTACAACAGAGTTTTGTTGTCATTTTGATTAAAGAGGAACGATGACGAGGAGTAAAAACTATCGAACACTATCTATAAATGTATACCGGTCACTCGATAACACCGCCTGACGGAAACTTGCTGATAAGAGGTCAAAGATCAAGTTGATTTTCAGTTTCACTGTCTCATGCCGACATAATCAACAACTGTCACCAAAGGGCTTGAGATTATTAGAAACGCTCGATGTCATCTTTAGATAGGGGAGAACGCATCCGGGTGTTTCGGGACTTTTTATTTCTTTTAGCATATTGGTACTGAGTATCATTTTGTACCTTCTAAAATGTCCCCCTCCCTCCCCACTTCCAAGTAATCTTTACAATGGACCCACTTTCACAATACCTGTTAATAACGCTCTCGGGTTATCTCGCAAAATCTCGCGATTTCAAAACGAGGCGCACAGTGCTTGAGATTGTCAATGAAACACCGAACACGTTCATAACCGAAATATAGACCTACATCTAAGACCTTGACGCTGATATTTATTTTTTTGGGAGTCAGGGTCTTACTGCCTAATTAACAGCGCTGTGCAGTGTGTTTTGATGTTGACTAATATCATAACGAAAGTCAAATTTTCTGAATATCTCACACAACTGGCAACTAAATAACGGCGCTTTACAGACTTTACTTACTCTGACGTCTTTTCTCTAATAAATTCAAATTCTCACAAAAGAAATGGAACCGCTTTTCAAGTTTCGTTGGCCTACATTTCATTTGACTGGAAAGCGATGAAAGCCGGGAATGCCGAAATCGGATTAAGTTGAAATATTATTCTTTAACGAAACGAATAAAAATATATTTTACCTTTTGTAACTGTATAGCAACGTTTCGTTTCGTTCAAGAAACATATCCGCCACATGAATCTACTTAAACATACTTCGGCATATCTCGACTACCGTCGCATTGCAACAGATTCAAATGTATGTTAACGGAACATAAACATGCGTCCATTTGCTTACGTCATATTTTCATTCCCCCAGGATAATAAAAGCACAGTAAGTATATTAATTACACATAGATTAGCGGAAGAGTGCCGATATATGCTGACAAATGTATGAGATATTCCTGAAACTGTGACTACTCGTTCCGATGTCAACGACATTGGAACACGCTATACAAGGCCGTTATTTGGATGGTAAGACATAGCACTAAAACAAAATCAACATGTGCTATGTCTCACATTGTCGGACTAAACCGAAATCCACAGTTATTTATATACATATTCATAAGGATGTGTGTGCACCATAATATTTTCAGCGCTCAGGGCCCGAGGGCCTTAATCTGGCACTGTGTGTGTGTGTGTGTATGTGTATGGAGACTGATAGTGATTTTTATTCAGACATTAATTGCAGAAAGCGGGATGATTAGAGGCTACGCATTTGTAGTTGTTTTCGTGCATCTTTGTTCATTCAGTTTTTTGGTCTCAGAATGTGTCCGTTTAGGATTAAATCTTTCTTTATATATAACGGCCTTTGCAAATATACAAAATCATATTTTAGCATTCTAAATTTATTGCAAACTTCATTAATTTATAGCAGTTTATTGCTGTATGCGTCCAATCAATCTAATGATGTCACTGTAGCAGGCCTGGGGTGCGTTCATTCCCCAAATGAAGTCAAGGTGGTTCCAGCCTGGAATGTCCTTATCGTATATGACATTTTTCAAGAGGGGACGGAGCTTGCTGACATCAGTAGGGTCTGCCAACCAATCTTCTGGTCCCGTGAAAAGTGCTATCGGTGTTTCTATATTTTTCACATCGTATAATGGCGGAGTTGTCTGCAGAATAAAATTGAGAAACAATCGCAAACACAGCAAACATTTCAATCTCATAGTACTTAACACTTCGAGAGTTCTGTAACTGGATGCTTCAATTTCTTTACGGAACATCAACACTAATTTTCATGTGTTCTTCAAAAACATACATATTCATACATACTCAAGCCAATTTCGGCTGGTTGTGTCTTTGTGATATCACTCGTTCCCAAAAGTCGGAAACAGATATTTCGTGTTTAAAAATTCCATTTTTCAGGAATTTGGTACATATTCAATTTACCCGTGTATAATTCGGATCTAAGATAAACGAAATGTTTGGTTTGGTGCTTTACGGCACAGCAACACAAATAGGTTACTTAGTGCCAAGGCAATTGGACTAAAGTGCCTTTCCCAAGGACACACCATGGTAGCTGACCCAGGCTTGTCTGATGGTAAGATTCGAACCAGCACATTTTGGTCATGAGTCTGGCACACTAACCAGTCACAGCAACCACCCTCTAAAGGAAAGAAAACGGATCCCAAACAATATCCATTAATTTGCATTAGAGACGTGGCAAACGGATTTCTGTCTTTCGAGTCAAAAGCCCAGACAGAGCAAACAGATTTCTGTCTTTCGAGTCTAAAGTCCAGACATGCAATACCAATGTTGATCAAATTATCCAGAAGTGCTGGCACATGTGGAATCGTGTGACACACCAAAGCTAATCCTCCCGAACAAACCAGCATTAGTCTACCGCAGACCAAAAACTGCTGAGATATCTAAGAGCAAAGTCAACATCAATCACATGCCACGACCATAATGGTATATCTGGGCTTTGTGGTGTTGATAAAAGGTGCAAAACAGGTTAAAATATTATAGGTATAAAAAAAAACACTTTCTCTAGCACAGTGACGAACGAAAAATTGAACATATATGGCAAAACAAAATTGCAAAATTAAGAATGTAATTTATATCATCACATGCAAAATTTGCAGCTTCAGCATGTCTGAAAAACTGAAAATCTACACAAAAGGACCCATAGTCACAGATCTGATCGGAAGAGAAATTAGGACAGCAGTCCAGTAGCAGAACACGTCTCAAGTAATTGGCCATACTCTCAGTGACATTATACTAATTACAGTTACCCACAACCGCAGCTGGAGATCTGAGACCTCAAAAAAATAATTAAAAAAATTTTAAAAAAAAGAATCTTACCTGAACCCTGAAACCAAGCGTCCTCCGCACTGAGAAATTTAAGAGGGGGCCGCAACCCAGTTAAATGGTGTTTTATTCTTTTAGTCTTTTTTGTTGTTTATTTCGGGTGTTGGGTTGAGTCTGGGTGGATTTTATGAAATTGTTCAGGGCTTCATACCACCTTATTCTGGCCTCACAAAGAATCAGTGTCAGTTCTGAGCTTTCGTATTTGTTATTGTTTGTCTTTTATGTCTCAATTTTGTATTTGTCTTGGACAAAAACCCATTAGAGTCGAAAGAACCCAGGCTAGTTAAAATAAGAACAACCAGTTTTGAAGTTTTTGTTCTCAGTCATATTTGTTTGGTACAATTATCTTAATCAATCCCAAACAAAGGCGAACCCTTGCTGGTTCCAATGCACACGAAATGACTTGCTCACCACGTGATTTGTATTCTATGTGTAGTTTGCTACGCCAAGGCTCGTACATTACGCCTCTGCACAAGGTAAAGTCTGACTGATTGGCAGGGATTTTAGTCCCCGAATTATCAGAGAAGAGGACTTGACTTGTAATATTCCAAGTCGCGAAATCACTAAATAAAGTGTCATACAAGAAATGGGGTAAGTGCAACAACAACAAAAAATCTTCCACCCAACACTAATTCTAGCTAGTAAGGGACATAGTCAAACACCCATTAGAAAAGAGCTGCCTCGGCGATGGTACCATATTCTCCATATCGAAAGCAATTTCTTTTGACAAAAATACCTCTAATAAAGATTGGTCAAGTTCAAATGAAATAAAAGACTTGTCATTTTGGATGAACCTACCTTAGAACTAACAAAAAGAAACACGTACAAAGACTCGGATACATATAGAAACAGTCGTCGCAATATTTTTCCCATGTGTACATATGATGTCATTAAATAAGAAACCTCAAACTGCAGGAGGCAACTAAACAATTATAACTTACTAATCTAGCTTAGGGTTATTTACATGGTTGGTCATTTTGTGCTGGAGGGAAAACAAAACTGCAAAGGAATCTAAAGAACGACATAAACAGGCACATAATCTAACATTTAAACCAAAATAAGGTTTCATCTGGTGTTTTACGGTACATCAACACAAATAGGTTATTCAGTGCCGAGTCAAATGGTGTAAAATGCCTCTTTCGTAAGCGCGTTAACTGACCCGGGCTGATTCAGCATTGGGATTCGAACGGTCGAAAGTCCGGCACGCTAACCACTGTGCCACCGTCATTCCTTCCAACATCAGACGCCACTTACGAAATGCAGTATGACGCATCGGGCCTATTCTATATACCCTATTCTACAGAATGTGCCAAGAACGTACATACAAGCGCACGTATACTAATAAGTCGACGGTACTGAAGGCACATCGTGCTACTCACAATGTAATCAGTGTAATAAATTTATTAAATGCGTCATAAAAACTGAACAGCCTAAGTATATCCTGAAAAACTGTATGAGAAAATCGAGGATGTGACAAAATGAATTTGAAAACTACCCTGATATCTGACAAGTTCAAGTCGGATATTCGACAAAAGTTTAGTATAGAAGTGATTGGCTCATGATTTCCAGATAGCGTGTGAAAGGTTTGGAAAGTTAACCATCGGTTCTCGAACATACATAGATTGATTGACAGGTGGGTGGGGCTGGTAATAGGCATATTGCACATAACCTTGGTGATCTTTATATAAAACGTTTTGAAATGAAAATTGTGTCCATCTTTATCAGCCCAAAATAACACACTTGCTTCAAAATATATAATTCAAAGTTATTCCATCAAAGTTCATAAATAATTAGCACTAAATTTTGAGCTGAATTTTTCCTCAAATTTGAGACTTTTTTGAAAGATTGAGTAGGTTCGGCATAACTAAATATCTCATATTTTCTTCCGCAAGTGAGGTGATTAATTTTATTTCTCATTGCTTAGTTCGGAGGTATGGTTTTACCTGACCATTGGGTTGCGATTAGGTTTAAATACGGTTATGATATCGTGTATTCTACGAAAATTAGTATTGTTTTATGTCTGAAAAACAGGGGATTTCCTCAAATCTATTGAATTCTTCAACTTTTTTCTTCAAGAATAAAAGAATTCCAGGTATACCATTTTTTAAAAAAAGGACAGTGCTACATCTCTTATATTAATATATAAATGTCGCAAACTTCCCAGTATTATTAAAATCATACGGAAGATAATGCAAAATCTCAATTTAGTGAAAAATTTAGAGAATGTTTGAGAAACTGCAGCCAGATTGTGAATAGTTTGCTAGCGCATTTGATTGTTAATTATATGGTCTCGCTTAATGTTCAACCACACTCAAAAGTTAAACCTGTTCTTAGTGACATTTCATGAAAATGTGTCACTTTCAGAAATAAAAAGTTTGAATTACATGACGGAACATTCATTCTACACGAATAATTAATTTTCTTTAAAATTCGTTACTTTTAATTCTACTATAAGATTAACACGTTTAAACCTTTATTCCTAATCGAATAGTAAAACGTCTTCCCTGCGAAATGCTTTCTCAGCTAACCGCCATACTGGCAACTTTTATTAAGGTTATAAAGGTACCGTTACATTCTTGTCAAAATAGTGTATACTGCCGCCATTATCTCATGATCATGGTCACCAGAACGGCGAATCACTTTTTAAAAAAATGAAAACCTATTTTTGATTATTCGTGCGAAAACGCACCCATAAAGAAAGCAAAATTCAATTACGTTTCTTCAAGAATAGTTAACAATGACATTAACGTTTGGATATAAGCCTACTACCTCCCGATTACAGCCATACCAAAAGAACAAACTCATCCGTTCCCGTCTATTTTATATAGACAAAGGGCAATAACTCTTGTGCATTACCTTTTCACCGCCAGGTGTCGCCAGCTTTTAAGCTTCGCTTTGATATTACATCTTGATATTAAAGTCAATATTCTACGTTTTTATCACAAGCTAATGCTGAACTTGAAAGTACTGTGTTCCCTAATCATTGCTACCTAGTGGTATGCATTACTTTTATATTTTCTTCAGCAGTTTGGATAAATTTGCCATTTACGGACTTTCTCTTTTAAACTCACTTTACCAAAATGGCGTCCACCCTGTTGTTGTATTGTTGACTTAGCGTGCCAATGTAAATTTTACTATAACATTTTAGTGTAGATTCATAATATTTACACGCTGAATTGCTTCTTATAATATTTCGTGCTAATTTTCTTTAATTTTGTGTCATTTATGTCTGAAATGGTGACCAAATGCACTAATTGTACACAAAGTTAAGACCAGTCAAGACAACTACGACATGTACCTGGGTTGCACAAGATTCACTTCTTCTCTAACATGCAGCGTGTGTAACGTCTACCACGTTTGGTCAACGGTGTTACAAAAAGCAACTAAAGGAATGGATAAAAGAACCACAAATCGCAAGGAGGTTGATATTTTAAGTCTCCATCTTAAATCAAGATCTCTTGCGAGCCTTGTGGAGGACGCTAGCGGGGTCACTACCCCACCCTATCACCTAATTTACGACGTCAAAAAGCTACGGGGCATCAATATAAATTTAGGGAAATTTATCAGAGTGGTTACGTCCTTTTACCATTGAACAGAAGTGTCGGCAAATTTGGCCTCTTTTCCCTTCCTTGAATCTGAATTTCTACGCTTTAGGGAAATGTGCCCACACACACACACACTTTTAGGAACCCCGATGGACTTAAGTTCCCACTCATGTCTGAACATGGCCTTAGAGTCTGCAAGTCCAGGCGAATGTGACCATTACTAGATCCAATGGATCAGAAACTGGACCTGTCTTTGACGTCCTGGCGTTCAGCGGTCTCAAGCTAAGGAACTGGTTCATACGCCGGACCGGCCGTATACAATTTACGGGGATTTTAGTGATCGATCCTGCCGTTCTTCCGCACCTTCGGCAACATATTCTTTAAACGACGGAGATTTTACTGGAAATTCCATCATACCAGACCGGCTTTTGACGATGCCGGTACCGGCTAATCCCGTAACGGACATTTTAACAGCCGGCATCCGTGCAAAATGGTTTCGCCCGGAAAAACATCCGTCGGTCCATGCGAGACAAATGCGACCGACCGATCCAGCCATCCCAACATTCACTGCGTTTCCTCAAGCCAGAATCAGTGAACTAGATAGAGATGACGGAATATCGTCATCTTTACCTCCTGGAATGGTATACCCAGAAATGCAGGCTGACAAAGATCAAGACTTACAAACGATTACGTCGAACTGACTCCAAACCAGACATATTCCGGTCCCAATATGGAAAAGACGGAATTTAGTTTACAGTTTTAGTCTGTTACCGGATCCAGAGCGCCTTTCCAAACCCTACAGCCACAACGAATTATAAGTTTAAGGCGTCTATAGACACTGACGATGAAGATACACCGCCTTTCTGGGTACTTCCCTAATCTTGGAAAATAAAAGAAATTAATGATCGTCTATCAGATCGGATTAGGGATCCAGCTAATGCCAAGGCTTTCTTTACAGAAAGCCAAGTATCAGTGGCATCCTCATACCGTTGGTACGAGACACAGTCAGATGCCTTTTGTACAAACGTCCCAGCACTAGACAAAAATATGGTGGCAGTACACATGTCCCTGCCAACGTTGTATGATGTGGACAAATATGTGCTTAGGGATACTTCCAAGCTAGTCAGGAATGTAGTTGTTACTTTCTCTATGATTGACTTAGCATCATTAACCATTTTCCAACTGGTAGATAAATCAGGCAACGACCACGCCTAGAAAGTGACAGCCGGAAGTGTTCGAGTAATCAATAGAGCAGCTCACTACTCTCTGGGAAATGCTTTTACAGCTTCCGCCTATTTGGATTTGGTCACACATTACGCGTGCCTTACGTTGCATGTCACTTAAGCCACACCACAGTCTGGTGATAAGAACTACCCCGAATGTGCCACCTTTACTTTTTGAAGGAAAGATTGAATAAGTTCGGAGGCCGGAAGCTCAGGAACTACCCCCAACTTGCCTCCCACCCCACTTCGGCATTTCGGAACAATCCGTCACAACCACAAAAGAGGGATATTAGGCGGAATAGGGACAAGGGATCTCTATAGTCAAGGACTCTGTATAGATTCCAGCCCAATGACAGAAGAAAACAGTCTAATCAAAATTACCATGGAGGCAAGAAACCGAGTTTCTCTGTCTTCAAACCTCCCATTGACAGATGCTGACATGCTAACCCCACCACCCGTAGCCAGCCTACCGTCTCCAACATTTTCACGCTCAGTGGATAACTCTTTTCCCTCAGGATGATTGGGTAATCCAAATCGTTTCGGAAGGGCTTCAGATTTCGTTTATCCAACCCCTCCCCTTTCTCCTTCACCCCTTCATATGTAAATACCGTCAGACCGGGTTGAAAGATGTTTTTCACAAAGGGAGATACGGACACTTATCGCCAATCGGGCGGTGAAGATTGTACAGAAACCATAATCACCATGGGTTTAATTCAGGGTTTTTCTCATTCAGCAGACGAACGGGAATTTGAGAGCGATCATCGATCCGAGTCACCTCAATCAATACATTCTACCACCAAAATTCAAGATGGAGACTGTGAGATAAATCCATCTCTTCATCAGGAAGGATGAGTATGCCGTCAGTCTCGATCTGATCGACTATTATTTTCAGATACCTATCCACACAGCGTCACTAGGCTTTCTTATGAATGGGGACAAATCCGACCTTCAACGTCCCTGTGTTTTGTCCACCTGGGTTAATTTCTCACCAACCTCATTCGGTTACGGTTTCTACTCGATCGCTTTAGCAGGACCGTCGAACTGGTGTAGTCCCTTTCCAACAAGACTTGAATTTCAGCGAAAGCATTTTTGCAGATCCTCTGCTTATTCAGTGCGACAATATTACTTGATTCCGCTCGGCCATCTTTTTATGCGCCCCTTACAGATGATACTGCTAGTTCAGTGACGCACATTCTCCGATTTCCTCGATCAACAAGTCATGATCACACCCGCAGAATGATAATTCCTCTGTCATTGGCACAGCCTGAATTGACTTATGTCAGGGGTCTCTCTGTAGAAGCCACAGAAGGAAATGACGGTATATACCAATGCCAGTACAAACTGTTGAGACTTCCATTTGATGTCAGACTTAACTATTGTCAGTGGTACGTTGGAGCCAGGGGATCGGCTCCTCCACATCAACGTTCTAGGTATGAAAGCTGATATCAACGTCTTCTGTCTTCTAGTTCTGGAAGGATGGTCTTTCAAGTCGAATGTTCCTCCTAATGTCCAACAACTCGATAGTAGTGACCTACCTAGTAGGGACACCAAATCACCCGACCTGTGTGTTCTGATTTGGTAGTTTCTTCTTTGGTGAGAAGTAGTCAACATAAATGTACAAATGCGATATATTTCAGCAGACTAGGAATGGTCGAATCATTCACACAGAATGGTCTCTTACCCGTAAGCCTTTTTTTGGATTTACGCACTTTGTGGGCGCCCGACGATAGACTTATTTGCGACATGGTAGAACTACACGTTTTCATCTTCGTCTCCAAAGTTCCAGATCCAGACGCGTGAGCCGTGGACGCATTGTCAATAAGCTATGGATTATGGGCCTTCACCTACCCTTCCACAGTTTTGGTACCTAAAATATTCCAGAAGTTATGCGGTCTGAATCGCAAAATGATTCCGATAGACACTCTCAGATGGGACAAGTACTGAGTCAAAGATCTATTATATCTAGACATAGATTTACCCAGGAAGATTCCGGCCAGGCCGAATCTTTTCAAGCAACCACAGACGCAAGTGTTCCATCCCTACCCGGAACATCTTATTTTTCATGCATGGTTCTTGTTCGGAGAGCCATGCGGAACAAATAATTCAACCTATTGTGGAGAGAATCTCACGAGCAAGATGGCCCTCCTATATTAAGGCTTGTGAGGGAAAAAATGCAGGTGTTCAAGGAATTGTGCTAAATCAATAACATTATCTCTTTTAATGTCTCAATTGTCCAACTGACCTACTTTTTTCTCTGGATTTTCGAGGAGAAAACTTGATTCCAATTACTATCAAAGGCTACTATATCGGTCATGATACAGATCTATCGGATTTGTTAACCACTTTTAAAATCGGCGACCAACTCCACTCACCCTGTTTCCCAAACGGAATCTGTTCTGGGAGCTAAACATGACTCAATTCAAATAAGTTCGAGCCTTTAGCTCGCACTTCGCCGAAGCAGCTATCATACAAAACATGTTTCCTTAACGTCAATATATAGGGTGAACGAATTACATACCTTTTCAGTTGATCCGAACTATCTTCAGTTCTGATCCGAATGGTTCAGTGGTGGTCGTGACAAAACCAGGCTTTGTATCCAAGACTAGTGTCACGTTGCATGCCCGTGATTACGTAAGTCAAGGACAAAGGAATTGGTTAGAATCTATGTATATAGGTTAGACTCCGCGGCTATAGTGGTCCTGTTCGTAATTGTTACGAGAGCCAGGTTTGTTGGGTGTCAAAAATCACATGTGGACGTTGAAAGCTTTGTTCAAGAACAAAGGACCCTTATTGGTGTCGTAAATCTCACCACGTTGACAGACGGTAGGAGCATTGTCTGCTAAGTTGAATAGAACAGGGCAGAATCGATATCCAATCGGAATTGAGAGAGGGCGTGGTCACTATTTCAATCCGAATTTAATTGAGTAATTTAGACTAGAAACTTCAGTAATTGTGAAACATCGTGCTCGAAAATTAAGGCAATAACTCCCGGAAAGCCACTCGTAAATTGGCGGGAAAACTTAGGAAATTCTAAGGAAAGACAAAGCTTCGTAAAGGTCAGTGAATTATTTGCTCCATTGTTGCAGACTATTATGGCATTGTAATTGTAATTATGTGCAGTATGTATACTTCATTACTAGAATCGTTAGTACGTAGAATTACCTTTGTAGTGTTTAATTTACATGCATATTTGAGAAATGAGCTATGATTATGTAAAGAATTATGTAGATTGCTAGCTCGTGGTTAGACTTAATATTGCAATTCAGTATTTGTTTACTTCGTAGTAAACTGGTACACTTAATCATATGATATTCTAGATTTTGCAACTGTTGAATTGAATTGTAACTTTCGAAAATTGTTGCAGTGTGTAAAATTAGTTAATATGGATATCTGAATATTTGTGTACACTTGTGAGAGTGTAATGTACAGAATGTGTCTGATTGCTGTGCTATTGTTCAGTATAATGAGATTAAGAATATATATACTGATGTGACGCAATTTATTGATGTCTGTATGATAAGTAGTTGATACTGTGCTTTTATTACGACGTTGTTTACCATTTAAGAACTTATGGGTATTGCGATGTGCACGAATGCGTGACCGAAAAATGTAATAGCCTTTATCTGACGATTGATTGTTGGCTTAGTTTGAGACGAGATGGATAAGGAAATATGCTAACATCCTTGTGTTTTCACAGGAAGCTTTTAGGGGACAGACTTCCGGTGTGGTTTAGTCCCGAGTCTCTAGGAGAGAGACGGAATCGAGATTAGTGGAGAAGTCGATTGTGAATCGAAGGCTAGTTGGAGAGCAGAGTCAAGGAGGAGAAGGAGTCGAGGAAGATGAATTGGAGAAGGAGCAGTCTTGCAGAAGAAGTTAGGAAGGAAGTCGGAAAGACAGAAGAAATTGGTGGGATAGGAGAGATACAGATGAGTAGAAAACAAGGACAGGTGGAAACGCGTTCTCACACTATAAATCAAAGGATGCAATAGGCTATCACTTGGTCGAGAGGAAGAAGAGTGATTGGGAAATTATTATCATTTGAATTTTGAATTGTATTAAATTGTTTTTCTTTTTAATTTCACCTTTTGTGTTCTCAATAATTTAACTGTCGGCATTGCTGACTGGGGGCTCGGAGCCTTACCTCTCTCTATCACTTTTTCCACTCCCTACAAAATCGAGCCCGATGTGGAACTTCTATGGTAATTTAAATAATATATTGGAAGCACCCCTCCCCAACCCTATCAAACGCCACAACTAGGTTACAATCAATGGGCAATCAGAAAATTGTCATACACATTTCTCTCTCCTCCATAGACAAATGGAGAACAGCAGCCATGCAACACCATGTTCGTGCTCTCAAACAATTCTTGAAACGCAAGAAGGCAAGTCCTTGCACGCGGCAACGACTCTTTCTTCCAGTGAAAGCATGAAAGCAAGATATCACCCCTGAAACCCTGTCGTCGTGGCTGAGGTAGGTTCTACGCTGAACCTACTCTGAAATATCACAAGATCAAAGTCGTCTCATGAAGATTTCAGCTCATGAGATTAGAGTGATCTCTGTGAGCCTCAGTTGGAACGCAAAATTTCTATCCGAGACATAGTAGAAGCGGTTGGCTGGCATGCAGAGTCAGCCGTATACAGTTTTTATCTCAGAGATTTAGGTTCGTAGAGACAAACTAAGGATCTGGTAGATCCTGTGTCAGCGGCCCAGATGACCATCAGACCCATGTAATAGTCAACATAGCCTGTTGGCTTTACTGGATTCGACAGTGAATTTTGTAGATAAGAATATTTCGATACCTGTCTTCTTAACAGCATAAACGTCACAATCATGCGACCTTAGGCTGTGCTGTATATCGGTAAGGAGAAACGGTTATTGTTCACATGGGGAACCGAGCAACATTTTCCTGGAAAGATACCTGAGAGATAAGTCAAGATCAGCATCCCCTCCTCCTATTACCTATTCTCCTAACATCAGTGTGTTTCAAGGACAATACGTACCCAATCACATTGCTTTAAAAACCTCCCAACCCAACCCTCCAGCACCCGCTATACGAGCATCCATGCTCAATATCGCACAGCTTATAACTCTCAGCACCTGGCGGTGGCAAGGAAAATAATAGGCAAGAGTTATTGCCCATTGTCTATATGAAGAAATCACGTTTTGATGCATAGTCCGGGCACATCACTGACATTCTCTAAATATCATTTGATCGTGTCAGCGTTTTGTTTTTTAAAGAAATTCCCTCCTTCTCTTGGACTTATTGATATGAATGGCATATCTGGATTTATGATTCCTTATTTTGCATCGATCTGAGAATTTAATTTCAGCAATGAGGTAAGCAATTAAACGGTGTTGCTAGGACCTACCTGGTTATAATGTCGCATGTTTTCATCTGCAGAACCATAATCGAATTTCTGGAATAAACCTGAATTTACTGACTGAAAGATAAAATTAATCGTAATGAAGTAAAAACAGGACTAACACTGACCATAATGGGACATAATAATGTAGAATAAGACTAACACTGACCATAATGGGACATAATAATGTAGAATAAGACTAACACTGACCATAATGGGACATAATGTAGAATAAGACTAACACTGACCGTAATGGGACATAATAATATAGAATAAGACTAACACTGACCGTAATGGGACATAATAATGTAGAACAAGACTAACACTGACCATAACGAGACATAATAATGTAGAGCATGACTAACACTGACCTTAATGGGACATAATAATGTAGAGCAAGACTAACACTGGCCGTAATGGGACATAATAATGTAGAACAAGACAAACACTGACCTTAATGACGCATAATGTAGAGCATGACTAACACTGACCTTAATGGGACATAATAATGTAGAGCAAGACTAACACCGACCTTAATGGGATATAATAATGTAGAACAAGACTAACACTGACCATAATGGGATATAATAATGTAGAACAAGACAAACACTGACCTTAATGACGCATAATGTAGAGCAAGACTAACAATGACCATAATGGGACATAATAATGTAGAACAAGACAAACACTGACCTTAATGACGCATAATGTAGAGCAAGACTAACACTGACCATAATGGGATATAATAATGTAGAACAAGACAAACACTGACCTTAATGAGGCATAATGTAGAGAAAGACTAACACTGACCATAATGGGATATAATAATGTAGAGCAAGACTAACACTGACCTTAATGGGATATAATAATGTAGAACAACACTAACACTGACCATAATGGGATATAATAATGTAGAGCAAGACTAACACTGACCTTAATGGGATATAATAATGTAGAACAACACTAACACTGACCATAATGGGACATACTAATGTAGAACAAGTCTAACACTGACCATAATGGGACATAATAATGTAGAACAAGACTAACACTGACCATAATGGGACATAAACATGTAGAACAAGATTAACACTGACCATAATGGGACATAATAATGTAGAACAAGACAAACACTGACCTTAATGACGCATAATGTAGAGCATGACTAACACTGACCTTAATGACGCATAATGTAGAACAAGACTAACACTGACCATAATGGGACATAATAATGTAGAGCATGACTAACACTGACCTTAATGGAACATAATAATGTAGAACAAGTCTAACACTGACCATAATGGGACATAAAAATGTAGAACAAGATTAACACTGACCATAATGGGACATAATAATGTGAACAAGAGAAACACTGACCTTAATGACGCATAATGTAGAGCAAGACTAACACTGACCTTAATGGGACATAATAATGTAGAGCAAGACTAACACTGACCATAATGGGACATAATAATGTAGAATAAGACTAACACTGACCTTAATGGCACATAATAATGTAGAGCAAGACTAACACTGACCTTAATGGGATAAAATAATGTAGAACAACACTAACACTGACCATAATGGGACATCATAATGTAGAATAAGACTAACACTGACCATAATGAGACATAATAATGTAGAGCATGACTAACACTGGCTGTAATGGGACATAATAATGTGGAACAAGACTAACACTTACCATAATGAGACATAATAATGTAGAGCATGACTAACACTGGCTGTAATGGGACATAATAATGTAGAACAAGACAAACACTGACCTTAATGACGCATAATGTAGAGCAAGACTAACACTGACCATAATGGGACATAATAATGTAGAGCAAGACTAACACTGACCTTAATGGGATATAATAATGTAGAACAACACTAACACTGACCATAATGGGACATACTAATGTAGAACAAGTCTAACACTGACCATAATGGGACATAATAATGTAGAACAAGACTAACACTGACCATAATGGGACATAAACATGTAGAACAAGATTAACACTGACCATAATGGGACATAATAATGTAGAACAAGACAAACACTGACCTTAATGACGCATAATGTAGAGCAAGACTAACACTGACCTTAATGACGCATAATGTAGAGCAAGACAAACACTGACCATAATGGGACATAATAATGTAGAGCATGACTAACACTGACCTTAATGGGACATAATAATGTAGAACAAGTCTAACACTGACCATAATGGGACATAATAATGTAGAACAAGACCAACACTGACCTTAATGACGCATAATGTAAAACAAAACTAACACTGACCATAATGGGACATAATAACGTACAAAAAGACTAACACTGACCTTAATGGGAGATAATAATGTGGAACAAGACTAACACTGACCATAATGGGACATAATAATGTGGAACAATACTAGCACTGACCTTAATGGGACATAATAATGTATAAAAAAAAGACTAACACTGGCCTTAATGGGATATAATAATGTAGAACAAAACGACCATAAAGGAACATAATGAGGAGCAAAATTAACACGACCATAATAGTACATAATAATGTAGAACAAAAAAACATTGACCATAATTGGACATAATAATGATGAACTCTTGAAATTTGAGATAAAGTATCAACATTCTGAAAAATTTAACTATAAAAACAAAAAGAATTTATATGATAAATTAATTAACTTTCCCTGCACTACAGGCATTCCTAAATTGTTTTTGCAAGATATGAAAATTGGATACAATACGTGACTTTTCGTTTGAATACTGATGATACATCTATTCAAGGCCGCATTAAATACGGAGGAAAAGAAACAGTCGTTGCAGGGTCCCGGTTCCCCACAACGCATTTAAATATATAAATCTCTCTCTCTCTCTCTCTCTCTCTCTCTCTCTCTCTTTTCTACCTGTGCATAATGCAGCATGTTCTGGACAGAGGTTCCAGCAGGGTTATGTCCCACATAGACTGGTACACGGCTCTGAAATATTGAAAGTATACAAAGATACCTGGGAAGAAAAAAATACATATTTTACTGCGTGGAAATCACAATGCAACGTTCATGAAAATCTCATAGCGGTATTGTTTGACACAATTTCTGCGTTGTGTAGAATAGCTTTATCCATCTTTTTAGAAAAGTATTTATGTTCTTTGCTGTTTTATATTTATGAGGAGATTATCCACTATCTATAATTGGAACGGTTTTAGTAATCGTAGACTACCCAAAATTTTTATCTGAGAACCAATACATTATTTAGTCCAAAATACCATGTTTGTTTCCTTGTAGTCAAATCCACATAGTAAGAACAGGACATTTTCACATAAGAATTCAGGGATTTCTTTGTCGCAGAAGTTCTTTGCAAGCCATTGGTTGACCTTCGTATCCGGCAGGAATTCATAAATTCCTAATGTGTCGAAAAATGCCTGAAAAAAATTAAAATTCATTTTACTGTTATTCATAGCCCCTTATAATATTTGCATATGGTCAGGATTTCTTCGCTGTATTCATCTGCATTATTCGCTGAAGTATGTTAATGAAATAGGCTTTTATTTAAAATTATTGAGTCTACAAATATCCTATAAGTATATCGAATCTACGAGCTTTGAAATAGTTTGTACACTTAAAGTGGCACAGGGTGACTCCGAGACATAATCATGCACGTCCGTCTGTCTGTCCGTCTCTGTACGTCCGAATCTATCTGTCTCAACTTTTTTCTCATACGAATTTACATAATTATTATAAGTATCATACAACTGGAGCACCTGCAATGGCTCGCATTCGCATTCGCAAATGCCCACACTAGAAGTGAGTTCATGATGTAAAATCCGTCAAATATATAACGTGTCTTCCTGCGATGATTGCATGTAGTAAGCATGGTAAGAAAGTTTGGAAAATGCGAGAGATCGCGAGTTCGAATCCCGGTCGAGTCATACCAAAGACTATTAAAACATGGTACTAGCAGCTGCCTCGCTTGGCCCTCAGCATTAAGAGGTTAGTGTTAAAAGTCCAAATCACACACACACACACACATCTTTGACCTTTGTCACCCCTTCTATGGAACCCACAGGAGGTATCCAAAGATGACACCCCTATCGTAGAAAAAGACGCCTGGGGAAGCACACTCCAAAGCTTCGCGAAATTACAAGAAGAGGTTTAGGGGAAAATGAGAGAGACAGAGACAGAGAGAGATGGCGAGCGAGGCTATTACGATATCCCCGAATTTTTTAATACATGGGTTAAATAAGTGATATTTTTACAATAATCATTTCATTCCAGAGTGTATTTTTTCTGTTTCTCTTGATGCACAAGCTGTCCGTTGACTTATAACTGAAGAAAACGAAATATTACATGTCTATTTGTTTTGATGCATGCGTGTGCATGAAGCGCGCGTGCTTACCTCTATATCCTTCGAATACGGAGCAAAGACCTTAACAGGTCCCTTTATATTGCCAAGGTTTGCAACAGGCGCCAATGCCACGAAGAGATTGATCATTTTGTTGAGTTCCGCATCTTCACTAAGTCGTCCGAAGGCCATTTCCGTCCCTTGAGAATGCCCAATGTAAGTGAGTTGTTTGGCACCAGTTAAGTCTAATATGTATTCTATGTTGGCGGGCATGTCGTATTTGGCCATTTCATCCCAGCTTCAGAAGAAAAATAACAGATAATAATCCCAACCTCATCATAACTAAATGTTTAATGAAAATAGTTTTGCATTTCTAGTATTATATCAACTTAATTAAAGGGCTTCGAAACAATCTCTAATGCCCATTTGGATGGCCGTTTCGGGGCAGAGGCACTTTGTCAAAATCGGGGGTAGGAGTGGACATCATTTACTCTCTACAAAACTTTGTTGTGGTCATAGCGGTCTTTTTAGTTCCGACGCCCTTGTTAAGTGTGGAGTACAATGCTAATAATAAGTAGCATACATTATATACCTAACTAAAGCTATTCAAAGCAGACTGGTGTTGCAATTTAATAGAATTCCTGGAATACATGATGGCGATACTGAGTATGTAATATAAGTTCAGTGTAAAGTAAGCGTAATTGGTTATTCAACAAAGAATACGAATGGGCAGACCATTTTTAACTTCAGAGCGTGAGGGTGGGGCTGCATTTTGTACAAGCAAAACTTCTGGTCCTCGAATGACCTAAAACTATTCTTGCTGTGATTTACAGAAATAAAAAACATATACTGAATATATTAGCGGAAATATAGTATCATGACTTGAAATGAATTAAAATATTCTGGCTTGCACTAAAAAATCAGTTCACCACCAAAAAACAATCGGCTGAAAACTAAAAGGTCGGTCCCTAACAGATTCTAATCATGCAAACTCTATCAAATGTCAATCGATGATTCTACCTAAGGGTGATTACACTTGACCGTAAAAAAAATCAGGCATGTTCGAAATTTTTGGAACAAGCAACAATCTGACTAAAATCAAATCTCTGCATGTTTTACGCTGAAATTGGGCAAATGTATATAATGGATAATGTTCTGGTTATTTCCATGATGAAGTTTATGGAACAGTCAAAAAATTCCTTTTAAAAGCAGCTTCAATCTTTGTTTCTCAGCAGTGATGGACATGTATTGGCAAAATAAAACGAACGGCTATGGACCTCGATTTCAACCAAAATTATCAAAGCTGCAACAAGAGCGACCACCAAAACATGACCTTGTCAGATCTTAGCGTGAAAGAGTTTGTGGTGACCTTATCAGTTCTACTTTAGTCCAATGAAAGTTTGTAATATATGTCATATCTAATTTTAAGTAAAGAATCGGATGCAGCATGCATACAATATTGTAAAAACCTAGGATTCGTGCTACATGAATTTACGTCTGCATTTATTAATAGCTTTGTTAGATTTTAGTGATTAATTTGTTTGATTATGGGGAGTATGTGTTGGGAAGATATTTCTCAAACCGAGTAGTTAGCCAATTTCTAAAAGCAGACAAGCATAATGCACAGTAGGATCTGTTTTGTAAAATGGACCCTCAGAAGTTTCTTAACGTAAGAAATTCTCGGGATATTTTAACGTATACGTATTTAATAATTTGATATATGAATACTTCTTTGTGCAACGTGTTTGGGTGGTGTTTTGTGAAGCATGAGGTAAAGTACCAATCTTGTCGGCTTGGAAAGGCTTACCAACGTGAAGCAAAGAAAAACTCATGCTAATATCAGTTTAAAGTTTTGGGATGTGAGGGCACTGGGTACTTAGAAAGAAAAATTATTTTTAGTATTTACGCGCCTAAGAACCCTTCATTTGATAACGATTGTTGTCTTAAGGTCCCTAATAGGGAAAACATGGACTTCAAGCCAGATTCAGGCAATAGTTGTTTTGATTCGGTCAGCAGTGGGACCCTCTTGCGTGTTACAATATCATTGGTGACAACATTTGAATGTGCTTATGAAAATGCAACTAAACAGCCAACTCCACCAAATGATTGAAATTGTTCACTGTGCGTAAAAATGAGCACGAGTTTGTCAATTTGTACCAACCTCCATGCCCAGAACTCCTTATCTGACGGTTTTAGAGTCTTGTGTTTCCTGGAGTAGAAGTTCCCTCGACTGTTCCCCAACCATACGTCCATGCCTGCGTCAGCCAAGATGAAGCCCAGACTCTCGTTCGCCAAATTTTCCAAGAAACATGTAGAGCTGGCCAGAAGGCCGTGCTGCACGAGAACTACTGGTTTGGTTGTCTTCCCTGTAATTGATTTTTTAAATATTTTTAAAGACAAACACACATGCACACACGTACATATCTGAGTACAATATATCTTCACTTGTCATCGTCTTTTCTTCTTCTTCTATAACACCACAGCGTTTATATTTCGTATGATTCATAAATGTGTTCACATCTCTCTCTCTCTCTCTCTCTCTCTCTCTCTCTCTCTCTCTCTCTCGCTGGCTCGCTCGCTCTCTCACTCTTTTCCATTACTACCATACTATCATTACACCATCATTTGTTGTCTGCTTCATGACCTATCTATCTGCATGTATGTATGTATGTGTGTATGTCCATCCATCCATCCGTCTAAATATCTATCTCACACATACCTTCTTTACCCGTGTTTTTCTTTCCATGTGGAATTCTCTGAAGATTGAGCACAAAGCCGTCCTCAGTTGTGACATAATGATTCTCGCATGGATATCCCTTGCTTGTTATCAGCTGTGTCTATCAGAATGGAAGAAAAAGCTTTCAAATTAAATCACATAATTTTCAAGTTAAAATTGGGATAATAGACATGCAACAGTGATTTCTGAAGAAATGGTTTTAAACTTCGAGGGCACTTGGCTTAATAAAAAATTCCATTCAGAAACTAAACGATGCATGAAGTGTAGTACAGATACAAACAAACTTGTTATTCTAACACATAAACGTCCCCAGTAGGTATTGGCGTACGATGATTCCGTATTCCCACAATAAATATTGACGCAGGATGATTCCGTATTCCCACGATAAGAATTGACGTAGATAATGATTCGGTATTCCCACAATAAGTATTGAGGTTCGTAGGATGATTCCATATTTCCACAATAAGTATTGACGTAGAATGATTCCGCATTTCCACAATAAGTATTGACGCATGATGATTCCGTATTCCCACGATAAGAATTGACGTAGAATAATGAATCGGTATTCCCACAATAAGTATTGACGTAGAATGATTCCTCATTCCCACAGTAAGTATTGCCGCAGGATGATTCCGTATTCCCACGATAAGTATTTACACATTAGGATTCCATATTCGTTGATGAGGAGGGTTCGAAAAATTTCAGATTTTAGGCCATGCTTATAGGTCATGCATGAAATATTTAATCTCAAAGTCATTGAAATACAAAGTCTGCAGCCATGACCAAATACAACACCCTAATTGTTTCCTGTTTTGATATTTATATTTGAGGTAAAGGAAATGGATTTGATGAGGTGAAACCTAAATTAATATACTGGCCTTAATATACTCATCTCAGTCCAGTAGTATATGTCAATTATTGTTCTAAATATGCAATTAACTTTTCGTACTCTGAACAAACATACAACTGACTTAAATTTGAGGGACGCGGTCATTATAATTTTTAATGAAGCAATTAGATTTTTCATTTTACAGTACAATTAAAATTCATGTAAGAATGGTCACCAAAATTTGTATTTTCATAGTGATATCATTGACATTGATACAAAATGGTAGCTCATACAATTTAAAGAAAGGATTTTTCATTTCCTGTTTGAAGAGTACATCCTCACATATAGTTAAAGACTGCTTGTTCATTACAGCCAGCTTTCCAAACTAATGACTTTTATGGTTAGGTTTATTTTTTGGGGGCTGCAGACCTGAATAATGATGGCATATCCATCCATCCATCCATCCATCCATCCATCCATCTATCTATCTATCTACTTGATGGTTTGGTTTTGCTAAGAAATGAGTTACAATTTTATTTACTAAAATCCGTTTGAAGTTCCCACTGTGGAGCCTCTTCCCTTAATATCGAAATGTTCAAGGTCAATACAAATAGGACGTGTTATGTATATGATAAGATAAACATCCAGAGCACACATTTTACATGCTTGGTCAGAAAAGAACTTTGTTAAAAAGCGTATGTATGTATGTATGTATGATGTATGCATGTATGTATGTATGTATGTATGTATGTATGTGGTTTAGTGGCACATCAGCACGATCCTGGCTATATAGTACCAAGCAGGAATCTCCCAAAAGTCATTAAAAAAAAAGAAAACAAAACATCCAAGACCTTCTCAGCGTAGAAATCATGATAAAATATGTACAGTCCAAGGAGCTCATATACACAAATTTTAAAACACGTCATTGTATCATTAGTAGTCCAGTGGGTTACTTAAATACAACATATAGTAGCCTACATTTATCATTCAGGTAGTTCCTAGGCTCTGGGCACTATATCATGTAGTAGTCAATTGCACTACTTGAAAACAAGACATAGTAGCCCCAGATACATTATTGCTGTAGCCTTTGGACTCCAGGAACTATATCAAGAAGTAGTCCATTGGGATAATGGAATACAACATACAGTAGCCCAGATACAAAATTATGGTAGCGCCATGGATCTGGGCACACTATAATGTAATAGTCTATTGGGTCACCTAATTACAAGATATAACAGCCCATATACATCATTATGGTAGCCCTTGGACTCTACGCACTATATCGTAAAGTAGTTCATTGGGCTACCTGGATACAATACATTGTATTTGGGGCTATCTGGATACAACAAATTGTAGTTGAGATGCAGCACTCTGGTAGCCCTTATGCTCTGGTCTCTAGATGACGTAGTTGTCCGTTTGGTTACGTGAACTGATCTAATAGCAATCCATATCCAGCTGTATGGTTGCTGCTGAGCTCTGGACGCTATATTTATTGGACATTGTAATCTTATGTCTCTATGTACTATCGTGTACTAAATAACTTGATTAGAACCGCTCCGGTGGCCTAGTGGTTAGAGTATCCGCCTCGGATGCGGCATTTCGCGGGTTCGAACCCCGGCCGAGACATACCAAAGACTTATAAAAATGGTACTAACAGCTGCCTCGCTTGGCGCCCAGCATTAAGAGGTTAGTGTTGGGACTGGTCGGCCTGATGTCAGAATAATATGACTGGGTGGGACATCATGCTACATGTCTGAGGCTTGATGCCACAGTGCTAGACGTCATTCTAAACTGCCACACTGCATACATCGTAGTAATATGACTGAAAAATTGTTAAAGTTACGTTCAAAATCCAAATTACACACACACACACACACACACACACACACACACACACACACTTGATTAGATGTTCTATACACAACGGTTCATATCAAAACTGTAATGGTACAAAACTCAAACTTAGGCCACCTCAGTCAACTCAAGAGACGGTATAGTATGCTTGAAACTTTGATTGACAATCTTAGTCATTCGTAAGCTCCTTCTCCTTGTAAATCTTGTGTTCTTTGTAAAAGCAATTACACTTCTCTCTTTACACGCACTGTAAATGGGTTGTACTTTGTAAATACAATTGCACTTCTCAATGTTTACACACTGTAAATAGGATGGTAATACCGGGAAGCATGACCAATAAAAACTTAGTTTTAATCTACCCAGAAACATTTTTATGCTTCACGCATGTCAGTCCGGATGTTGCGTTTGTTGGTCAGCCTTCTTTCGGTATTTATTACCTTTTGTGACGGTGCTTGCATGAAAAAGTTGATAGTTTATTAAAATATGTCATCGGAATCTACGGAATTTTTAGTTGTGATCCTATACGGAGAAGACGGTGGTCTAAAAATCAAGTTGTATAAAACAGAAAGAGAAATATATATAATAAAAAAAAACATAGATCGATAGATCTGTATATAGGTAGTTAAGGGTATAAAAAAGTAGGTTTGTGTGTACGTAGTTAAATAGGAAGGACTGAGGAAGTAATAATATATATAAAGTACATGCATATTTAGGATTCAAAAGTTGCTTACCGCATTCATCGAAACTTCAGGATCAACTTCTACTTTTCCAAATCGAGCATCTTCATTATCTAATTTGAACAAATTACTTTTATGAACCACTGACAACACTATTAAAATTGAAGCAATTACATTCATCGCTGCAATACTCATGGTTCCTCGTGGCAAATGATTGGCCGCAGTTCAAGGTTACACTCTTATAAGATACTTAGCACGATAGCCTGTTTAACTGATATGACATGTACTCGCATATCGTACAACGGATGGAGGAGGGGGGCTTGAGGCGATGTCTGACTGTAGCAAATATACCGACTATTTTATCTTCCGAGGAGGTACAAGATTTCCCACAATACGTAGCAAAAGCTATTGTTTAAGTAGCAACAAAAAATTAGGCTAGGCTTGGAATCCCTAGATCCCCGTACGCCCACCTTCACCCCGTTCCAAAATAAAATGATTGGGGCCTGAATCGATTGTAAGCTAACATCAGGTACAAGAAAAAAGATGAGGCAATGGTGTGAGTTAACTTTTTCTTCACTCGAAAAAAATGGCAATATAATACACAGTGTGACCAATATGACACCAATATTATCCAATTTGTTGCAGATATTTGACTTTCAAGCCGTCTGTTATTACCCGATTTTAATGAAATTCTGGAGGAGATTAAGCGATTGCACACATCGACACGCTCCTAACAGCTTATATAATGTTCAAGTACAAATCTTACTGGTCATGTAACGACTATTTCTGTAAAAGGTGTCATTTTTAAAATTTGATTACGCGGGTATTTAAATGGCGACTATTCGCTTCATTTCGATCCGCATACATCCATGTAACTTGGAAACTCATTATATACACGCTAAACTAATAATTATTCTGTTTTACGTACGGTGTAGAAACGGTGAAACCTGGAATGGTTCGTTTGTAGTCCAACCGCCAAACAGACAATGGAGCAGTCTCGTAAAATAACGTGATAAGACCTTTGTTCTAAGAATGAAAAACAGAAAACAGTATACTTGGATTGTGGTATGGTATGGACACACAAAATTAGTTCGTGTTGGAGGAGTACGTGTTTCACCATACGTGTGGGTTGGGTTTGGCGAGCAAATAAATGTGGCAAAGACGCGTTCCCATGGCCAGCGGAGGACATTCCTACCGGTCCATGTATATGTGCAATATCTGTACGAGAACGAGAACGCCGAATTCTTGCAATGGAAGACAATCTAGCAGCCGATCTATGGCGAGCAAAAACCAGGCAGTATATACAAAAATTCAACACAAACGAAATATCAAATTAGCCTGTTCTAGCAGCATTGTTGAAATTCTCGCATTCGTCTCCTTGCATTCGAAAACCTTGTTTGCGCAAATGTTGGATTTGTTTTGAACGATCTAGAACACCTGAAAAGTCTTGGGTGCAGTTGATGCAATGCAAACCAAAGCCCCTTCCAAGCAAATGTTGTTCGAAATCTGGAAGTCTGGCTTGTAACTATTCCACTGGTATTCGGAAAACATTGCATCTGGCCTAGAATTGTTATGGAGTTATAGCCAATTTTTTTAGGTTTTTGGTTGGTTCGATGTTCCATTTCGCAAACGGTCCCGGACATTTCTCATTTGCTTGTTAGAGAAATTGTTTATATGATTTTTGTTGGAATGAATGTGGGTTGCTCGCATCTAGTGTTTGTTTCTAGAGTAGGTGTTTTGCTGTGCAAAGCGCGAGCAATTGTATTTTATTTTGCCAGTGATATTACACCAAAACCAATTTGGTAATACCATTTTCGCCAGATGTGCATGTAGTTTTTCCATGTAAGTATGCAATATCGTTTCGGGCAAAATATCCAAATACATATATATAGTCCACACATATTGAGCATACTTCGTTTTTGTTGCCATCTTCTGCTTGCTAGTCTTCGAGTGCTTACAATGTTGTAGGTCCATCTTTACCTGAAAATGTTTGCAACCAAATGAATTCGTATGCGTTTTGAGCAGCAAATATATGGCTACACTCTTTTCCGCCCAAAGACCCATATTGGCAAACGATGCTCTATTATTGGAATGCTAGCATCCAGCGACGCTTTTGTTGTTATTTGTTTTGTTTCTATAATGACGTTATGTGTGTTCCTTTCCATATTTTTGCTTCCATATTTGTTGATGGAATTTATTTTTTCACACTATTGTTATCCATATATACCAGAACATTCACCAGTTGGAAGACAAAATTGTTGCTTGGTTTGCTTGGTTTGCTCTTCCAATATTGGGCCGATACAAGGCTAATCTAAAAGTTTTGTGGCTAAAAACAAATGGATTTGCAACCGTTATTGGTGGTTGCCATTAGTTTGTCTGTTTCCCGAAGTTTGGGGTTGCTCGAATCTTTTTTCCGCTTCTATAAATAATCCACGGGTTGCACAAAGCACGTGGCTTGATTGCTAAAATGAGCAAACGTCATGGGGGATAGAAGCCGTGACAAAGAAAGTAATAAAATCCAAAACGTCTATAACGACACCACTAGACTGTATAGCGGTTCAGCTGCGATTCATTGTGATGCCATTAGCTTATTGTGACGTTTGCCGCATTACACATTGTGCAATATTCTCAGTCTTGTGTTCCGTTGCGGTAAGTAAATAATTCTTGACTTTATTATCTTACGTATTTGGTAACATCTTTCATTTCTGTACAAAACTCTAACAGAGAAAAGTAAACGCAGTCTAAATGAGTGTGGTCAGTTATGAAAGAATACGGCCAACTCTATTTCATTATCTTTCTATCTCGATTCATCTTGTTGATACAAGTGTACATTGTTTTGACCTGTTCACCATTTGTATCATTGCGCAATATATTTGCATTACACAAAGCAGTATTATTACCATAGCACATATATTTCAACGATTTCTATGAAAGCTAAAACGTGTTTGAACGTCATTGAACGTTTACCTAAACTTTTTCAGTGCAAACCAAACTTTTTTCGCTCTATCTATGTGTAATGAAATTGAAAGTTACCATAGCATTGAAAATGTGCCATTTTTACTTTGCCGCTTGTATTTCGTTAAGAAATGTGAGAAAAGGGAATTCATCATTATGCTTCAATGTAGGATAGGAAAACTTCCAATCTCAGGACAAAACTTTTGCGTCAGACACGGGTCTCCGACTCGGAATTTACCCTCGGGTGGAATTTTGATATTCAAGAGCGATGTATATGAAACATTCTATTAGTCCTACCCAAAGGAGGTAGCATACTATGATGCTATTCTTTAGAAAACTCTTAAGTACCATTTAAGTGGATATATGGACCTGTTACCCTGGCTTCCCGTGATGCTCCGCATCGTTTCTTTAGTTTGCATGGTTGTGACTAATATAAGGAAAATGTTTGTGGCGACACAGCTGGAAATATCTGATTTAATGCTGTTTCTTTATTGCCGACTATTTCTTTACTACTTCCGCCATTTTAAATTTCTCAATTCGTATCGACCCTTCATTGGTGCGTGCCTGGCTCAGTGTGCGAAGATCATTGGATACCTGTGTACTAGGCTAGTGGCTACATCTGACTGTTTACGACATCAAATCGTCCCACTCGACGAAAACTGCAGAGCTCTACAGTAATCACTTGGTCTATCCGTCAACAGGTTGATTTCTACAAAATAATTGGATTTCAAGTAACTTTGGTATGTAGTTTATATTAATGAGACCTTGGACGAACGAGTTTGGTGTTTTCTAAGTCACAAGTTAGAAGAGTTGTAGTCCCTATCTTATGTTACGCATTTAGGCTCAAATAAACAGTAACACAAGAAAGAGTGAAAACAACAAGCTTTGAAACATATAACAAATAATTTATTTGCCTTTAAAAATACTGTAAAATGAGAAGAAAAAAATAAGAACTTACGGTTTTAAGAATCAAATCCAAAAATAATCCAAGAATAATCCGCGAATAAAATTTTAAAAGTCCTAATATTGAAATGTCCTAATGAAATCAAGTTCGAATCACGACGAAGAATCCAAGATGGAAGGTGATGACGTATGTTGTATCCTGTATTGTGTTGTGGTCTACAGATCCTTGTAGAAACACAAGAAGTAACACTCCAGTGTTGGAAATCCGAATAATTTTTTTAAGAAATGTCTTTGTTCAAGAATTCTGCATGAGCACAAAATATTTCCAGAGAAACGAATTAATCTTTTAGAATCCAAATAATCTGAAGAAAAATTAACACACAACTCGAAAACTGGATACAACAGAAGGAAACGACTTGACAGCAAGCGTTTTTAAGCCCAGGCTGTGAGATCTCTCTCTAAGCAATGGTTTAAAACTTAAATAATGCATAAAACAGATGCCCGGATAAGGGTCACGTGATCATGTTTACATATAAAAAATCACGTAGCCCCTTTATGTTCTTGATAAGAACCAATCATTTTGCTCCGAGAATAAAAGTTGTTTACTTCACTAAAAACTATTTACAAGTCGAGGGTCACGTATCCAACACAGCCTCGAGCTCAACCTTATTGTTGCTACAATAAAAATAAATTAAAAATAACTTGTTCATGTGGCTGCTACTAATTCTGAATTAAGGTCGGGAACCAGGTCAGCCTTGTGTGTTTACAAAAAATGAACAGTCAAGGTCAAGCTATTTTCTGGAAAAAGTATCGAGTTCCTAGCAACAGAACTACATTATTTTGACATATAGTGAAATTAAAAAACAGATTTTAAAGCTTACAAACAATTACATCAGATATAAATTAAATCAAATATACTTACTACCTAATTGCCCACCGTCCTAAGTTCAATTTCCATCGCGCAAATTAACCCAGACTTGGTGGATTTCAACTAAACTTTACTTACGGACGAGACCTTGGATGACTTTTCTATTTACAGTAATTAGTTCTGACTCTCGATATCCCGCCCCCTAATTTTTGGTGTCCGTAATTTAACTTTAAGCAAGATTTCAACCAAGTTTGGCATACGACTTTATATTAACTAGGCATTGAAATTGTTCGATTATAAGCTTTCCTTGAGTCATTTGCAGAAGTTTTCAATCTTCCTAAACCTAGTTTCCATATCACAGCTTCACTAATGATTGCTGGATTTCAACCAAATTATATATGTACCTTTATAAGACGAGAACTTGAAATAATTCGATGTTTAAGACAACACTTACAGGAGTTTGGGCTCCAGAGTTAGAATTTTCCTAAACTTGGTTATTGTTTAAATCAAACGTTTGATTTCTAGCATTTTAGACCATTTTGAAGAATTTTGGTATATTATTGTTGGATACACACTCCTCTCTTGACCTAATGTTCATAGTCTTGTTCAAACGGACTCGCGTGGCACCGCAACGTTTCCACATAACAAAGATGGACATACTCCTCAGTTAGTTACCTTCCTTAATACCCCTGCCAAAACGCTGTACTTTTGGTGGTAAAATGCCATGACGACAAAGTCGTACGATTTGACAACTGCATTACTCTTAGTTCATACTACATTATCTACGATCCTTTCTCTGTAATGGCTTTAGTGCACGAAAATGATTTTCCTAAGATGCAAGAGGAAAAGGTCGAGAATTTTTTCTCTGCAGATATGGGGCACTGAGCTGACGAAATTACGATGTGGAATTCCATTCGGAACATCTCGTGTCCTTCCGATGCGAGTTGAATACAACACAATCGACATTGACAGAGACGAGGTGGTAATCTTAGTAATCCTACCCAAATTAAGTTTTCGGCAGCCTAACATCCAGCTAGATGTGCAAGAACATCTGTTTATAGAATGACCCGTATCGAAAATAACACTCGACGACGTTTCAGTAATCGATGAAATGCCAGCACCTTAAATTTAATGTTATTCATGCAACGTCGTAATGAAAAACCAAGTAATTATTTGGTTTCAAAAACTTTTATTTACATTGACATCAAGTCATTGTGATGTAAATGAATTTTGACAAAATCTCCAACCATGGATATGAGGGTATTTAAGAAAAAACTCCATTATTGATATCAGATCATTTTTTTAGCAGACGACGGAAAATGTCGATGGCGTTCCGATTGGGCAACACCAGTTAGATGTAATAATATACCGACAACGTCACAATACTGCGCATCTGAGTCGCCATTTATAAACCGCCTATTATCCTTTATTTTATTTTTCTTAGATCAGTTATTATTAAAGGAAGGTAGGATAGTCCATATGCTCTTTCAGTATTGCGCCAGGATTATGTTCTAAGATTCAGATGATCCTGTTGTGAAAACAGTCCTGTGGCAGTGATATATTTAGTACTATTAGTACCCCTACTCATAACTCATGGACGGGGTACTAACATGAGCATATACGTGTCAATGGAGCAAGCCGGGTGTGATTCACACCCGGCACTCTTTTAGCCTAATAATAACACTTTAAACATATTCCTTGCATATAATCCAATAAATTGAGTAGTCCTCTTATTTAATACCGGAAGTATCGAAAATCTTTGTAGAAATAGTTGTAAAATCTCGTTGACCTTTTTTATCCGATATTTTCGTTTAGATCGTCCGCCATATTAGTTCAAATAATGGTTACGTCCGTTCTCAGCCTCGTTTGTTTGTGTGCCATTTAAGGACATTGAGGACTTATTTGGAAACGTAAACAAACCGTAGTAAAAATATGGCGCGGTTTGAGTCTGAAATTCTTTCCATTAAAAGTAAAATACGATTTATCGGCAACTTCGAAATTCCACCAAGAAGCCATTTATTCGCCACTTGATTGATAATATCATAGCGTAGAATATCCAAATATGGTCTGGCAAGCTTTATATAGAATAGGGGTCACAGTGAGAATCTCGCGTTATCTGTCATGGCAGACACGGTGAGATCAGTGTAACCATGCCAATTTATTATATCGTGTAAGGGCTTCATAAATTCAAAATAAGTCAAACTTCTTTCACAACATGATTATACTTATGTAGTAGATGTCTACACTATTTTTTTCTTCTGACTTTAGTGATTTTTTGTGTGCTAAATTACATGATATTGGATCAGTTCATAGCCTCAACCACAACAAATGAAGTTGAGGCTACGACATCGTAGCTATGATATATTCTGAAAGTGTACGAGCTGTGAGAACTTGTCCCTTGTTTGGTGGAGATCTCACTGAACCACACGAGTGGTATGTTTGCAGGAGACTTAAGGCCATGCTGAGCAAATCCGACAGATGCAACCGTCGCTAATAGCTCCAAGATTATTATAATTTCCCGAGATGTACCTTAATAATCAAGAGGGATGTGTTTACTTACCATATTCTTTGACCCTCAGAACAAATTTGTTAATACCAATTTCCTTTTAAATTTGAACTATTTTATTAATCCACTGCTTGTGGTTTCGATACCCGCCTAGGTCAGCTCGAAACGGTTGCCTCGACATATCCTTTAGAAAGGCATTACGCTTTTAATTTGTACCCATGATACAACTAGTCGTGTTAATGCCAGACAATCAACCAGCCCTGGTACTACTGTGTTATAGAGAAGGTATTACTGACTACTCTGGACTTTGTCGGTACCATGATGTATTACACCTGCAACAGCCCTGCCGACTGATTTGTCATTAGGGTATGTGCATCAATACAGATTTTCTTCCATCGAGAGAGAGAGAGAGACAGACAGAGAGACAGAGTTTTATGATGCCACTTTATTCGCGTTGTCCTTCATGTAACGGTTAAAATAGGAAACCAAAGGTTTTCCTGTCCCCATAAACATATTACGGACGTATCAAACGATTTCTGACAATAAAAGGGTCTTCTCAAGATTTCTGAAAATATACATATTTATTTAATACTGATAAAACTCGTGAAACAAAAATACCACTGAAAAAGACTTCCAAAAATAAAGAATTAAAAATTTGAATGAAAATAGAGAAAATAGAATAGAAAAAAGTGGCTTTAAAATTAAATGAAACTGTATCCGGATGTTAGGATATTAGGAAATTCGCGTATATTAAAGCCTTTCCTTTTCCCCCTTTTTTTTCTTCTTGCATCTTGCTTTTCTTTATTTCTTTATTCATATGCTTACCTTACGTAGCTTCCTTTTATATGGAGACAATAAGGAATAGTAAGAAACCATCTTGATGTCCAAAAATTGCTTAACGTCTTCGAGTCTATTTATATATTTAGTTTTTATTTATTTGTTTACAAGTTCATCAATTATTAAAATACCTACAATGCTATTTTTAAGGCACGTTGCGAGTAAACGTAAATCTGATATACATTCTTATCGAAATAATTGTTTACAACACACACACACTCACACGCACACACACACTTATCTTGGCGTGACAGACGTTATTTACATCATCGATACAATTATTACAAGGTACAGTAAATATAAAAAGAGTGGAGAAGAAGGTCTCCTTTACGCGCTTCTTTCTCTACGAACTGTAGCGTTCATCACCGTATGATCCGTTTTCTTAGACAAGTCGCTGAAATCCATTTTCTTGTTTTTATGTTTCCACTAACATACATGAAACAACCGCAAAGATTGTAAAAAGTAATCATCGTATTTGAAGTGAATCGCGATTACCGCTGACCGTTCTTATACATAGTACTTTTATTGTGAATTGTTTTTTTGTTGTTTTTTTTTTTCCTTTTTTGTTATGCTTGCAAGGCCGACTTATTTGTGTTTTGGGTCGCACGAACTTTTAACAATTTCATGCTAAATATCTGCCCATCATTGGAAATCCTCCGAATTATTTGCACATTTGTCTAATCGTGAAAAGTGAAGACATATCTGGTAAACATTAGGTGACGAAATTTTAGTGAATTTCCATTTAAGTTTCATGCTGGAATGTAACATAATAATTTAAGACAACAATCTTCACGCTAAGGGTCACGGGTACGCAGGGATGCGTTCAATCGCTTTGTTACGTAAATCGGAGTATATTGATTTGTGACCTTGTTTGTTTTTAATAGCATTAATTTACAAATAAAACTATTAAAAATGTCAGTGAAATCAGTTACATCATCTTTACTTAGAAAATCAAGACGCAATGGCCTTGACCTGATTCGGGGGATATATGGAATTGCAATACATTTCCATTATGACATTAATTACTGGACTTAATTGATTCATTCACCGGCTGATGTTTGACGAAACATCCGTAGGTACAAGGCATATATAATGCCGTATCCATAGACACAAAACTGCAGCTGAAAGAATCTGATCTGGGTGGGATTCGAACCTGCGACTTTCCGATATTTCGTTAAATATCGTGCCAGCCGTCAGTAAACCAAAAAAGAAGAAAAAAAAAACAAAATAGTAAAGCACCAATGAACATAAAAATAAAACAATTCACACGAGAATACACATTCATGTTTCAATTTCCTGTATTTGTACGTGTCATATAAAACATTCAAGTTAGACTTGTAAGGAATTCTCATGATTTTTTATGAGATTTATAAGATCCTTATACAATTTATGTGGAGCACTCATCGCATACAGGTAATCATAATGATTCCAGCCCTCAATAATCCTGTCAAACACTATGTTTTTAAGTTTAGATCGTAGAGCTGTGACGTCAGTAGGGTCTGCCAGCCAATCAGATGTTCCAGTGACCAGGGCAACAGGTGTCTCTATTTTTGTGACATCATACAATGGCGGTGTCGTCTGTAATATACATCAACATTTTTTATCAAAAAACAAAACAAACAAATGTTGAACCTAAATGCATGCTCTTTTCATGAGCAACGTACAAATAGAAATACTCGACATATAAACTTTCCTAAATGCATCATGCTCGGTTAGGCTACTCTTGTTTGCTCATCTTACGTTTAACGGAACATCAACACAAGAAAAGTTGTATCGTGCCGATATAATGGGAGTAAAGTGTCTAGCCAGGATTCGAACCCGAATCCCTCTGGTAGAGAGTCCGGTACTCTGACCATAGAGATAATACGGCTTCAGCTCCTACAGCACAAATTAGTGCGTGTGTGTGATTTTGGATTTTTAACGTAGCTTTTAATCATTTTTCAGTCAAATTACTACGGTGTCTGCAGTGTGGCAGTTTATAGTGGTGTCTAGCATTGTGGCATCATGTCCCACCCAGTCACATTATCCTGAAACCAAGCCGACCAGTCCCAGCACTAACCCCTTAATGCTGAACTCATAGTGAGGATGCTGTCAGTACCATATTTATAAGTCTTTGGTACGACTCGGCCAGGGTTCGAATCCTGGATCTGCAGCATCAGAGGTGGACGCTCTAACCACCTAGGCCAGCGAAGCGGTCCACAAATTAGTAATTATGATAAACGGTCCGTCATAAAGTGCTTGTAATATTTTAAAATAAAAATGATGGAAAATAATGAAATGAAAATGTTTCTAAAAATTAAACTGATTTTGCAATGTCTCCTTGTACTGACAGGAAAAAGAAGATTTGTCTTTGTTCGTTTATTTATTTTTTTATTTTGAATATATTAGCGCTCTTTATTTTTTTGCAACAATAGTCAATTAACGAACTTCAAAAAGAAAGACAGGTGAATTAAATCTTATGAATAATAATTTAACACAATTAATTAAAACGATTACATAAGCAAGGCAAATCTAATATTTGACCAATATATACGAGTCTCGACCTCAATTACATGTAGTGGACATGGGTATAATAACATATATTGTACAGGGAGACAATTTTATTATTATTTTTCCCCTTTCCGCGTTGTTATTCAGTTCAAATTGTCACGACTGATGGCGAGGAAAACATGATATATGCACTGAAATAAAGATACCTGGTTGTAGTGTTTCATATTTTCTTCAGGCGACTGAAAGTCGAACATCTGATATTTTCCAGACATAACCGACTGAAACAAATAAAACAAAGTAATGTTATTTTAGGTTGTAAAGATAGAAAGATACAATTATTGTTTAAAAACCAGTGTAAAATCAAGCATATTGTAAATTAGTTCGCGCTTTAATGTAATCGACATATTGAGAATCCGCAAAAATGTTTCAAGGAACCAAAGTATGACTGTTGTAGAATTTTTTTGGCGTCGAACATCAATACACAAGGCGCTCAAACGTCATATCAAACGGTTAATGTTACTAAATTCGGCTTTGTGCAGGGACACTTTGAACATTCATTTCCATAAATTGACGCGAAAGAAGACACACAAAAAATAAATTCCCGTTATTCTCTGTTTAATCAATCGACATTAGTAACGGAAATCAGAGCAATTTTGTCCGAGACCACTATCATAAAACTTTATTCTGGATTTTGAATAATAAATGTTACTCGAATGGTGAAACTGCTACTCCAAAGATTACTTAGTGCCGAGGCAATTGGAGTAAAGTGCTTTGCCAAAGGACACGGCTGTATCCAACCCGAATTGATAAAAGGCCGGTAAGTCAGCCCCTCACCCGTGATGATATTGATTGGTGGTTTAGGGGCTGATATAACCTATTCATTAAAACATGCATCGGTGAACATTTTATACACATACTAGTATTTCTTCAAGCTGTGGAGCTACCGTATGCTGATGGAGTCTTTTACATTATATTTCCAGAGCAAATCCTCTGATGACTTATAAATCTACATGGAATATCACAACACTAGGTCCTGTGGTCATTTTGAATTTCGCGCAAGATATGTCTGTTACCAATTACCACCTGTACGTGTCTAAAACGTACGCAGGCTTGTTCCGAAAAGCTCTGGATGCAGCAAAATTACACATTTTAATGAACAAGTGATATCAGACGCACATATGGTCCATCAGTATCAACACAGATTGGGGGTGGGGGTGATTTATCGGACTAGATCGATACGATCTTGGAAATCGAATCTGCACCATTTCTGCCTAGAATCGGACATGCCACCACGACTCGCGTCACCAGAAAGATTCTGTATACTTTGGTTTGCGTAATACACTATTGGTTCGTATCGTTTCCGTAGTCTCTTTATCATAATACTTTTTTCTAAGAAAAACACTCTTTAATGGGACAAACATACATAATCTATTTTCCTCACGGTTGTAAAGAATGTCAATGATGAAGACGGTCGAGACAACTTGTTGTAATCCACAATGGTTACTTTGCTTTCTATGACTACGCGTGTCAAAGAGAAGAAAGGGTTTTTAATTTTGTTTTTATTAACATGGCTCTCGAAAGCCTATTTTCAGATAAAGTCATGAAACACACACACACACACACACACACACACACACACACACGCTAATGTCCGGAAAGTTCAGAACATGAGCTTGGAGCTCGAGTAGCCAGTTGCTTAATATTAGTTAGAACATTCTGCTCCCAATTGGGGAATGCTTCAACGATAGGTATTGGTAGGTTTTATTATTGAGAATCTTTGTTTGGGCTTTTCTTTACAACACAGAAACACAAGTGCCCAAGGACAGAACACATCGGCTAGCCCTGGCCGATCTAATGGTATGCTTCGAACCAGTACCCTTTCAGTCGCGAGTTCGACACACTAACCACTGCGGCTCCTTCACATAGAACAGTACTAGCAACCTACGTCAGCACAGTCTACATCACGTGACACTAGTTCTTACCGTAGCAGGATGCTAAATTATTCGCCAGTCCCCAGGTAGTTGGTACCTCACCCATTCAGTTGTATAAAAAAAAAAAAAAAAAAAACCTGCTCAAAACTTTGTATTTTCATACTTTAATTTCAAAGTTCTAACCCTATTTTTGGTAGGGTTTTCCTTAATACTATTATCTTAGCGTTTCAAATGCATCGACCAACCTGATGCGAACTGCGCGCATTCACTAATTTGGATATTTCCGTTGCTTTGATATGCGACACGATTTTGTCAATGGAAACTTTCAATAGAGCCGATGAGCAAAGTAACATCGCCTTGGTTGTTGTATCTGAGTTTGTCAGATAATCTGACAAAACAGCAGCATGTAGTCACGAACTACGGAACGGCCACACGAGCTGGGGTTGTGTTATTCCACGTGGATTCTAAAGTTGTCCGAATAAAGTTTTTTGATCTGGAAATATAGTCTTTACACATCGCTCTGATAGGGTCCATTAGCAGGCCTTGTATGAAGAACCGCAGGAAATAACGGTAATTGTCTAAAAGCGTACATTTATATACAGCAGACACATTTGCTTGCATCAACTGTGCAATTTAATGAATAGATGGCATCATATCTAATAAACTGTCCATCAGCATAAGCACATGTTGGAAAGGGGGTGGGGGATGAGGTGGAGTAGTTGATTGGTCAGATTAGCCTAGAAGAAAGACCTTGTGTGTGGACCTAAAAGCACAGGTTCTCAAGAATCGTTTTTGCAAAGATTACGTTACACATGAATAATTGTTTATTGTTCGCGTCTTCATTTCTTTCTAAGTCTATGACTAAGTACCCCACACACCCACTACCGCAACTGTCAATACGTTTGTATTGGAAATTGACTTCTTTCGAAAGCACCAACAGTCCTTAGTCGGGGATTCTATAGAAAATTATATTCCATCTCCAAGAGAATTTTTTTAAAAACCCCAGTAATATATTGCTGCAAACTGGAAATCAATGGCGAAAAAATTGTTACCTATAGAACTTCGACGAATAATGCATATGTACTTACGGCCAGTAATGTAAGCTGTATACAAAAAATGTCGAAAATCAACTTCTTAATTTAGTGTGTATGATACGTAAGGTCATCAGACATGGAAATGAAATATTGATAAAATAAGATCAATTTTAACCTCCTTAATTGATAGATCTAAGTTTGGTGAAGCCTTGGAAGAACACAATACAAGGCGAAGAAATTTTAAAGAATGCACGCATATTCATTAGTGTGGATCAAGTCACTTTATGCCGACTGGAAAATATAGTTCTTGTTTGTATCATAGGAAAGAAAACACCATGGCTGTCCAAGTGCGTTCTGCAGTATTCTCAATACGTCTTTCCATTATGTTCTGTAGACCATTTTATTCAATACCAAATTATTTGAATCTAAATTCATCATTTCATTTGTTGGGTTAACTCAGTTCATTTTAGACTACATCGTCTTATTTAACACCACGTCATTTAGAGAGAAAAAAATGTAATCATTCCGCTTTCTTCTTTGGGTCATATCATTGAATACCACGACATATGGAACCTAGGTTCATCATTTCATTTATTGGGTGAAACCATTTGATTTTATGCTATTTAAATTCAATTAATAACACGTCATTTTGAGTCGAAATTAATCATTCTATTTTGTTGTCTGAATCATTTCATTCAATGGCAAATCATTTGGAATCTAAATTCATCATTCCATTTCTTGAGTAAAATCATTTCATTTTAGACTACATCTTTTTTTTATGATACCACGTCATCTGGAAGCAGGTTCATCGTTCCGTTTTGCTCTTTAAATCATTTCATTCCACACTAAATAATTTCATTTAATACTACGTCATTTGGGATCTATGTATCTTTCCGTTTTGTTCTTTAAATCATTTCATACGACACCACTTCATATGGAATCTGGATTAAATCATTTCATTTCATACATCAATTGATTAATATAATTTTGGGGGTGATGGCTGCCCATAGGATAGCTAATAAACAATAGTCCGAGTATTCGCATAAAAGAGTGTTCACTCAATCGCCCATTCTCTCTCTCTCTCTCTCTCACACACACACACACACACACACACACACACACACACACACACATATATATATATATATATATATATATATATATATATATATATATATATATATATATATATATATATATATACAAAGCAAAGTCCGCATTTGGATACAGTATTGGGCACTATGTGAAACATCTATGTTAGTTTCAGATAAAACCTTCAAGAAAATGGTAGAAATAAAACGGAAAAAGCACCAAGAAACTGGTAGAAATAAAACGGAAAAATCACGAAGAAGCGCGTGTGTGTGTGTGTGTGTGTGTGTGTGAGAGAGAGAGAGAGAGAGAGAGAGAGAGAGATTTGATTTTTAGCGTAACTTTAACAATTTTTTGTTCAGCCGTATCGCTACGATGTCTGCGGTGTGACAGTGTATAGTGATGCCTAGCACTGGGGCATTATGCCGCAGACATGTAGCATGTAATGTCACACCCAGTCACATTATCCTGACACCAGGCCGACTAGTCACAATGCTACCCTCACATGAGGCAGCTGTTGGTACTATTTTTTTTAAAAAGTTTTTGATACGACTCGGCCGTGGTTTGATCCCGCGACCTCCCGCATCCGAGGCAGACGTTCACCAAGAAACTGCTTGAAATAAAACGGAAAAATCAAGAAACTGGTATAAAAAAACAACGGAAAATCAGCAAGAAACTTGTAGAAATAAAACGGAAAAGTCACCAGAAAATTTTCAGAAATAAAACGGAAAAATTACCAAGAAACTGGTAGAAATAAAAAGGAAATATCGTTCAGATTGCAATGTTTTCAATTGTAAGATCAACTGAAGAAAAAAGAGCATTAAAAAGGTAGAAATATGTTAAGTTTGGAATTTAATTTCGATTATGAAAGAAATTTCGATTATGAAAGAAAAAACAATCAGGCCTTTTGTAGTATTCATCCATATATTCGCAACTACAACTTCATGTGGTAATAAATGTCCAGACTGCATCACTAACCGCAGTTAATAGTGTATACATTTTGCCCTCGGAAGTATCGAGTGGAGAGTGGGTCAAAGGATTGGTCTAAAGTTAATGTAAAATCTTGCAGTCGAAATCGAGTCCACACGGTGAGGAGGTAGTCTTCCCATAATTTTTTTGTCGAAATTAATTCAAAGATCGACAACAAGAATCGAATTGCTGATCTGAAAAATACCAAAGAGGATGCGAGTGGAACTATTACATGAAACCCAAATTCAAACCAAACAAAGCATTTTTCTTTCACACCTATAATACCAAGGCGAGGTCTGTGGAAAGAATTAACGACGGAAAATTATGTTGATGTTTTGACGCTTTCACTTGTATGTAGTATATAATCCAAAACGTAGTACATCCCATTTTAGCAAGTGACATGGGTCATTACAGCCTCCGTTTACTTTTTCTGTTGTCTGCGTGGGTTCGAGTCTCGGATTCGGCTAATGTGGGCATGTGAGAAAGCTTGCCAGTAGCTTCTCGTGGGTCGGTGGTTCTTTCAGGGGTTTTCCCGGGTTCTTCCTCCACCATTAATACTGGCCGCCATGTATAGCCTATCGTGTGCTGAAAAATGGCGTTAAATCCTACAACAACAACAACAACAACTTTTTCTGTTAATGTGAGTAATAAACATGAAGGCATACATGAAATTGCACGACCATACATGCAACAGTGTCTAGAAACTGTGCTACAGGAGGTACAATCTGGCATAGCTTGCATTGCAATGCAATTATTATTGCCGTAGATATCTAAATACAATATGAGAGAGAGAGAGAGAGAGAGAGAGAGAGAGAGAACGTTAGAGCGTAGACATTTACTTGGTAACACATTCAATGACCCACACGATCCCATTACACAAAAATTACCTCTACTGCTCTAAATACTGCGAATCAGAACTGCTTTACTCGTTAGAATATACATTACTATTAATTAAAACGACCTTATTTCATGGGTGGCACAGTAAGCTGTATATTATAGAAATTAACCTGAACGCATATCGAGGTCTACCTACTCGAGTATCAGACTACACATTTTGGCATGTGACCATATTACTTGTGGAATAGTAAGGTTCTAACGACAGCTATCGAGCGAGCGTTAAACGACCTTGACATAGACACTCATAGTACTAATATTAGTACCCCATCTCCTACCTCGTGGACGGGTACTAACATGAGCATATACGTGTCAATGGAGCAAGCCGGGTGTGATTCACACCCGGCGCTCTTTTAGCCTAATTTCAACAATTTGAACAAATTCTTTGCATATAATGAAATAAATTGAGTAGTCATCTTATTTAATACCGGAAGTATCGCAAATCTTTGTAGAAATAGTTGTAAAATTTCGTTGACCTCTTTTATCCGATATTTTCGTTTAGATCGTCTGCCTTATTAGTTCAAATAATGATTACTTCCTTTCTCAGCCTCGTCTGTTTGCGTGCCATATAAGAACACTGAGACCTTATTTGGAAACGTAAACAAATCGTAGTATAAATATGGCGCTGTTTGAGTCAGAAATTCTGCCCATTAAAGGTAAATACGGTTTATCGGCAACTTTGAAGTTCCACCAAGAAGCCATTATTCGACACTTGATTGATAATAACATGGCGTAGAATATCCAAATATAGTCTGGCAAGCTTTACATAGAAAAGGGATCACGGCGAGAGTCTCGTGTTATCTGTCATGGCGGACACGGTGAGGTTAATGTAACCATGTCAATGTATTTGATCGTGTAAGGGCTTAATACATTCAAAATAAGCAAAACTTCTTTCACAACATGATTATACTTATATAGTAGATTTCTACACCATTTGTTTTTCTGACTTTAGTGATGATTTCATTTGCCCCATTACATAATATGGGTCAGTGCGTAGCCTCAACAACAACAAATCAAGTTGAGGTTACGACATCGTAGCTAGGACACTCGCAATGCCGACAATCATCTGCATATAAAATGGTGCAATTGGACAATACAAAGACAGTGGGTGAACTGCCTCTCTCTGTGTTACGTTATGTCATTACAATAACTGTAAAATTTTAACATTATCTTCCTATGCAAACGTCCGATCTACATGGAAATTAAGTGTTTTGGTTTAGACCATTTCTTCACCAGCTCGAGATTTTCGCGCCAATTCGTGACATAAACGTAAACTTCGGTTACTGCGGTGTACACTGCTTTTCACAGAAACTTTACATATCGTTTGAAAAGAATTTGTATCCACATAAACCGTTTCCGCTGCAGGGTACAATTTTACATTGAATATGAACGAAATACCTCAGTTCACTTGATGCAGTACTGCTCTTACTCAGCAGTGCGCATTCAGCGAAATAATGCTAAATACAAGTAATGAAATAAATTATCAAGCCTAACGTGTGCTACTTTTAATGAACAGTGGGCGAGGTGGACGGTTCGACTAGGGGGCCAATTACTCTTGCACCAGCCGTGGGTGCGTGTCGAAAACAAGTCATAGGTCATTAGATGTCTTATGTACAACTGAGAAAGACAGTCCAACAAGGAAATACTCTGCATTTTAAGAAATAAAACCTGCACACACAAAAAATTAAAAATATGGTGCAAACAAGAGTATATCTAAGAGGCCGCTCTATCGTCAGCAAATGATAATAACCTACGTTTCTCGTATGTGCCCAACCGAAAGTAAACAATCCATATACCAGTTCAGAATGATTAAGGATGTGTGAAAATGAGCAAAGCATACCCCAACTTACGCTTACGGCGTGTAAATAAAATTTATTTATATTAGTTTCTATTTATATTCATTTTATTTTTTCGAGTTATATTCAAAACTTGATTATTTATATGCAATAAATGTTATTCATAATCTACTTTGTTTTTCTAGTTTTTATGTAATATATTATACATGTCAAACAAATGCACCTATATTATAGATCATAGACGAATATTGCGCTCCGTATCGATTTATTGAGGTCAACTAAACATTCGAAGTTTCAAACCACCTAATCACTGTTTACAGGAGTCACGACTTTCTATACAAGATATTCCCAAGGGCCAGATATGCGATGGGATGAATCCGCCCAACATATCAACAGAAGCTAATCTTGGCCGTCCCGATAATATGTACATGACCGTGACTGACCGGCTTGCCGATCATCTATCACGAAAACGTGTCCCATCAGCCATCCAGTGGAACTTGTGTCCAGATCAAATTCCAATTTATTTCTTCAAAAAGCCTGAGATAGAATCATTAAACATCCATATTGAAATATTTATCTGTTAATGAGGTGCAGTGAAACCGGTGTAAAGACTAGACCAGGTACCAGATGGAAGTAGTCTTTATAAGCATATCGTCTTTATATATGCTTTGATGACCTATCGACCTTTGCCTTATTCCATTGGTTGCCGTTATATGCAGGTGGCTACTCCGACGATTCGCTATTTTATTTATGTTGTTACCGTTATAAAATTATTTTATCATGAAGAGCCAAGTATCTTATTTCTTTGGGACTATTAACATGCTAAACTAGGCTCTGGTTCAGTTTTAAACAAGATTTATATTTCTGTATAGCTAGAAGTGCATATTTCTGTATAGCTAGAAGTGCATACTTCGAAAAGACACTGATAATGTAGGGAGAACATTTGAATGAAAGCTAGATAGTGAAATGTTAAATGAACCCTAGCTCTTATGTTTACAAAATGGAACAAAATGTTATGATTTTTGTTGTTGTTGTTCTAGGGTTTAACGCCATTTTTCAGCACAGGATAGGCTATACATGGCGGCCAGTATAACTGGTGGAGGAAGAACCCTGGAAAACCGAAGGAAAAACCGTAACACGAGAAGCTACTGGCAGGCTTTCCCACTTACCCACGCTAGCCGAGCCTTGGACTCGAACCCACGCAGGCAGAGGTGAGATGGCAGTGATCCGGAACGGTGAGAGCTTTAGACCACTCGGCCACTCGGGCTCAAAATAAATGTTATGAAACTTGCCTAAATCGATTTCATTTCATTATACGCCATACTCTGCAACTTTGTCTTCCAAGTTACACCAAGTCCGAATTTACCCTCAAAACCGTTTAATTCTATCTGAAACAAAGATTTCTGACGACTTGTGAAACATCTGCAATACTAAAATATGTACCTATGACGTCACAATGTAATTTCACTCTTGTTTTAGAAAGGCATTCGATACCCCACAAAGTACTTATCTCAGAGGTACTGATTTTACTGAGATTACTGTAATTTCTTGGCAAGTATTTGGAAAAAAAGAGTCTCTTGAAGCGACTGATATTCTACTGTCCAAAAAGAATTTCCTGGAATTCAAGATAAAACCATTTATTCTTTTTAACTGCTGAATGTTGAAACTATCTCTGATATACTTTTTCAGTAAGATTTTCTTATTAGCCCCCTGTTGCAACTATGCTATATCGGCACCAATTTCATTTAGGACAAATTGGCAGTGGCGTACTAAATGTAAATGGTGCCCGGGGTGACGATGATGATCCAAGGGGTGGGGGTTTGGCGCCCTATTACCTCTAGCGCCCAGGGCAACCGCACCGTCCGCCTCCCCCTCCAGTAGTACACTACTAGAGAAAAGAACATGCCCACTTTACATAAAAATTTAAGTGTTCATGCTACTAAGAATATTAGGTTAGTGCCCCCGTTTAGAGAGAACAAAGTAGATAAATATTTTCCTCATTTTGAAAAAATTGCTGAAAATTCGAAATGGCCAAGGGAATAATATACTATTATTAAAGAGTGCACTCTTTGGCAAAGCCCGATACATCTATGCTTCCCTGTCAGTACAGCAAAGTGCTGACTATGATCTGGTTAAAGAATGCATCTTAAAGGGTTACAAGTTAGTCCCTGGTGCTTATCGGCAAAAATTCAGAACTATAAGTAAGAAGCTGGACAAACTGATGCCGAATTTGCAAGAGAAACATAACAGTTACTTGACAGGTGGTGCTTAGTGAAGAACGTTCATCAAGATTATGAAAATCTCAGACAACTCGTATTACTTGAAGAGTTCGAGAATTGCGTCCAAAGTGACTTTAAGACTTATCTTGATGAGCATAAGATCGAAACCTTAGGAAATGCTCGTACTGCTGACGAGTATTCCTTAGCTAATAAAGTTTCTTTTGTTAGTACGTCTTCCACTCCGCAGTCTCCTGATAAATAGTATTTCATACGAGCCCTTCCAAATCTCAGTCTGACACAAATTTTAGAAATCAATTTTTTGACAAGATTGATCAGACGTCCTTATCTCTTCCTACGTGTAACTATTGCAAGAAGGACACGTTATTTCTGATCGCTACAAATTAAAAAATAAGCAACAGAATCAAGACAGAATCAAGGTCATGTATTGAAAGCAATACATTTGTTGGGTCTAATAAACCCCCCTCTGATTTTATTTTGGAGAATTATGAACCATTCATGTCGAAGGGATCGATATCACTCTTGGGTGATTCGGCCAGTCCTATCCCTATTAAGATTTTAAGGGACACAAGACTTACTTTGCTTTTCCTGAGAAGTCTTCTTCTAATGAGCGTTCTTATTTAGGAAGTAGAGTGCGGTTTTGTTAATGTTCCTGTCCCTTGTGTAAATTTGTCATCTGACTTAGTCTCAGGACCCGTGACACTCGGAAGTGTTTCTTTACCCATTGAGGGCGTTCATTTATTACTAGGCAATGTTAAGGTTGTGATTAACCCATTTGTAACTGACAATGCTTGTTTGGATCATAAAGTCGATCTTTTTGAAAAATAATTCCCTGATTTATTCCCAGCTTGTGCAAGAAAGCTCTTGAGAACCATGTTGATGAGGAAAGAATTCCTTTAGCTGACACATGTATTGGTCAGGCTTTTGATGAGGTCACTTTCACTCCTTGTTTGGATCAGTCAGAAGGTATTGATCACAGTGATCCTCTTTTAACGACTCATTCTCTTTGTTCTAATCAGGGTGACTTGTCGTCGAACAGGAAAAAGATCCCGAGATCTCCGGTTTATTTCAAAGAGTCATTAGTGAAACTGATGCCACTGAAGTTCCTGTCTGTTATCTCATTAAAAATGGAATTCTTTTGAGAAAATGGAGACCTCCCGAGGTACCTGCTGGTGACGAGTGGTCAATTAACTATCAAATTGTACATCCAAAACCTTGCAGACAGGAAATACTTAGTCTGGCCCATGAAACTCCTTTGACTGGTCATTTAGGGATTAATAAGACTTATCACAAGATCTTGACTCACTTCTATTGGCCAAAAATCAAAAGTGATGTTGGTAAATACAGCAGATCTTGTCATACCTGTCAAATGGTAGGAAACCCGATCAGAAGATACCTAAGGTTCATCTGCAACCTATTCCTGCCTTCGACGAACCATTTAGTAGAATGATGATAGATTCTGTCCGTCCCTTACCTAAGACCAAGTTAGGTAACCAATACTTGCTGACCATTATGTGTGCATTAACAAGATTCCCAGAGGCAATTCCTTTGAGGAATATTAAAACTGAAACAATAGTAAAAGCTTTGCTAAAGGTTTTAAACTCGAATTTGACCTTCCCATATCTGTCCAATTTGATGTCTGGAATTTTCCAGCCAATTATGCTTGAATTTGGCATCCAGCAATTCAAGTCAAAAGTTGAAATTAAGGTACGACGGAGCTACAATGGAGAGAACTTTTCAGTCTGGTTATGGAGTTCTGTCTCTCTTGCTCATTCTTCAAAACTTTCTTCATATTAGGAATTATGACCCTTACAAGGTTAAGAAAAAAACGAGTTAAATTCTAGTTATAGCACTCCTGGGATGTAAAGATAATAAAGAAGCACCAGTATGTTGAGAGAGATAGCCAGGTTAATCATGGAATTAATTTATTTGTACCTGTCCCACTCATGAAGATTTAAGCGATGGAATGCAATCGAACTCTTTTTTCGAATAAACAATCTTCGGAATTCAGAAATTAAATTATGAGTAATCTGGACCAGAAACTTTCACGTTTCCAGCAACAAGAAAAGAATGAACTAAAACAGCTATTACCTGAATATGAGCACTTATTTCCAGATGTTACTAAAAGAGCAAATCAAATCTACCATGATGTTGAAATTGTAAATTCCACACCTATGAAACAACACACATACAAATGAACCCTCTCAAACAGGAATGTTTGAAAAAAGATTCAGTATTTGCTGGAGAATTATTTCATAGAGCCAAGTAAAAGTGATTGGAGTTCACCATGTCTATTTGTTCCGAAACCAAATAATACTTTCCGTATGTGCACTGATTATAGAAAGGTGAACATTGTGACTAGAACAGATTCGTTTCCATTACCATGAATCGATGGCTGCATTTATACATATGGAAATGAAAAGTATGTCACCAAATTTGACTTTCTGAAAGGCTTTTGGCAAATTCCACTGATGGAAAGGGCAAAGGAAATTTCGGCATTCGTGACTCCATATTGACTGTCAATATAAAGTGATGCCGCTTGGGATGAAAGATTCGCCTAGTACTTTTCAACGTTTAATGAACATGATAACATCTGGTCTAGATAATTGTGATGCTTACATCGATGATGGCATCATCTACAATGACGCCTGGAAAGATTATCCAGCAACAATTTGGACATTTTTGACGGACTCACTGATGCAAGTTTGACAATTTATCCAAAAGTGAGTTTTGTGGTGCTTGTGTAACAGTTCTAGGATATATTATGGGCCATGGACGAGTTAAACCTATTGATGGTAAGGTCAATGCTTTCTCTGAATTCCCTGTACCTATCAGTAAAAAGCAACAAGTGGATTTTTGGGTATGGCTGGATACTATCGGAAATTCTGATCCAATTTTTCTATAGTTGCTGATCCCGCTGACAAATTTATTGAGCAAGAAAAAGTTTCATTGGTCTGAAAAATGTCAGGAGGTTTTTGATAAGTTAAAGGCCATACTTAAGAGTGAACCAGTTCTTAATTTCAATCATTTAAACTGTCCGTTGAGTCAAGTGATGAAGGGGTTGGAGCAGTATGGATTCAAGAAGACAAAAATGGTGTAAATCATCAAGTGCGCTATTTTTCGAAGAAATTAAATAAGCACCAGAGAAATTATTCCACAATCGAGAAACCGCTCCGGTGGCCTAGTGATTAGAGCGTCCTCCTCGGATGCAAGAGGTCGTGGATTCGATTCCCGGCCGAGTCATACCAAAGACTTACATAATGGTACTAACAGCTGCCTCTCTTGGCGCTCAGCATTAGGGGGTTAGTGTTAGGACTGGTCGATCTGGTGTCAGGATAATATGACTGGGTGGGACATCATGCTATGTCTGCGGCATGATTCCCCAGTGATAATCATCACTATAAACTGTCATACTGCAGACATTGTAGCGAAATGACTGAAAAAGTGTTATAGCTACGTTCAAAATTCAAATCACACACACACACACACACACACACACAGAATAAAGAAGAAATATTTGGCTTTGATATTGACATTACAACACTTTTAAGTCTACATTAATTCAGCTCCTTCTCCGATTATTGTATTCAGTGATCACAACCCCCTTACTTGCATCGGCAAGATGAAAAACAAAAGAGATTAATAATGGAGTTTGTTGTTGCAGATATATAGTATTGATATCAGATACAGAAAGTACAATTTAATAGCAGATGCACTTTCACGTGTATAGAAATATATTGTTTCATGTATACTTTGTGTCATAAGATTTTATCTTATGTAATTTTTATCACATGTATATTTGACTTGTAGTAAAAAGAAAGCTTTATAGTGTACATTTTTATGAGGGGAAGTGTTATATATATTAATTTAGTTGTTTATTTGTTAGTTTTTTGTTGTTTATTTATATTAAAAAAAAACTTTATTTCATAACGTGCTATTGTATTGTAACATTGTATGATGGACTTGACCTTGTCCAAAACGAAGTTCATTTCTGCTTGACCTAATCGACTTTTTTTTAAAAAAATCATTTATGTCGGCAACTAATAATAGCTTCATTATTCTCTATGTGCATGAACTTAATGTCAGAATTATTATTCAAGCAAAACAAGAAATAAATATGTTGTTTTGGGTCGGGTTTTTGGAGTTTCCTATGTGAATTTTACAGGTAAATGTGTTGTAAATAAACAAGGCTCATTAAATCATTCTAGAAGGTTATTTTCTATTAGGTAATGTTATTTTAGAAAATGCTAATTGTGACCTGAGGTCAAGTAGAGAACATTATTATCTTGTGACTGAAGATTTTACCATTCGTGCTTTAGCATATAGCACTTTTAAGTTGTATTAGATGTTTTGACCAGTTTGGGTTGAATTTTATTTTCTTCAGTTAAAATGAATATTTTCTATGGAAATACAAAAGTGTTCTGATAAAATTCTTGGATAAAGACATTCATTGGAAATTATACTGAATTTAAACCTGGAATAATGTTAACGTGATTCAACAAGAGACTGTTGACACATTAGCCCTCCATAAGCTTTAAGAGACACGTCATCATCTTCAGTTTTGGATCTCTTCGGGACTTTTACTGATTTTATTCAGGACTTTAAATTACTAGGACTTGTGTCTGATCTAATTCTTGCATTATATCTGGATTTAATTCGTAATACCGTAATTTTATTTTCATTTTCACTTTGTATTCTAGGGAAATAAATGTTTTGTTAAATTTTACAAAGCTTGTTGTCTTTCACTTTCTACTGTTACTTATTTTATGAGCATAGACTCGTAACACTAAGGTAAATTACAAAATACAGATGTATATAACGTATGCTCATCAAGAAAAGTTGCGAGGTCCTATTATGGGACTTGGTTACATCCCAACTTTGATAAAGGTCTTGTTTACTCATCAAAATTGCGAGGTCCCATCGTGTGACATGTTTACACACCAAATTTGTGAGGACTGCAAAGCGGTGTCTATTTTCTTGTTTGTAAAGTAATTATCATAAATCTGAATCTTAGGAAAACAAGAAACTATTGTTACTAATAGATCTGTCATTTACAAGTCTTTTCTGAGACCATTGTTAAACTTTTACTTCAAGGCTTTCGAAGACATCAGAAAACAACGGTAAAATTTGTTTATTGTCATCAGATTATTTGAAGACTTCGGATTGATGGACAAAATGAATTACAATATAACCTCAGTGTATTAGAAAGTCTTGCCTTTTCACGTATTATGCCATAAGCATTAGGAGGAAATATAAGGAACACCCAACGTTTGCAGATTCTTAGGTCTAATATCAGCTACCCTCCTAAAGGTAATGTGTAAACACGAGGTTTTTCTCCTATGTAGGTAATGTGTAAGCATGAGGTTTTCCTCGTAAAGGTAATGTGTAAACACGATGTTTTCCTCCTAAAGGTGCTGTGTAAACGCGAGGTTTTCCTCCTATGTAGGTAATGTGTAAACACGAGGTTTTCCTCCTAAAGCTAATGTGTAAACACGAGATTTTCCTCCAAAAGATATTGTGTAAACACGCGCAGATGTTGTCAAAGGAAAATACCTTTCCAATAGCACATGTATTCCTCGTACTTATGCTCATTTCTAAAGGCAAAAATTTCTTAAGAACCAGGAAGAAAGAATAATTATATTGAGGATGTCCATGAATATCTGCTTTTCCATGCCGGCAGAGACTTTCACCGTGTAGTACAATAGCTTACGTCTACTAGAGCATTCACAATTTCTAGGCCAATCTGACTGACCATAGCACGAATATGTCGATATTTCCTATTCAGATCACACTGGCTCCTTACCAAACAAGGATTTACCGAAGTCACGAATGATAAAACTTTTTTTTTCATTCGTTAACATCTCGGTCAATCTTACAGTAAATGAACTGGCGGAACCAGCCAAGCCAAGTCATAATAGATCAATGTTTCTCCTTTCTTACGGAAAAATGTTCTGCGAACAAAATGCCGACGTACCTGCCCATGATGCACAATATTCCGTACCGAAGTTCCTGCAGGGAAGTGAGCAGTGTATACCGGGAGTCGACTCTGCGAAAAAATATTAAAGTTAAAGTAATGTGTTGTCAATCAACATCTCTAACAATATTGTGTTCAGACATAGGGTTGGTTATGTGACTGAGATGGTAAAAGGGAAAAACATCGTGAGAGGTGGCCGAGTTAAGTCCAGTTTTAACACAAATTTTGCCTCGTTTAAACCGCAGTCAAAAGTGATACAGATCTAGTTGAGCACTGTACTTGCGACTCCTCCATTGAAATCGTACACAAATACATTAAGAGGATGATAAAAGAGCGAGTTCACCATTTCAATTTTCATTATACAAAGATAAAATACAGACAAATTTCGTTGAAGGGTAAAATAAACTTCGCATAACATTAGAATGTGTATTGATTTGCATTTTTTCCCAAACTTTCTGAGAAATCGTTGCATCCGTTTTGGACTTTGCTTTGACCTGAGCATTGCGTGTGCAATTTTTGTCTGTTACATATAAATTTCCCATAATGCAGAGTTTAAAAAATCTCCCAGAACTAATCAGATATTGAAAAATAAGTTGGCGTAAATGTTCATTTTTGCCTTGCTTAAACAACACAACACTTATTTGCATAATATAATGGCCATCAGAAGTCTAATCATATACGTTTGTGACATAATTCATAGTGGCACGTATGACATAAATCGAATCTATGACATGTACAGATATTTAATCAATACAAGGATTTGTATGACTAACAAACACACCCATATATATATATATATATATATATATATATATATATATATATATATATATATATATATTATTCGACTTATTGTTGTTCTTGATTGTATAAACAAGAACATTATACAAGAAACAGGTAATTTATGTACCTAACAACGGAATGGATGCAGGTCATGTCAGCAAGTAACAGCGAGCAAAACAACAAAATAATTATAATTAAAGAGCAAATAAATTAAAGTAATTGTATGCACTTTTAAGTAGTATGCATCATTTTACATAATCTGGCTTTTCCAGAAGTAAAGAGTTCTTCTTTCTTAGTGGCAAATAACATTGTCATTCTAATATAAATTTATGCTCCTCTTCCAGCAAAAAAACAAAATCTAGTTATATCGATTGTTGCACCTTCAATATTCTGATACTATATATAAAGTAAGAACAGCCTTGGATTTTTAAAGGGGTTGTCTAACCTTTGTCACTGTTACTATATCCAAGAACTCTTTAAAGCAAAATTTGCAAACATTTCTTTTAACATTTGACGTTGTATGGTTCTATGATTCTAGATTGACAGTTTGGAATAAGCTGGTCAGATAGGAGTTGTTTAACTAAAGTTAAGAAAAGTTCTCCGTTTCCGGTAAGATGGCAAAAGCAAATTATATTAAGCCTTTATTAAAAACTTCGTACACTCTACTCCTATATAGCGGTATGCATTGATTGTATACACTTACAAGTCCAACTTTAAACTGCATAAACACAGATCTCTCCCGTTGCATAATGCGCATGTAGATCTGGTTATGTGCAGTTTGTTAGAAGAAATCGGTAGAACACTCAACACACACCATAATCTGCATGTGCATTATGCAACTGCAGAACAGGATCTTTGTTGTTACAGTTCGCACATTTTAAAAGCCAGTATCTACGGTAACTGTTACTCCTTATCCGACTTTTAAACGATTAGGCAAATGTCATCTATGAATGTGAAAATAAATCGATAAAGGGTTTCGTTTTCTATTCGAATATACCTATGCAAGCCAGTACGAAAAAAAAAAATAATCTGGGCATACTAGTCCTACCTAATACGACGGCGAAGAAAATGACAACATGATTTAATAGTTCTACAAACTTTTACCTTATTTGCCTCTTTGAAGTCGTATTCTCCAATCAGGAAGTTAGAGTTCTGACATATGAACGATGCTTGGATACGATGGTTGCAGACATGCGTGGCCAGCCATTTGCTGAATTCCGTCTTGGGCATGAATTCGCTCTCTCCGAGCAACGCAAGTACCGTCTAGTATAAATAATTGGAAAGTTATTCACGCAGATTATCTTACCAAAATTTGCGAAGGCTTCACTAAATTAAACTCATTTATTAGTTTGGAAAGAAAGAAAATTAAATAATAGTGGTATTAGGCAGGAAAAGTGGTCATCTTTAACACATTATTGGCTGTGTCATACCGTGGAAACGAGTCCGAAGTGTCTTTCCGCAAGGACACGCCTAGGCAGCCTACTCGGCTGACACGTGTGTAATGAACTTGCAATCTTTATGAGTCCGACAACTGATATACCACGGATTCCAGTGATATTATTTTCATGTTGACCTCTGTGTGTATGTGTGTGTGTGTGTGTGTGTGTGCTTAACGAGTAACAGCCTGAAAATTTTCAAAATGCTATTTTTGGGAAGAATCTCTTTGAATTAATGTATAAAATTCAGTAATTAGGCTTAATTGCTTTTGAAAAGAAAATAAATTTTATTATATTCCTGTTTGATCGAACAAGTTTTTAAATTGACATGAACTTAGTTTCAGTTTGTATGTTAGGGAGATCATCTCTCGCTCCTGATATACATATCGGTTCTAAGAGAAGGTCCATGTTAATTAAAATTTTATGTCGACTCTATTAATTAACGCACTGTAGAGGAAGAAATCACAGTTTTTATATAATTTCAAATGGTAATCACGGCGTCAATTAAAATGTCTCGTCTACCCTTTTTATTGCGTATCATAGTATCTTTCTTATATAACAGAACTGCACGTGTTTGTGTGGTCGATGCTGTACTGCCATTACTCAGACCTTTTGATCTTTTCACTACAGATTTGCTTCATATGAATGCCAGCGAAACTGGTCTTCTATCTCAACGTTACAATCTAGCTCATAGGGCCTAGCTACGAGGCGCCGTAGCGCACAAAAGCTGGTCCAATGAGAACGTAGCAGTTGAAATCTTAATGTCATATGTCGGGAATTCTTAATTCACTTTGTTGAATTTGTGTTGAAAGCTCCATTTTATATGTCGAGTAGTGAGATTTCATTTGTTCAATTACACAGCGTTTGTTGAAACTTCGATATCCAACGTCGAGTTTTTAGATTGTGCTTTTTGAATTACACGGCGGTTGTTGAATGTTATTGCAATATGTATAGAATTCTAATTTCACGTGTTCAATCAAATTCATTGTCCTTAAAGTTCCATTTTATTTTCTATTTTGAGATTTTAGATCGTATCTGTTGAATTACACAGCAATTGTTGAAAGTTCCATTTACATTGTCGAGGTTTTAGATTGTGTCGTTTGTATTATACAGGGCGGTAGTTGAAATTTCAATGTCATATGTCGAGAATTCTTAATTCAAGAGTTTAATTAAACTGTTGGTATTGAAAGTTCCAGTTCATACGTCGCGTATTTAGCTTTCATCTATTGAATTACACAGCGTTTGTTGTAATTTCGATGTCCAATGTCTAGCTTTTAGATCGTATCTTTTGAATTACATAGCGTTTGTTGAAATGTTAAAATTATATGTCAATAATTTCAGTTTAACATCTTGATTCATATTCATTGTGCTGAAAGTTCCATTTCGTATGTCAAGTTTTTAGAGTGTATCTGTTGACTTACACAACGGTGGTCGGACCTTTCATTGTGCTGGTCAGAATTGCTATTATTATATAGTGAAATGGTACGTTTGTGTTAAAGCTTGCATTACACAACGAGAATACCCCTTTAACAATTCAAAAAAAATATCGAATAGTAAGATGTATCATTTGTGTATTGAGTTGTAAGGCGCCATTACCTTTTATGCATTTACAGTTTAAGTTACCATTCACAAGTCGAGAAATACTAGGAATTTCCTCGCTAGAGGTCACTCCTGTAAAATGGCATGTATTATTTTTAAACAATGAGGCTGCTGGTCGTTGTCGCTCATTTCTCTTATCATGATGCGCGTAGATACGGGTACATCTCCGCTGAAAGAGTTGATCTTACTTTTATTTTGACAAATAGTAGTAATGTGCTGCATGACTTAAATTCTATCTATTTTAATGGAATTGCAATTGTTGCATTTACGCTGATAAAATGAGAAGGCGGGTAAGCTTGAACCGTAATTTCGGTGACATTCTAACGAATCTAGCAGCCGACACGAATGGATTGGATTCAGTTGCGAACTTGTTAGATGAGGGCAGAGGGGCAATTGAGTCAAACAGCAACAGATTCGATATGTCGTCTGCAAGATCCAGAGCCTCAGGATCCGCCTTAGTTGAGGACTAATTAGTGAGGAGTCTCTTTAGGTAAAGGATATACGCACGTGTCGCAACTGAACCTCTGAAGTGTACGCAATTTTTATTGGAAGATTATTATTCGGATAGAATTCGAATGTTTGTCAATGTTAATAAAACTATACAGCAATTTTGTTCAAACTTGTTTTGTATTCTTTTGAGTGACACTCTCCCTCCAGATTACTCACTGCCTAGCCATGTTGATACACTGTAATCTTATTCATCTAAATGTAATTAGCTAAATATCAGATGTCTGCAGGTTATTTTCCCTGATTATAACCTAAACCAGTCCTATAGATGCTTCCCGATAAGGTCACTAGCAGACGATATTCTGACAGTTTAACTTGGACGATGGGCAACCTGTCTGTTTCTCCTAAATGCAACCACCAAAACTGACGCTTTTGAACAAGCCGAAACTGAAGCATAATCAACTTATAAAGTAGAATCTAGCATCAACAGATTAGATCGATACTAAAAGAAAGCCGGATTCGCGTTCTATTTATGTATGTGTGCTTTGTAACGGTATCGTCAGACTCAATAAATATATTTCAACTTCCAAATCCATAAAAATTCAACGGTAAACCTGCCAGCATACCACAAATATGGCTGCTGATGACGTCATTCGGGAACTATCTGAATGTAAGGGACAGTTTTTATGCACAAATTTAATGATGGATACACCTGCCTAATCTAACAATTCGTAAAAAATAAAATACATGAGGACAAAAAGGTCCATATATTTGGATAGGTATGATAAAGCAAAACATAAGAATATCATTCACTATATATACTTAAAATGTAGTCCTGCAGCTCACTAGTTACAGTTGCTTCAATAAAAAGCAGTAAGATAACTAAACTTAAGTAGATATTTCACTTGTTCATAAAAATCAACCAACGGGAATCTTCCATATTTAAAAATAACGCGGTTCTTTTAGCGAGAGCGACCTCTAACGAATAAGTTCCTAGTAATTATTTAACCATGAATGATAACTTTCAAATTGTAAATGTATAAATTGTAATGGGGTCTCATTATTGAATACACAAATGATACATCTTAATACTCGATATAATTCTGAATTGTAACATTAAAATATTCTCTTTGTGTAATGTATTATTAAGACCAACATGTATTTCACTATATAAAAGTAGCATATGACAAACGAAACCGCCCAACCACCGCTGTGTAATTCAGCAGATACAATCTAAAAACTTGACATACGAAATGGAACTAACTAGACAATGTGATTCATGACGTTCAACGTTAAAATTTCAATCACCACTGTACACTTCAACAGCTAAAATCTAAAAACACATCTGACATCGAAGTTTCAATCGACGCTGTATAATTCATCAGATGAAATCTAAATAATCGACAAATGAAACAAAAATTTCAATCACCGCTGTACAATTCAACAGATAAAATTTAAAATCTCGACCTAGATAACGGAATTTTAAGGAAAAACAGTTGGATTCAACATGTGAAATTCGATTCTTGACATACGACATTGAAATTTCAACGGCAACGTTCTCATGGGAGCAGCTGGGATACAATCGTATAAAAAAAAAATCAGCATTTAATATCTATGTTTCAACCAACGTTATGTATTTCAACAGCTGAAATCTAAATACTCGATGAATCAAACAAACTTTCAACACACACAGATTCGACATGTGAACTTGGAATTCTGGACATAGCACATTTAAATTTCAACCACCGCTGCACAATTCAAAATATAAAATCTCGACCTAGACGATGGAACTTTAAGGATACGCACTTTGATATAACACGTGAAATAGGAATTCTCGACATATGACATTAAGTTTTAAACTGTAACGTTTTCATTGGACCAGCAATTGTCCGATACGGCGCTTCATACCTAGCCGAAGGAACTTGGTTGTCATGGTTGGCAAATATGTTGAGCAAACCTCACATTGGATTAGGCGTAAGAGAGAAGCAATGGAAAAGTTAATCGGTTTCCAAGGTGGCAGGGTACAGTTTCGTAAATTGGCCCCTGGCAAATTTCTTAACTTATTGCTATGGTGTGACTTTTTCAGCTATTATTGTTTACTAATTAAAGATATGGATATATTTGTGAACTATGTGTTTCAGGCTTGTGTTCTTGAAATTGATTTTTAGCCATGTACGCCTTCCATCGTTACTCTGCAGTATATTGATAGTGAAATACCAATAGTCGGCTAGAAAGTTAGCCTCCCATAGCAGTAAACACACGTGTTCGGGGCAAGTAGAATATCTAAACAAAACGGCTTGGATGACAACTATTTTCAATTGCATCAGCCTGTTTAGCACATACTGTTTCGCAAAATTTTCATCTAGGAAAACGGTTTGTGTTTGCACTGTTAGCATCAGATGGTGTCAAAAATGACCTTCGGACATGAAAATTGCAGGCATAAATTTGGGATTCGGGTGCATAAACTTATGCTATGAACTGCCATTGACTTCTCTGGTCAAGTGGATAATATATGTATGCATTGTTTTAATATAGGTATTCAAATATATGGACCTTTTTGACCTTACTTGTGTATTTGAAATTTTATGATTTTTTATACTAGGTTGTTGATTGCGGCATTAAATTTGTACATAAAATATGTCTCCTGCCCCCCAAGCAGAGTCTGATCAACTTAGTCGGCATACCCACCGATAGCGCTGTGGATCAGCGCCGAAACTCTGGAGGATATGAGATCCCCATCCGATGACAGCATTTATCGTGGGAAGATCAGATAATGAGCTCCTATTTTGCAGTATCCTCCAAAATATTTTTGGGGGTTTTTTTTGTGCTTTTTGTGGTTATCTTTAAATTATAGAGTAAAACACTTTAAAGCTCTTTTGACATGTAGGTCTTTTGTTGTTGTTGTTGTTATGGGGTTTAACGCCATTTTCCAGCACAAGGATATATATGGCAGCCAGTATAAATAGTTCATGAAGAACCCGGAAAGACCACGTGAAGAACCACCGACCCCCAAAATGTTACACACACACACACACACACACACATTATTATTATTATATTATTATGGGGACTTTGTATAGCGCCTAATCTTTAGGAGCTGTAAGCGCTTTACAACATTAGACAACACCTATAAGATAAAAAAGATATATAATGATATGATTACAGAAACAAGCACCATGAAATTAGAAAACATAAAAAACATGCTGAGAATATTTAAGGTAGGAAACATTATTAGGTCTTTAAGTTTGTTCTTGCAGTCAAAATAAGTGAGTTTTGAGAGCACTCTTGAATGGGACCACTGTCTTTGTGTCTAAGTTCAGTGGGCAATTCATTCCACGTTGCTGGGCCCTGGTATGCAAAAGAACACTGTCCATATGACTTTGTTTTCATAGTGGGAATAAAGAGTATATGATTATCAGAAGAGGAGCGTAAGTATCTTGCTGGTGTGTACACATGGGTGAGATCGGATAGGTATGTTGGACTAGAGTCCGACAGTGAAACGTAGCACAGAGAACAAATTTTGTGTTTGATTCTGGATCGAATGGATAGCCAGTGTAGGGTACAGAGCAGCGGGGAGGTGTGCTCTGATCGTGGTACTCTACATATGATCTGAGCAGCAGTGTTTTTAACTTTTGGAAGTTTCTAGAGTAGATAGTGAGATGAACCAGACAGAATTGAGTTACAATCGTCCAGTCTTGAAAGTACTAATGAACACACAAGTGTTTTAGTGGCATCAACTGAAAGATATTTGCGAATGGAGCTGATGTGTCTCAGCTCAAGATATGTAGCCTTGCATATATTCATGACATGCTGGTGCAATGTGAGAGTACTGTCCAGAGTAACACCTAGGTTTCGTACTAATTGTGTAAATTTGATGTTGGTGTTGCTGATATTTATTGTTTGCGGTAAAGGATGTGAATTAAAAATTCTTTGTGTTGTGATCAGAATGGCCTTAGTTTAATCATCATTCATCTGCAGATTGTTACATGTCATCCATGATTTCACATCAGAAATGCACCTCTCTACACCTTGGATGGTAGCATCAACTTCAGTTGGGTGGCTAGATTTGTATATTTGGGTGTCATCAGCGTACAATTGGTGAGACACTGGATGATGATCTATCACACTTGAGAGCGGCTGAGTGTACATAATGAAGAGAACAGGTCCAAGAAGAGACCCCTGTGAAACACCACAACATAGATTAACTGGGCTGGAGTGTATTCCATTTGCAGACACAATTTGTGTCCTGTTGACCAAGTAGGACTTGAACCACAGTAAGGCTGCGTCATGAATGCCAAATACATGCTGAAGACGGTCAAGAAATATATCATGGTCTATTGTGTCAAATGCTGCAGACAAATCAAGGAGGGTGAGGACTGTAATCTTTCCGCTATCCAACGCAGAGAATGTCATTAACTACGTTTAGAAGAGTAGTTTCAGTACTGTGGCAAGGGCGATATGCAGATTGTACACTGCTAAAAAGACTGTTTGAATTCAGATGAGATACAAGCTGGGATAGAACAACCTTTTCTAAGATTTTTTATATGAATGGGATATTAGAATCTGGGCGGTAGTTCTTTAAATCGTTATGGTCTAGTGTTGGTTTCTTCAGCAGACGCTTTGCAATGGCAGTTTTGAAAAATGATGGGAATTCCCCTGATGAGAGAGAGGTATTAATAACATCAGTTAGTGAAGGCAATACTGGATCTAAGCACCCAAGCAGCAGTGACGTTGAATTGGATAATGTTCACATGACTTTGGTGCACTCTTCATCAGGATTGTACGTACGAAATCCACAGAGACAGGTTCAAATGCTGCGAATGGTTGCCGCTCAAATTCTGTATCCTAACTGTATGGTGACGACGAGTCAATTGAAATTGTGTGTCAAGCTTATCTCTAATTGTTTGTACTTTGTCACGGAAGAAATTTGCAAATATGTCCGGAAGGTCAACTGGAGAGAAGGTATTTGGAAGTGGTGTAGATTTGTTCCCTGACGTTAGCTTGTTAGTAATCTCGAAGAGCTCTTTGCAGCTGGAACTTTCCATGATCTTAGTAGTGTAGTGGGCTGATTTCGCTGCATGGACCATATTTGTGACATTCTTCTTAGCGGCTTCATAGATTTGCTTATGAATAGTGAGTCTGGTGGAAAGCCAAAGCCTCTCAGCTTTACGGCGGTCTGTTTTAGCAGTGCGAAGCTGGTCCCTAACACTGCTATACCATTGAAAACACTTTTGAATTGATACTCTGCAGTTGGTAGATGGGGCATGTTTGTCGAGGGGAGAAAAACATTGTCGATTTTTATCTGCTGAGAATTTTGATCGTTGTGAATTCAGGGAGTAGTGATTTCTGTTTCCAGATTTAAGTCACTCCTAGGGAGTTACGTTATTGAGAATTATGGGGATGGGAAGATGACTGCTCTCTTTTAGAAACTAATGCAAGAAGAAGATGATAAAAATAGATGATGATGAAGAAGAAAGAACTCAGCGAGATCGTTTCAAAAATAAAACACTGCTAAATGCATTGTACAAGATACAGTTAACTTGCCTGAACATTCCGAGTAAGAGGCGCAAGAAGTCTAAGTGCTCCTTTTATGTTGCCCAGGTAAGCAATAGGTGCCATCGCTATGAACAGTTTGATTCTTGCAGCAACTTTCTTGTTTTCACTCAGTGCAGCAAAAGCTACCTCGGTTCCCTGGGAGTGACCGATGTAATACAATTGCTCAGCGGCAGTCATTTTTAGTATGTGCTCCAGACTAGCTGGAAGGTCGTACTTTGCCGTTTCGTCCCAACTGGAATAATAATAATAATAATAACATTAACGAGTTTCATGATCACGAACTAGTCAAGTTTATACTGAATGTACATGTTATAAAGTTCTGCAAAGTTTGTAATATTTAAAAAGTTCAGGCTGAGGCTCAATATATTTGTAATGCGTTGCAAATAAAGTTTTCTTGAATTTCTTAAATCATGCTTTTAAGGATCACCAGACTGAAAAATTCTCTTCATTGTAGCTCTTTCGTACCTTAATTTCAACCTTTGACTTGAATTGCTAGATGCCAAATTCAAGCATAATTGGCTGGAAAATTCCAGACATAAAATTGGACCCTTGACAGATATGGGAAGGTCAAATTCGAGTTTTAAAAAACTTTATCAAAGCTTTTACTATTGTTTCAGTTTTAATATTTCTCAAAGGAATTGCCTCAGGGAATCTTATTGATGCACACATTATGGCCAGCAAGTATTGGTTACCCGACTTGGTCTTAGGTAAGGGACCTACACAGTCTACCATAATTCTGCTAAATGGTTCGTCAAATGCAGGAATAGGTTGAAGATGAGCCTTATGTATCTTCTCATTGGGTTATCCTACCATTTGACAAGTGTGACAAGATCTGCGGTACTTACAAACATCACTTTTAATTTTTGGCCAATAGAAGTGAGTCAAGATCATGCAAGTCTTATTAATCCTTAAATGACCAGCCAAAGGAGTTTCATCGGCCAAGCTAAGGGTTTCCTGTCTACGCGATTTTGTAACTACAATTCGATAGTTCATTGACCACTAGTCCCCAGCAGGTACCTCGGATGGTCTCCATTTTCTCACAAGAATTCCATTTATACTGAAATTGCAAACGGGTACTCATGTAGCATCAGTTTCATTAATGGCGCTTTGAAACAAACCGGAGATCTCGGGATCTTTTTCCTGTTCGACGCCTGATTTTTGTCGTTTGTCATGCTGAGTAGAATAAAGAGAATGAGTCATAAAAAGAGGATCACTGTGATCAATACTCTTTGATCCAAACAAGGAGTAAGAGTGACCTCATTAAATGCCTGACCAATACATGTGTCAGCTAAAGAAATACTTTCCTCATCAACATCATTCTCAAGAGCTGTAGTAACTGCTCAAGCTGGGTATAAATTAGGGAATTCTTTTTCAATAGTATCGACGTTCTCGTCCAGACAGGTCATTACCTAGTAATAAATGAATGCCCTCCATGGGTAAAGAATACACTGTTTCGACTTTCACGGGTCAGGAGACTAAGTGTGATGACAAATTTACACAATGCAGAGGAACATTAAGAAAGCCGCACCCTACTTCCTGAATAAGAACGCTCTCGTTAGAAGAAGACTTCTCAGAAAAAGGCAAAGTACCTGCTAATAAGACTCTGAAAAGCTCCAGTGTCCCTTAAAATTTTAATAGGTGTAGGACTGGCCGAATCATCCGTGAGCGATATAGAACTCTTCGACATGAATGGTTCATTATTCTCCATAATAAAATCAAATGTATTGCTTTCAATACATGACCGTGACCTTGACCTCTTAAAAATAACATTTCGATTAGGTCTGTCTAGATTCTGTTGCTTATTTTTTAATTTGTATCAGTCAGAAATAACGTGTCCTTCTTGCAATAGGTACACGTAGGAAAAGACAAGAGCTTCTGATCAATCTTATCAGAAACTTGATTTATAAAATTTGTGCCAGATTGAAGTTTAGAAGGGCTCGAATTAGGCTGAAATACTTTCTTACCAGAAGACTGCTGAGTAGAAGACTTGTTTACAAAAGAAACTTTATGAGCTAAGGAATACTTGTCAGCAGTACGAGCAGCATTTTAAAAGTTTTCGATCTTATGCTCAAAACAAAATCTTAATGTAAGAATGGACACATTTCTTGAATTCTTCAATTAGTACGAGTTGTCTGAGATGTTCGTAATCTTTATTAGCCTTTTTAGAAGAGAACAACCTATCAAATTATCGTACTTTTTCCCATGCAAATTCGGCATAGGTCTGGTCAGTTAATTTTTCTAGAATTCCTAAAACCTTGTCGATAAGCCTCGGGTATCAACTCATGACCCCTTAAGATACATACCTTAACCAGATCATGGTCAGCACTTTGCTGTACCGACTGGGAAGCATATATGTATTGGGCTTTGCTAAAAGTGCACTCTGTCGAACGCTCAATTTGTTTTTTCAAAATGCTTTTCCATTACCAGCTCTATTTTGATCTAAATTGATACTTCCTTTCTTCCTTCACTGCATCTCTCTCTCTCTCTCTCTCTCACTGCATCTGTCTTTATTGTAGCTCGAACTTTCTTAACTCTAATTCCATCTTTAATTTTAATTTTAATTCCGTTACTTTTGTGTCAGAGTCTGATACAGACCTACTAATAAATCCAAAGCACTCCAGAACATTCTTTTCCACCAAATACTGGACCAATTTTTTTTTATTTCTTGCTTCGTTAAAGAAGCTTTTGCCTCAGATAATATTTTTCTGGCAAGCTGAAGCAATTCATGTTTTTTAAGGAGTCCAACTGCTCCTGGATAGGATTTGAAATAAAGATCTCAACTTTTGATGACATTGTGATAAGCTTGTTGATTTAACTAAAGATTTCTAAATTGTGAAATAATACTTGGGATTTTAAAAATTACGAAACTAGGGGAATTTAAAGTTCAAAAAGTTTTCTGAAATATTTTAGCAAACTTCATATCCCTGACGAGCCCCCCCCCCCCCCATTTTCTGTTACGAATCTATGCTCTTAAAATATGTCACAGAATAGAGTGAAGACAAAGAGCTTTGTAAAATTTAACAAATAATTTATTTACCTAGAATCAAAATTGAAAAATAAGAAAAAAGACCATACGGTATTGCGAATTAAATCCCAGAATAATCCAAGACTTATAGACAAGTCCTAATAATAAAAAGTCCTGAATAAAACTCAGTTCAAGTCCCAAAAAGATCCGAAATTGAAGGTGATAACACGTCTGTTATAGTCTACGAATTGCTGATGTGTCAACAGTCTTGTTGAATCACAGAAATATTTTTCCAGGTTTGAATTCAGAATAAAATCAAGTGAATGTCTTTATCCACGAATTTTATCAGAGCACCTTTGCATTTTCCGAGAAAATCACTTGAATTCAGTAATTTGAAGAAAATAAAATTTAGCCCAAACTGGTCACAACATAATACAACTTGAAGGTGCTAGATATTGAAGCACGAATGGTAAAATCCTACAGTCACAAGATTACCTATCTCTCTGCTTGACCTCAAGTAACAATTAGCATTTACTAAAATTAACCATTACCTAATGGAAAATAACTTCTAGAATGATCTAATGAACCTTGTTTATTTATCATATAATAGACCGCTCAGGTGGCCTAGTGGTTAGAGCGTCCACCTCGGATGCAGGAGTTCGCGAGTTCGATCCCCGACCGAGTCATACCAAAGACATAAAAAATGGTACTAACAGCTACCTCGCTTGGTGCTCAACATTAGGATGTTAGTGTTAGGACTGGTCGGCATGGTGTCAGGATAATATGACTGGGTGGGACATCATGATTCATGTCTGCGGCATGATGCTCCAGTGTTAGACATCACTAAAAACTGCCACACTGCAGACATGTAGCGATATAACTGAAAAATTGTTAAAGCTACGTTCAAAATCCAAATCACACACACACACATAACATAATAACGTATACAATTCACTTAGGAATCTCCAAAACGCTGACCCAAATTAACGTATTAGTCCTTGTTTGCCTTGAATAATAATCCTGATAATAAGCTCATGCACATTGAGAATAATCAAGCTATTATTAGTTGTTTCCATAAATGAAATAAAACAGTAAGTCGGGTCAAGCAGAAATGATCTCAGTTTTGGACACTGTCAAGTCCAGCATACAATGTTACGGTACAATTACATGTAATGAAATTTTAAAAAATTTAAAACTAACAAACAATTAAACTAAAAACACATAACACATGTATTTTTCAAATTCTTCTAACACCATGAGGAAGCAGGTCCAGTAGGAAAAAAAGCGCCAGAACACCCTTGAAATTGGTTCAAATGGTGTCTTATGCATCCAGGTTAATACTCAAGATAGGTTCCGCTGTGGGCATAGGGTTAACTATTTTGCCCGTGTATACACAAATTTGGCGAGAAAGTAGTGTAAGTCCCGTGTTTATTTGATATCCTATCTACCATGATGACGAAAGATGTCGGCGATCGTGGAGCATTAACCTTTGATCGTACTCTGTGCTAATTGCTTTCTTCGAAGAGCCCAGGAGGACACTGTCTATCTGTGGTATCGATATCTGGGAGAGAAAAGATATTATCGTTTGCGTACCACTGCGTGAAAATGTGCCATATGACTTCATATGTTTTCAAAGTTGAGGGCCGTCGCACCTTGAGCAATTTTCTCCACTTAGTACTGGTTGCAAAATTTGTTTAATCTGAGGGTCTGTTGTGATGATCGAGATGTGCTGGTTCGAGAGCTCCGAAGTAGGATGGAACAACTGCTGTCGTGTACGAGTAGATGATGGAAAACGCGAATTTTTCGCGGTGTTCCCGATGCAAGATTGACGAGGTCGCTAATCTTGAACTACTCCCATCGGAGTGGTGCAATGAGGATGAGGCGACAGGCTGATTCCCTTGCTTTCTGTATCACGTTTTGAATCAGGTGTTAAACATGTCCACCAATGGTCAGTCTCATCGGATACATGTCTGATTAACAACCGATGAATGGAGAGACCACTCCATCTGTACTAGCTGATTGTTCCGTGACAAAGAGTCGGCCAATACGTTGAGTCGTTCTGGGGTATGGCGAATATGTATGTGGCTTTGTTGATGACATCATTGTTTCAGAAAGTCCCACACCGTGACGCAAAGGCATGGAGTTCACCTTGTTCGAGATTAATCACCATTGTGGGATTGGGTTCCTGTCTGTCGTTTGGAACAAGTCACCTCTGTGGAGCTGTATGACAGAATGAGAACTCCCTTACCAAGCAAATATTCCTGCCACCGGTGAAGGATTTTTACAGTGGCTGTCGTCTCCAGAATTATTTATATAAAGATGTTGCTCTTGGGAAGGGCATGCACCGCTGTTGTCCCGAGATGATGGGAGTAGGCGTGCTCCCCAGTCTTCTGTACTTTCATCGGTACAGACTATAATTTGGAGTGGGTAGACGTGTAGACGGATATCCGCCGTGAGCCAAGTTAGCTTGCTCCCAATTCCGCAGATGGGACCTCAGTTGGGTCTTCAGTGGTGAGAGTATGGTCCATTGGTCAAACTTTAGAACTCCGTTAGTGCAGAGGAAACAGTAGCAATGCTGTAGAAGGCGACTTAGGAGCATGAGGTCCGCGTCCGCAATGAGCAAGCCTAGTAGGCAAAGGGATTCCCGTGTTGATAGAATTTTCTCGAAAGTAAGGTGCTACCTTGGATCGTTTCAGTGCCCAATCCTGAGGAAGACGAAATATTTGCCTGTGTATTGAACTCCATTCTAGATGAACAAATCATTGAGATTGTACATGGTGGTATTGGGAAATAGGGCTATTTTGTCTTGCTGCAGTTAACTCACTCAAGTTGTTGCTCCAGGATGTCGTCCAGGCACCTTGATGTTGCCTCTATAGAAATGGTCCGGACTTGCGCCCTTACTCGATTCTTCAGACGATTGAAGATCCAGTGGCCGACGTTGAGCCCCAATTGGAGTGCCCTGAAATGGTATACAATGTTGTAGGCGAATTACAGGAACGTCCTGAAAGCCTTGTGAATATAGACATGAAGGTATGCGCCATCCTTCCAAGTCCACAGTGACGGCAAAGTCTTCCCCAAGGATAGCGTTCAAAATGCGGTGTGTGTTTCCAGTGGGGACCAAGGAGATTGGATGAATGAATCGAGGGCGCTTACGCCGATGACCAGACGTAGAGAATCGTTTGCCGTTGGGACCAAGAAAAGGCGACCAACAAATGATGCAACCCTCTCGGTATTATATCCGTTTAGTATGCGAAAAAAAACTACCTTCAGTGGGTAGAGTTTTGATAGGACAGCTGTCAGAGGTTCATGTTCTATAACTGGTCCTCGAGTCCGCTTATTACTTTCCAGTACAATCCCTATATCGACGCTGTGGTTGCCTGAGAGATGGAAATATATATTTCCTTGATGGCATGTTTACGGACGTCACCCATTGCGATTTTCAACAGATGGTAGAGGATAAAGGTTATGCCCTTAGCTTGACCGAACAGTGGTCCTTCGGGTTGTTGTTGTTGTTGTGGTGATGTTTAACGCCATTTTTCAGCACACGATAGGCTATACATGGCGGCCAGTATTAATGGTGGAGGAAGAACCCTGGAAAATCCCGGAAAGAACCGCCGACCCACGAGAAGCTACTGGCAAGCTTTCTCACATACCCACATTGGCTGAATCCGAGACTCGAACCAGCACAGACAGAGGTGAGATGGCAGTGATCCGTAACGGAGAGCGCTTTAGACCACTCGGCCACTAGGGGCCCCCTGGTCCTTCGGGTATGTGCAGGCAAAAGGCACATAATGCGTTCCGCCGATTAGACTGGTAGATGTGGTTACGGCAATGGCTAAAGTGTGTTAAGCGGATCCGCTTAGTATTCTGGTCATTCTTTAGAGCGATTCCCATGCATACCCTGAGGTATTCGTGGTGGGAGAAGGTAAGCTAGGTTCTATAGGTTGGAAGATAGCCAGAGAGAACACAAGTCCAACAACGACGTCAAGGCAACGATATTGCTCACTAACTGTCGCGTTTCAACAAAGGGCATCCGATCCATACATGCGGAATGTGTCAGTGTCATCCCCAAAAGCGGCGAAATCACTGTCAATTGTTGAGGTTCCGAATGAAAGACTGGTGGGGGCTGGGCAAACGTAGAACCGCCAACAACTGATGATCAAGGCGAGTCAGAACGTCTAAACTCTCCCAGAATGTGAAACTAACTAGAGTCCAAATCCTTCATTCCGTCATGAGATCAACAGATGTTGAAGATCTGGTCCATGTTGTTGATGGATTGGTAGGAGGAGGACAAACATCCGTGTGCTGAATCTTCCCATGCCATCAGATAGTGTAGAAGAGATTACGGTATTGGAAAACAACAACATCTTGGTTGTGCGAGGTGAGGATCGGGTCCCCTGTAACGCTTGAGAACTAGCTGATGCAGAGTGACGAGGTCTGTCACTCACTAAACTCGTAGAATGGAACGCCCTGAATTAGAAACAGTGACTTCAAGACAGTCAATAAAGAGTCTCTTCTCGTGGCTGAGTATAGAGAAATTGCGAAGTGTCAGCTGTTGATGCGTGAGGAACTATTCGTGGCATCGTGCCGAATGAGCGTCTCGAGGTGGTATGAGGATTAGACTGGTCCCTGTACATGTTTGCCAAATTCGGGTTTGACATAATGGAAGCCGGGCTGTTTCTTATTGAGCACAACGTAATGAGGTTTGACCCTTCATGATCTCTAGTATATGGCTTAGGCCGGTCGCAACGGAAACCGGTCATCCGTGTGAAGAATATCGTTAGGATCATTACCTGGGACGTGTTATGGTATAGTTGATCCATGTAACCTGTCCGTGTATCTGTTGAATGAGAGGGAACTTGGCTGTTGGCTTTGTCCCCCACTGTTCCGCAAGAGGAATCAAGTCGAACCCTGAGTTGGTAAGGTAGAGTGAGTTCCAAAATATTTAGCCGTGTGGTGGTGACGTAGATTCCGCAGTTGTTTCAGCTCGAGAAAACGTCCGGTGCTTCGTTACTAAAGGGTAAGTTGAATTATATCCCTTGTCCCCATAAAGTTTCGTCCTGATGAGTTGTATGTTGTCTGTGCTTTGCCCATAGTTCTAATCTGTAAACAAAATAGAGAAAAACGTATAAAACGGTAACCCTGCACCAGTCCATGGAACGCAATGTTGTGTAGAGCTAAATCATTAAAAGGGTAACCCAGAAATCGACAACAGTCAAGACCGCTCCGGTGGCCTGGTGGTTAGAGTGTCCGCCTCGGATGCGGGAGGTCTAGGGTTCGATCCTCAGCCGAGTCATACCAAAGACTTATAAAAATGTACTGACAGCTGCCTCGCTTGGCACTCAGCATTAAGAGGTTAGTGTTAAGACTGGTCGGCCTGGTGCCACGATAATGTGGCTGCGTGGGACATCATGCTGCATGTCTGCGGAATGTAAGGAAGGTCAAGGACGGCATGTGTAGTTAAAATCATTGAAGCCTGGTGTTCCAAGGCTAAAAATAGTGGTCATGAAACACACACACACACACACACATACATATATATATATATATATATATATATATATATATATATATATATATATATATATATATATATATATATATATATATATATATATATATAAAGTTGTCTGCCGGCCTATGTCGTGGTCTGGCAGAGTGATTTCCCCTTAGGTATATGACTTGGTGCCAAAGCTTAAAATTGTCTCAGTTACTACTTTCGCTTGTGCCAATATATATTGTGAAGTCTGGTAGGCAACACGTGCGAGCGACTAAGAGCTCTATAAATATGATTTAAAGTTTGTGCAGGTAAACATGACTCGAGTGTCGCCTAAAGAAACGTGATACGCAGGAGGTGATTGAATAAACCATGTAGAGAGCGCTGAGCTGTACTTGTCCGACTCGAACGGAAGAAATACAGTAATGAACACGAATGTCTACATTGCACACAATAAAAACTTCGCTGAAAGGAAATGAGGCACGCTTATAGAGACTTACACAGTAGGTGCGACAATATTCATTATGAAGGCAATACTTGTAAGGAAAATGACACAGAGACCATCCGTACAAATAAAAATATAAAATTGGCGCCAGGACGCTACGAAAGACTTCGATAGAAACTCGCCAATGTGTACCCGTACGTAATGGAAGAACACATCTTTAGGAGTTATATAAACACTAGAGACTTGCACGTATATGATAAGTACAGTCCAAACTGAATGTGAAGTGGCAACTACCTAAATATGTGACTTGTAAAGGCAGAACTTTGTCTTGATAGAAAGAGAAAAAGTTGGAAATATAGATTGAGTATACTTTCCATAGAAGAGAAAACCTCCTCCAACTTGTGGTATATCATCCGCGTAACTTTGGCTTTTGCGAGGTCTCTCGTGGCGAGGGCGTGCTTCTTCGCACGCGCGAAAGTGGTAACTGAGATATTTTTAGGCTTTGGCACCAAGTCATATACCTAAGGGGAAATCATTCTGCCAGACCACGACATAGGCCGGCAGACAACTTTTAACTCTCTTTAGCTAAAAGTGGTATCTCGGAGGGCCGGATTTACGAGGTAGTAGTAGTTCTCCTAAAGAATGATAACTGGGTAACCTACGAGTATGGCACCAACCGGTTAACTGCCTATGGGCGGTCGGGCACAGGAGTCAACGGTGAGAGTGGAGGCTTGGTCGTAGTGAAACATGGTGTCCTACTCCCACAAGATGACTGCCTCCGAGACTGATGAGCAGATTGTCTCCGCAGCTAGAGTTGGGACCGTTGGTGTTTCTACGGTCGAGAAGTAAACGATCCCAATTTATCTCCTCTCCTGTCATCTCGTCAATGAGTGAGATTTGGGAGGGGTGATCTGTAACGTTATTTTTGTGAAGAGAAAAGGAAGGAGAATGGCTGTCTCCGTACTTCCTCTATCTTGCCACCAAACATCAGAGGCGATCCATAGGTGTGGTTCGCGGAGTCTGTGCATGACAAGGCCTGAGCGATGAAAGGCATAAGCATGCGTCCCGTTGCACAAGATCCCAGTTAGCGGAAGCGGTCAAAGCATTCGCCATTGCATGGTGGGCCGCCCGGAGAATCAACTTGAATATTTCAGCCGTAGACTCCCAGGCGTGGTCATTGCCAGCATTGTCCGCTAACCGGAAAATTGCCAGTGACGCCAAATCCAACAACAATGACGTGGCCACAATTTTACGAATGTGCTTTGAAGTGGCATGAAAAAAACTCCTTTATCCCTCTTAAACGAGTAGGCGAAGTCGTGTTGACGAGTAGATTTTGCCTAACGGCGGAGATCTGTACAGAATACGTCAGAACAAGTTCCGTACCAAATTGATATAAAGGACGCTGTATTCGAGTCTCAGAAAAAGGCTCTGGAATTGCCTATCAGAAATTCCTTGATTTTTCCGGACAGCTATAGAAAACGAAAGGAGGGCTTCACTTCCTCATCGTCAATATCGACTGAGGTCTTGACCCTTTATGTTGGTGTATAGGTTGGGTTGTTGAACATTTCGAAATCGATAACATTAAATATATTTCCTCTATATCAGCATGAAACCTATACTTGGTCATCTCCTTGGAGAACCCGAGTGTGAGCTATCAACAAGTTTATCCCCACATTATCCGTATAATGCATACCCCAAAAAGGTATCGACGAGGCGTGGCCATCTTCTCTAAGGCGGCCACTGTATCGTCCCAGAGGGGTAATCCGTGAGTAAATGGCTAGTAGTATCTGTAAGACATGTACAGACAGCTTGTCGAAACAAAGCTATCGGTACTTCAGTCAGTCGTACGGTCGGTAGGATTGACTGCGGCATTACCAGTGAAGTGGCTAATGATAGATGAACGAATGGATCAATCAATTAAATCTCTGACAAATTCAACATTCCACGCTCTATTTGACGAAATGTGGTACGGTATACAATGGAAACCACACTGTCCCTGAACGGTATGAATCGCTCGCCGTATGGCTGGACTGAACGGTGTGTAACCAGTGCAGCATCACACCGAAGTTGGTTCAGTCAGATAGTACTGCTCATTCCATTCATTGATAAACCCCATGCACCAGATTTGCAGCCCCTAAGGCTATGCTAAGACATGCGATGGAACTTAAGCCCAATGGGCTGCCAAGAATTGGGTGGAAATTCTTCCCCCATAGCGTTGAAATTCTCAGCTAGGACTCGAGACGGAAGGACGGGAAAAGTTGGTCAGAACTAATCAATTTTGTCGTCGCCTGTTATACCAAAATGTATACTTCGTCATTGTTATGTTCTGAAACGACAAAGAAATAAAGAAAAATATAATTATTGTTATCGACGTTAGCGAAGTGAGACACTGGCTATACTAGGGGTTATATACTTAAGTACTCTCAGACTTTGATTTCCTCGTCGCTCCTTGTTCTTTGAACTTATCGTTAGTACTGTCGACCATGTAGTGTTTAACCAGTTCGAATACGGGCTGCATGTAACTGATGATGTACAATTGGTATATGAAATGCATAGATCATTGTGAATTCATGCTGCCCTTGAATTCTTTGCATTTCGTACACTCTGTCGTCTTTGTTATGTTCTGAAACGATAAATGAATAAAATGAATAAAGAAGAAATTATAATAATAATAATAATAATAATAATAATAATAATAATAAACAAAGTTAAGCGTATCAGAGACACCGTGTGTTAAATAAATAGCGTACGCAAACACGAACTACAAACACGTTTATTTTTCTATTATAGTGTAGCAGTGAGAACCATGCAATTAGAGAATGCAGAGACTAAGTTCACATAGGTGAAGAAAATTCTCATAAATATGGTCCAGATGTTAAGAAAGTATAGCACCTTTAAAATAAGATGCAGTAAGTCTGAAAATAATGTAATTCTCGTTGGATAAAATTAATAAAACACAAAATCCAATTTGTTTTCTGGAGGCGAATTCAACCAAGGCTGTCCAATTCACAGCGAAAGCTTTAAACTAGCGCCACCTGTAGACTTAAGGGGCAAGAGTTATTGTGCTTTGTCGATATTTTATAGACAGAAAGGTGAATTTTCGTCTTTGGGAGGGCTGGATTCGGGAGACAGTTGTTGTTGTTATGGGGCTTAACGCCATTTTCAGCACACGATAGACTATGCGGCCAGTAAGTATTAATGGTGGAGGAAGAACCCGGGAAAATCCCGGGAAGAACCACCGACCCACGAGAAGCTACTGGCAAGCTTTCTCACATACCCACATTGGCCGAATCCTAGACTCGAACCCACGCAGACAGAGGTGAGATGGCAGTGATCCGTAACGGAGAGCGCTTTAGACCACTCGGCCACTCGGGGCCCCATTCGGGAGACAGTAGGGCTTACATCGATAACTTTAATGTGATCGTGAATTGTATTCGAAGGAGAAACGCATCCTTGAAACCTGGGAAACCAAAGTAGCTGAGCTGGTAGTGGGATGGCGGCTGCCCAAGTTTTGTCGTTGGGAAAGATACTTAGCTCCCATTAAAACTAGCAAAAATAAAAAGAAAGCAAGAAACAAACAAACCTCCAAGCCCAGAATTCCTTCATGGAAGGCTTCAAGATTGTATGTTGCCGCGAGTATACGTTTCCTCGATTGTTCCCGAGCCACACGTCCATGCCATGGTCAGCGAGAATGTAAGCTAGGCTCTCGTTGGCTAAATCCTGAAGAAAACAATCGGAGCTGCCAAGGAGCCCGTGCTGGAGTAAAACCACTGGCTTTGGCCATCCTATATACAGTAGAAAGAGACTTAATAATTGGAAATTGGCAAATTGAAAATAAAAACTACCAATGTTAACAATCAGGTTTAAATGCCTTCGTTCAATTATATTTTCGGTATGTTTATTTTAGGTGGCATAAAAATATAACAATAAGATGGCATCCACTGCTGCACTATACGAGAAACGAGTGGTGATGCATTAAGTCTCGATTGTTATGCGTAAAGTTATAATAACTAAGTAATTTTTGTTCCTAATTATTTTCTACAAGTACAATCAGAAGCACATTTTTAATAACATAATGCCTGGTGTACACTACAAATGAAACTGACCATTGCAAACTGAATTTACCAATAAAGTGTTTAAAAATTCATTACCTGTTCGTCTGTTTTTCGCAGTGTTTGTTTAGCTGTGAATATTTTTGCATGACATTAAGCTGTCATAACTGCTTTCCTGATATCGCCGTCCACCATGTTTTTGTGATCAATATTGAACAAAGCCATCTCAAAAGCTGAATAAATTTCAAGGTCTTTATGTTTTGAAAACAGTGTCGTAACCCTGTTTTAAGTAATGCTATTTTATGTTCGATCTATAACAATCTATTTCGCCAGTAGCAATGTAATGGCGAGATGGCCCGCAGCAGGGCATGCATCTTATTGTTATTTGTTTATTTTTTATACAAGATAGAAATCGCTCTACTTATCATGTGTGCTTGTCCTTTGCCTCCCATGTGGAATCCTCTGAAGATTGAGAATAAATCCGTCAGCGGTTGTCACGTAATGATTCTCACACGGATATCCTTTGCTCGTGATCAGCTCAGTCTGAAAAGTAATGATGCGGGATCCTATACTTGTTTTTGTCATTCACTGCAACTGTATTAATCAAGTAGAAAGGATAATTCATCAAGGTCATCACAATCTGACACTTAATACGCATGCAATATTTTATTTTTACGATGGCTGACGAGTCTTTTTCGTATCGTCTTGCATAATATATTTAAAGAAGCTATCTGTTTAAATGTTTTGCTCAGAAATTTGTGATGCTGTCATGTGTCAATTTTTGTACGTTCTATTTTTTATATTTATCATTGATTAGTATACTTACTGCATTCATGTAAACTTCCGGGTCTATGGAATTTGCATTCTCTTCCTCCTGAAAGAAGTAGTAGCCCGATTTTAGTGGATGGGTCGAAACAGCATTTAACAAGGAGAGGAAAAGTAGCGTTGAACGTGGCGTGACCGACATTTCTTGGACGCAGTTTCAGGTCGTTCTCTTCATCCAAATTTGCCTGCATTATTGAAATAACTTTGTCTTCTTAACAACTCTTTAATATTAGCGAATGTTAACACATTTCTGATTTATAAACATTTCTGGCAGTATGATCCGTGATGAACGAGTAAGGTTAGTTCAGTTTGACAGAACATTCCAGGCTGTATTATCCATATTGTACAATTCGCAATTTTGACGCTCTTGCGGGACCACCAGAGGCGGCGCGAGGGTCCAAGGTACCCGGTGGCAGTGTTCTTTATTGACTTTCCAACTTTGTTATAGATAACAAATTTTTTTCAGTTGCCAACCCCCACCTCACCCCCTCCAATGTTTTGTGAATTTCTCCCGTTAGACTAAGGTGAAATACTATGACAATCACAGCTAATAAAGAAAATCTCAATACTGTGCCAATTCTTGATCGAACTTTCCAAGCGTCTTCGGAATGGAAATAGGACAACTGAATACTCTACAAAGTAACGTACCAGAGGCGCCCGCAGAATTATTTTCGGGGTGGAGAGTGACAAACATGTAGCGATCAGTTATCAAGTTTTACGGATGTTAGGCCAAAATGTGTTTAGAGATGCGGACGCCCATTTAAGGCGTAATAACGAGTATAATACGTTTCCGTACTTTCTGACGTATATCGTGCCTACAATGTCGCGAAATCTTAGTTGACTTTAGTTTCTTTTTTTAAATGGCTATGCTAATTTGTTCTTTGCGTGTGCGACAACATTTTTGCCGAATATTGTGCTCCCAAATTAATTTGTAATTGGATCACAAGTTAAACAAAAATATATCAGGTATCCGAAAGACTTACATAGAATTCATTACTGCAGTGGCGTCACTCGGGTTGGTGTCACCCAGTGCGGTAGCTCATGGTGTCACCCCCATGGTCCTCCTTCCGTAACAGACCATACAGAATCCTTAGTAATGTCATTTTGGTGTCACTCCCTATGATGGTGTCACCCGGTGCAGTCCGCACCCCCCGCATCCCCCCAGCGACGCCACTGCTGTGCCTGCTAGTCATGTATTTAACTATGATCGGTTATCCGCTTATGAAATCCGACTAGACCGAGCAGTGTGTGCTCTGTAAAATTTGCAATTTTTCATTTTGGTGTCACCCCTCTGAGATGGTGTCACCGGGTGCGGTCCGCACCCCCCTAGCGACGCCACTGCATTACTGTATCAGTTGTCCTTATTAACTGCATAGTGTTCAAACCATATGTGATGTTCTTAAACAACAAGATTTAAAATAAGCTACTGCATTAGCCATATTGGATGAAGGATTACATCCTTTTTATTTAGGACAAATTGTATACCATTAGAAGGCGTCAGGTGAAAACCAATTTTGTATGACCATATTCAGGTAAACTGGTAACAAGATTTTCAACGTGTTCATTGTGGCAGCCGTATCTGAGGTCATTCAGGACCAGCCTATTATCGTCACTTTGTTGAAAATGCCGATACGATTAGAAAGAGTAGCAAACTCCTAGAGTTAAAACCTAAATAAGCCTACATACATGTACTATGCTACAATCAATGCCAAGCTGAAATCCGCGAAACGGGGGCCCTAAGTGTCCAAGTGGTCTAACGCGCTCAACGTTACGGATCATTGCCATCTCACCTCTGTCTGCGTGGGCTCGAGTCTCCGGTTCGGCCAGTGTGGGTATGTGAGAAAGCTTGCCAGTAGCTTCTCGTGGGTCGGTGGGTTTTTTCCATGGTTTTCCCGGGTTCTTCATCCACCACTTATACTGTCCGCCATGTACAGCCAGCCTATCTTGTGCTGAAAAATGGCGTTAAACCATACAACAACAACAACAATAATCCGCGAAACGCAATGATACTGTTAGTATTAATGATATCTTTTGAAGACGCGAAGAATAGGTGGCGAGTATTTTGTCGATTTACCGTTTAACAACAGCATATCACCATGCGTTATATTTGCAAAGATTTTAGCCTGACATGGAACTTTCAGAATCAGATAACTGTTGCCAGACTTGGATATTCTATTTGGCATGTCATGCTTAAATGGATTTCAGAGTGCTCATACTGTACAAATGTCAAATTCCTGTCGGTTTCACAATAAAAACTTGCTCCTAAAAAAAAAAATTAAAATGTCTCGACATATTCAGGATAGCCAGTATTTCGAATAATAGTGCAACACCAACATAGTATTTCTGTAGCATGAAACATTCGATATTATAAATGTTGAATTTGGTGTTTGATTGTGCGTTTTACAGCACATCAACACAAATAGTTCAGTTTGTGATTTGCACAATGATTCACCACTGTAGCCGACCCCCGCTGATGCGATGTTAGGATTATGTCATAAATGCAGTATTTATGTTGTACGAAACCGGTCAAATGGAGTACTACATAGTATTTCTGTAGTGCGCATGTCCTTTATCTGCATCGAAGCAAAAGTCTACTTTGAAAGTCTTTTAAAGGAAACAAATCACTAAGTGTGCTCCTTATTTGGGAAGATGAGAATGCTTGTAACATCTAGTGTTTTACGATTATTAAGTTGTGGCGTCAGAGACTTGGCACAAATTATGGGCCGAATCGTTGTTTCAAAGAATAACCGTAACCGTACTCGTGTTTTTGGCAGGTGCAAACTATGGCTAACAAATTTATGACCATTTTATCTGACTTTATTCGAGAACACTTTTGTTTCCAGGAGCATTTTCAGTGGGTTCTCCAGTTCCATTAACCATAAGAACCTTATCACACAAAACACCTTATCAATAGTGTATTTGGGTACAGCTTACTGTGCATAATATATAAATAAATAGTCTTGAAGTTTTAAATTAAATTAAATTAAATTAAATGTGTTGGGTTCTTGATTTTTGTTCATATTCTAGTCAGCCATAAAGCAGATTTACTGCGTTATTTTTGTCTAAAATTTTCATAGGGAATTATGATTGTGTGTCTTTTCATTTTGTACATGTATCAGCTCGACAAATCAGAATGTCTGAAAGCAGCCGGATGTTACTAATTTTATAAATACTGTTTCGTCTGCGGTTTCGTTACATTTCATGAGTGCACATTGGACTATCATTTGCTCGCAGTTGTATTTCCTTTGGTACAAAAATGCGACATTCTGCGCTTTTTAGTTGCCTTTTATTATTTGCGCTCAAATGAACATCACTTGTAAAGAAAATCTGAAAAACTAAACAGTGTTAGAAAACAGGTAGACGATCCGTGTGTTAAAGTATACCATTCGAAGTTGTGGAGGTTTTAAAACTAGGTTGTTTTTAATTTCTCAATGGCCCAAAGTTACTGCCTTAGTTTTGTTTTATCACTTGTATTTTTATTGCAATTGCTAAATCGGATTTCTATACTTTATGAATCTTGAGTTTAAATCTCTAACCACTCTTTTTTTATATAATAATGACTTCAAGAGAAAATGTTCAAATTAAAGACTTTGGTCTAAATATTTCCCCTTTATGAAGACCACCAACCACATTAAACTGACATTTTGTATCTTGCTTTCTGAAGCAGCACATGTATATATGCATGATTATTAGGATAAAACTAATTTACCCAGTGTTCAAATGTCATACACAAAACACAAAATAACTATTAATAACAAGAAAAATGTCACAAAATCACAACTGACATTATTATTATTATTATTATTATTATTATTATTATTATTATTTTGAAATATGGATTTTTACATATAGTGCGTCTCGGATTTAAATTTATTTAGAATTTATTTTAATTTATAATATTAAGTTTGGTTTTTGTAAAAATGGTTTGTAACCAACTTTAATTTACAAAATAATTGATTTAGAAATAAAATGCCTTTGAAATTACAAGAAATAATATTCGAGTTTTAGAATAAAAATTTAATAAAATACATTTGAAAATAACTTTGGTATTAATTTGTAATAATTTATTCTTAAGCATTTGTACAATATTGGCAATTTATTTGGCTTTAATTCTAAAACACAAAAATTATAGAATTAGGTGCAGCCGATTAGCACTAGTTAAATATAAAAATTTTATTATTTATTTAAAGTGATTTGTGTGCAATTTTTCTTCTATATCTATTGTAGCGTTGTTTTTTTTTTAATAAAGAATTGCTCTGTCGCTGACTTAGATTCTTGACTACCCTTTCCCAGTTCGATCCCAGTACTACTTCGCAAGTGTTCGCAATGCAACACTGGTATGACACTGCCGCTTAAGGAGGCCAGAATATATATATATATATATATATATATATATATATATATATATATATATATATATATATATATATATATATATATACATACATATACATATACATATACACATATACATATACATATATTTACATATATATACACATATACATATATATACACATATACATATATATACTGTATATACATATATATATATATACATATACATATATATATATACTGTATATATATAGATATACATATATATATATATAGATATACATACATATATATATATATATATATATATATATATATATATATATATATATATATATATATATACATACATACAGATAGACATATACATACATACATATATACAGATAGACAGACATACACATATATATACATCTCTCTCTCTCTCTCTCGATCTATCTATCTATCTATCTAGAGAGTATCCATCAATACACTGGGAATGACGAAAGGACTTTATATTCAATAAACGGACCATAATAATAGGTTTAAAAAATATCCATTAACATTCATATTATGTCATCCTTCTTGAAATGTATATGATTATTTATTTAGGCTAAGTAGCTAATACAAGCACTTGCCATTAGTTTTAGACGGGTATTTAGAATGAAGGACTGATGATACCCGACGATGCAAACTTTGTTGGATATTTAAAAAACTAAATGCGGTGAAAGGAGAAGAAACGTAAAATGTGTGTGTGTGTTTGTGTGTGTGTGTGTGTAAGATTTGGATTTGTAACGTAGCTTTAGCCATTTTTCAGTCTTATCGCTACGATGTCAGCAGGGTGACAGTTTATAGTTTTGTCTAGCACTGGGGCATCATGCAGCAGACATGTAGCATGATGTCACACCCATTCACTTTATCCTGACACCAGGTCGACCAGTCCTAACACTAACCTCATAATGCTGAGCGCCAAACGAGGCAGTTGTTAGTACCATTTTTGTGAGTCTTTGGTACGACTCGGCCAGGGATCAAACCCACAATCTTCCGCACGCGAGACGGACGCAAAGGTAAAATGTAAACAAGCAAATAAATTATTTTATAACGTAACATGGAATGTTTCGGAATTCTCTCAGCAATTATCAGCACCGACCACAACTGTTCTTTCCATGAGACAGGCTTGATAGCCATCGGGTTACAGTTATGCGTACATGACCGTTACGTCAAGGGGCCGGATTGACTGGACGAAGACAGTTACATGGTGTCGTAATGTTGACTACGTGCAGTGTACGCAAGGACCAATGTATATGAAACATGTAACGCTCGTTGCATCTTGATTAGTCTACATACAACAGCATAATTGCGATCTATTGCGCGTAAAATAAAATACAATATAGATTGTCCCTGAAGTTGAACACTTAAATGAGTTTTTAATAAAGTTACTAATTCATAACCTTTCACTTATTACGTACTATAGGTGATGCTTGGCAAAATCATACCCATCCACCCACCTTGTCAAGCATATTCGTATTACCAATGGACATCGTGTCTAGAGAATTTTCTTATAAATTTAGTTGTATCCATTTGTTTCTATTTGCTTTGTATCTGATATATTCTATAGTTGGTAAAAATGCAAACCATGTTAACTAGCCTATTTTAAGTATTTGCATGTTTTAAAGTAGAGTCGCCACCGGTGTTATTGGTAGTCCACTTTCTGATGGAAGTTGCAAGAACAACAAAGGAAAATATGTTATGTTATTTAAAGTGAAAATAACATTACATGTTCAGTAATACTTTTCGAAGTAGGAGGCATGCAACACTAACAGGACTATGTTCTACTTCAACACGAAACATATATGTACGTTTGCAAACTGTTAGCTAAACTTACCTATTATCTTGATAGGATACTAAATGAAACACGTTATTCCTCATAGTGTTTGTTTTGTATTTATTTTGAGGGTCTTATGTTATTTAAATGACGACATGTCAAAATGACCAATCAGAGCTCTACTTTTGCCGAATCTCTAAACATGTAGACGACACTAGATAAACAGGTTCTAAGCGAGAAAAGCGTGCTACAAAGTGACTTGGCAGTGCTGGACCTCTAAGGACTCGTGGTACTCAGTTCCCTTAGTAAACCTATGCAAACACCACGATATTAAAAATCCAATAGCTTTAAATTTTTGAGAACTCCAAAACCTATATTCATCAGTATAGATGCTTTTTGGATGACAGCTTTTGTGTAGAGAAAATGATATGAGCCGGGGCATTTTCTGAACCTACATGTATTTGAAATATGAGCTTTCAAATCGGCATCAATGAGGCAGGTGCTAATTTCAGTAATGAGTTTTCCTGTCTGTTAAAGGACTGAAATTCCATCAGTAAAACAAGGTTTCTACTTTTTTTCAGTTCCAACTAGGATAAGCTTTCATAAGATTCTTCCTACAAAAATATAGCGTTTATTTTTATCAACCAATCCTGGCCAGCCAAACTCCATGTATACTCTATTTTATCGTCGCCTATTTCCAGACTGGTTCCCATGTTTCCATACAGTTATTACCGTGAATCCCTAAGTAACATCGTCAATCTTCGAAATATAGTCTCTGAAGCAAAACGATATTCTGCGCATATAATAATAATGTGTGTGTGTGTGTTATGATAGGGATTTTCGTGTATCATAACCTTCTTCCCATTTCTTGCTATGAGAAGGATTTACTCATAAGTTAAGAAATATCTTTGCCCATAGTGAAAGAGATAGAGAAGAAAGGGTGCAGGCTCTCTTAACAAAGTGTGTTAGTCATGACGGTGTAGATACCGTTACATCTTGGGGAATATGGCAAGCGAGGGTAAGGGATGCTGTAAGAAAAGAGAGTCTCCTGATTCCTTGACGAACGAACTTTATTTAAATTATATATATATATATATATATATATATATATATATATATATATATATATATATATATATATATATATATATATATATAAAATACTACATTCTAGAGATACATCTATAAAGCCTTCATATTTACAATACACGAAATACATATAAGATTACACTTTTCCTTCGAGCTTACCAACTTGATATATTTGTATAATTTCTGCATTTTAGAATATACTAATGATAGTTAAATCTCAATTATCTTCATGACAGCCAAATAGTATGAAATTCAATAGTTGCGATTACTAAATTTAAAGTAGAATACTAATTTCGAATAGGTTACTAAACATTATTCTTTATTACTTGAAGAATATTTTATTTCCACATTAAATCTAAACATAAAGTTGGTAACGAACTCGTCTTTTCCAATAATAATTACCATAAATACAAATGAATATAAATTCTTTAAAATAATTAAACATTCCATTACATTATAATATAAAATAAAAGAACTCATAAAGATGTTGCAAAAATCTGAACTTTACCTTTAAAATCTCAAATATTAAAAAATGCCTATTCTTTAAGGAAGTTTACTAACACAGACGATTCTTACCTGTAAGAAAAGACAGAGTCTGCTGATTCCTCGATTTTGCACAAGCATGCTGTCAGTTTTTACACAGTTTTGAACGTAACCCTATGGCCAATATGGACACACTAGTTTTCTTGCGTTCGTTTGTCTCGAATCAGAACGAGGCTCCCGTCTCTTCCCACATAAACTGACTGTGTTGACTACGTCATCAGACAGACAATTCTGTCACATCAGCTTGCTTACTCATTCAGAAGGAATTTTTGAAATTCGTTAGTTCCACAACTTACCGAGTATACTTTTTCCTAACTTTACGATACAAGAGAAATGTATAGTGCAAGGTAGTTTTGACTTTGCTCATAAGGGCGCAATCTTTATTAAAACAGTATATAGTTGTAATACAGAAATTAATCTCAAAATATTTTAGTAGAAAATTACTTTCAATATAAGTTAATGAAAAATTAATTTTAACATATTAGACAAATTCCCTCTTTATATTTAAAGTAGACGAAAAAGATGATTTTATAAGCCGTCCCAAAATACCATATCGACCTATACAATTTTCTCGGTACACATGGACATGACCCTATATTCCCACATATTTCATTTCTCAATATAAAAAAAATGACGTGAAAGAACGTATTACTACAGATGGTGGTGGTGATTATGAAGATGTCGGTGGCGACCACGAAGGTGACGACATACATGATAGATATACAATATAAAATAAGAGGAAATAAAAAAACAAGAGCTTAGTCAACGACCACATGGCAACACTACAAAGTTTTAGTAGTCTCCAGCAGCCTTTCTAAACAATAATTACCATGAAGAAAATTAATCACGGAAGAGGTACTAAAATTGAGTTGGCAGCAAGAGGCTCTAGTGGGCCAATATCGCTCAACTGACTAACATAACTTAAATGTTGACCATTTCACTAATCAGGCTTATTAGTATTGTAATAGCACACATAATTAAACTATGTTGATTTTGTCTATTGTGATACACCTGATATAAATTCTTTGTAGAGATAACGGCAGAATTAATATGCACTCACTCTTGCTCATAATCGAAGCTATTCATGACCCTAATGATATAAACACATTTGACTTACTTTAATGAAATGACATGAGAATTAAGTCTCAAATCTGATTACATCAGACCTCCATGGTCCTAAGAGGAGCTCTGAAAGGAACCAATAAAAGTTCATATTTTGGCGATCTTTGGAATTCCCACTCCACTTTTTTGTAGTAACCTTTCAAATGATGCACACCAAGGTTCACACACTAGAGACCTTCTAAAACGAAATGTATGCGGAGGATCCTTTCAAATATCTGACAATAAAAAATATTAGAGAGCTGCATTAGAGGACTAAGGCAAAACCGGTTGTCCAATCAGTGAAAAGGGTGAGATGGAGACGGATTGGGCATGTGTGTCGAATGTCACAGGACGCACTATCACGAACAGCCTTACGCTGGAGACCAGACGGAACACAGAAAAGGGGTTAGCCCATGGATACGTGGCAAAGGATAGTTGAGAAGGAGATGAAGGTGTGTTACCTGAGATAGGAAACCATCGATAGATAGGCTGCATAACGGCGGCAGTGACGCTCGCTCGTGGAGAATGCATGTGCCACATGAGGCGCTAAGAGATATTATTGAATGAACGAATCGAATAAAGAGTTCAAATTGGTGGCGGGGGGAGGGGACTGTCCTTAGTACCGAATGACGTGTGTCACTTTCAGAATTTTCGTGATAAGTGGGCGCGCTATAGATATTATGAACTTCTGAGAGAGTGGTGTGTGGAAGGTGAAGTTGTTTACATTTACAACATGGAAAATGTAGAGAATGTTGGCATACCTCTATGTTATATTCATGTACTGTAGCAGGGATTTCATTGGATATTGTACTTGTGGAAATTGTAAATAATCTAAGCACACAGCTAACTCAAATCACTGCTCCCTTATTGTCAAAAAATAAACCTGAATTAGTCTAAAGTACACTATCTTTAGCAGTTATTAAAATAGTACAATGAAATTTACCAGACCTGACAATACCAGCTTCTTAAAATGTAATGAATGAATAAACAAATACATAAAATGTAAAAAAGTTATCGGCTCTTTTTTTTTACAATAACCTCTGATGTTCAGGAAGTGAAAATGACCAAGCGGAGCTAGCAGTTTTTTTGAGAGGTGCACATTTGAAGCAATGCCAAGCTGTATACTCTGTAACCCATATTACACCCATCAATCATACACCAAATAAAGGAAATTAAAGATTATTTGAACAACACCTAAGATATACAAGGTCTTTTTTTAAATAATCAGTATAACCAGTGAGGAAACCAGGGAGAATTCTTTATTTTTAATTCTAACCCTTTGCAAAATACGAAACTGGTGAGCGCCACCTAAACTGTCTATGCACATTAACAGGTGAAAATACGGCTACGAGTGCAAGATTATGGATTCCTAAGTCAACCTCGCTTTTCGATGTTGAACCTTAGCTAGGGCCGGATTATGGGATTGGGGTGGTACAAGATCTTCCCAGGGTAACCCCCTTAAAAACGTACACACACAACTGTACAGTCAATTGTTACTAGAAATCTGAGCATATTTTTAATCTTGCGCTCGTTTATTGGGTATTATGCAAACTTTGCGTAAATAGATACTTAGACTTTTGCTTTGGTGTCCTTTTGGGGAAAGTCATGGCCCTTTTGAAATATGGAGAGAGAAATAAAAAGCTCCAAACCCCCCCCCCCAAATTATTGACCTGATCCGGTCCTGTCTGCAAACCTTTTTTGAGGCTTAGACCGTGAATTAAAGACCTGCGATCATAGTTTACGACCACAGAGCTAGACCTCAAGTAAAGGTTTGCGAATTTTGCTACCGAAAGTCTTTGTCTGAACACTAAGAATCAATATCATAGCGCCCAGTAAACGCCATTGTACCTACTACCTTTTAGATGTCAACATTTTGTATTATCTGTATATAAGTTTACACACAAAAAATCTCTAAATGGACGTCAGCTATTATTAGTAGCTATAAATCATTTTACACAAAAATGATAGGGATTAGAAAGCTAGCCTATTGTATTGTATAACAAAGATCTAAAAGTGGTTATGGATACATTTTTACGTGGGCATAAAGTGAAGCAAAAGTCTACGGAGTCGTATCAAATTATGACGCCCTAAATGTAACCCAATTCTGCATAAAAGTTTGTTGTTTTTTTTTTTCTTCTTCTGAAATGACCATAAGTTAAGGTAATGACACCATCATCGAGATCATAAAATTTGTCATCGTGAGTAGGGGGTTCCGTCTTGTTTAGCGTGACTGTGGAAAAAGTGGTTGTTGATCTCGTTCATTGTTGCATAATGTTTTTCACCTGCAGGCGCATTTAGATAATTATCATTTGTAATAAGATTTTTGACGACAATTTTTTCATGCCCTCTGTGCGTTTACCTTAGCACCACCATTAGCAGTTTGACAGAACACATCGTTGCTCTAAGGCCATCAAATTCCACTATCAGAACAAAGGAAGCCCCACTCTATGAACTTTCAAATACCTTTCTTGTTTGCTGTATCATAAAAATTATTGTTTTCAGGATAATCAGAAAAGTCAAAACGTTCCTTCGCGGCAAACGTGTCTTCATAAATGTCATCATCTCAATTTCATAACACTAAATCTGTATCGGTAAAAAGCAACTTAGCCTCGTCACTGTATTTTTTTTCTTTTGACGTGGCCATAGTGAAAATCATACATTAACAACTTTGATAGCTACAAAACACAAAATTCGCAGTAACTGGGATTGTTTAGAACGACATCCATTTTCTTTCTGTGGATCGCTACCAGGTTCTCATTTTTTTTAAATCTTCATCGTGACAAAACCGTGATTGTTTCACTGCTCTTGCTTGTTTACTATTTCTATATTGATATTTTCGAGTGTTTTGCAACAGACATATTTGTTCATCAACTGAAAGAAATTTTTATCAAAATTGTTTGCAGCCTTTTTCCTCTTGTCTGTTTTAAAAAGCGATGTAAGTATTCTACCAGGCAGATTTCAAATTTGATCACGTGATGAATTCTGATCAGCTGCCATACCCCAAGTAAATACTGTCTCAAATTTCTGTAGTGAACGACATATCACGTCTTATCCATCATATTTGGAATCAGGTTTCGAACTTTCAGCTCCAGCATATTACGACTTAACATAGCGTCGTCTACAATGATATTTTCTGGCGCGAACGGAAAATCCTTGTGCAGATTATAAATTTCAGCAGGATACTCTGGGTTAACTTCCAAAATGTAGCCAGTGTCAGCATCGCTCTGCAACCTTTCTTCGGTAAATTGTTATAGCGGCATTCAAAAAACTAAAAATTCTGTGCAATTATGTGGCATAGTCCAATCACAGAGATCATGGTGATCCAAGTGAACAATATACATGTACTTGGTTGTGCTGTGTCATATTCGGGTATATATTTATTATGTTTGTAGATCACTGAAATTCCAAAATGAAGGCCTTTCTCGATGAAATGATACATGTCTATGTCCGTGATCACTTTCTTTCAGCATCACCTTAGACATCTTGAGCGCTGCATCCCTGGACCCAAGACAAACCGGGAATTCAATAATAGAAAGCAGAATCTAGCCCGTAATAAGTCACACAGATGTCACGAAAATTTCGAAACGTTAGCGTACACGTCCGTTCTCGGATACAGGTCATAATATTCGACAAGGTTTTCGACGCTGGATTTGTTTCAGACGTTATCAGCATCACCGGAATGGGCTCGGAGAACTTTGGGTGAAGATTGCACTTGTCATGAGCAGCGCCGCGAAAGTTGTCAGTAAAATGACGGATCTCTGACTGGATCAAATCCAAGATGTTTGATTTCATAAAATTAGATCTGTCCGCTGCAATATGACATTTTTTCCGCGGCGATATATATTGTACTTCATCAAGCAGGCTTCTTATAGACTGGTCTACAGAGTCAGTACCACAATACATTTTATGGGCTTGCTATGGTTTTCATTAACGCAGACCAGTTTGTATGAACAGCTCAAGGACATGGTTGTATTATTCTTGCGTGAATCTTCTGGATTCGGTCACAGCCGGCGATGGGAACAGTGAGCTCTTCAGAATCAGCCTAATTATTAGGCGATCACATTTTGTGATTTAGTTTTCCAACTGCGATAATACTTTTGTCTTTGCTGACGCGCTTGTTATTTAAGTCGATGTTGTTGCCGCTCTGGTCTGTACGAGTTGTGGTGATCTAAATGCTATACACATTCTTAATTGAATAATAAATACTGGCGATGGTTTAGCAACCATCAGAGCTCCTGGTCGCACAATTGGAGCAAAGCTATAAATGACATTTTCGCGGCTTCTGGTTGAACCAAATGGATGCTTCTGCGATAGAACAATTTATAAGCAATATATTCACACTGGTAATATCCACTGTGTTTTCGCCATCTTAATCGCCATCTTGAATCAGAGCTACGTTAACAAAACCCAATCATTTTTTTATGGCGGCCTGGTAGCTATTAAAATGAACCCCATAGCCGCCGCCAATAGTAAATTTGACTTTTATCCTAAGTAAACGGGTTCAAAGTTAATGTTGCCGCTGTTGTGTCCGTTGGCCTTGATAAACCTTAAAACTCTGCTTATATTTCCAACACTGTACGCGCCTGGAGTTAGCTTAGTAGTAACCATATTTTAATCTTCAGGGCTGTAGACAAATCCGTTGTTTTCTTTTATAACGTTATGAAACACGTTCTATGTTTAAGCAGATATTAGGGCGATTTCATATCCTGCGCAAGGTGTACTTGCGTTCTGCGGGTCATAGTAAAGTTGCCGATCACACACATGGCCTGTTTAGAGTCCAGTGGCAAAGTTGTGTCAGTAATGAGCAGAACCATCAATATCAAATCGTTGTAGTCGTCCGCGTTAAGAATTGTTCTTGATGTACCCGATAACTGATCTCAACAATTTCTTTGTTGGTTTCTGTGCTAGCTTTTTTCTGATTGATTACTGCACGCCAGCAATTTTAGTCGCGACACTAATTCGCTGTATTTTTTAAATATTTGATGTCTTTGCCTTTCATTTCGGATTTAGCAGTTACAGGTTTTCTTCGCTGGTTTACATGATATCTACCTGGTATTACTGATTGCATCCTTTCATAAACACCTCTTAAAGCCTTTCCAAATGTAACAACCTGTCTTAAATCAGAAATTTTAAAACATCCTGCTTTTCTGTTAGAGTAGTCTTTCCTTCAGCAAGTTGATCGCGAATAGAATTCAGCTCTTAAATTTCTGCAAGCATCGTATCGTTTTGTTGTGATATCTTTTCAAACACACCAGATTTACTGACAATAACATCAGCACGGTCCTGAACCACGCTGAAAATTGCTCTCGGCCACCACTACCCCTTGGTTTTTCAGACAATAATTCAGCTGCTTCCGCTGCCTGTTCATCTTTTCATCAATATCTCTATCGCGGGGCTCACCTGAAGAGAATGTTTCACGTGTTTCCTATAGTACCAGTCCTCCTTATCCAGTTAAAATGCAGGAAGGTCTTCATTAGATGGTTATGGGCTTGGTGCGGCCAATTCAGGTACTGTATGATGGTTACCTGTTGTGTCTCTCATTTCTGAGGGCGCTTTGCTCATCGTCCTTGTGAATGCAATGAAATCCTATTTCTGACAAATCCCAAAATAGCATCTCTGACAACTTATATTCTTGTTAAATATTAGCCAGCTCTTTTAGTACCTCAAATAGCTTATTTTTGAAAAGTTTGCTTGCTTTGTTTCCTGTTGATTTCCATTAGCAGTGTGTCAATGACTCACTGCTGATCCGTTGATCGTGAATCTACTCTTGTTTTTGTTTTATTTTCATTTGCAGAACCATTGTCGTCACTATCTGAAATAATCAATCACATTATGCAGAAATTCCTGTTCACTAATTTTGTTTGCTAAAAATAACTATGTAATTGCTTTTGCTGTTCTACGCACTTGCACACGATATCGGCTTTGTCTGTGTGTGTGATTTGGATTTTTAACGTAGCTTTTAACAATTTTTCAGTCATATCGCTACGATGTCTGCAGTGTGGCAGTTTATAGTGATGTCTAGCACTGGGGTATCATGCTGCAGACATGTGGCACGATGTCCCACCCAGTCACATTATCCTGACACGAGGCCGACCAGTCCTAACACTAACCTCTTAATGACACTGGACAACAAATTTTTACAAAAGTCATGTTACTGAAATAAAATTAGTCAATTCTTATCAATTTTTATGTGCTGAACACGAATATGACAGTCAAATTGCAAAATTGGCTCTAGTTTTTTTGTAATCTGCAAGAAATTAATGTTTACATAACGAAATGCATTCCAATAGTAAAAGGTCAGCTGTAATAGCCTACCTATAAAAAATCAAGTCATTGACTACATCTTAGATTTCTTCGCCTGTCTCTTGTACAGCTGTTCGGGAGCATCTCTGAGGAGTGTCCAGCAGTAGTCAGCCAGCATTGTAGTGGACCATTTTCCCTGGTATCTTTGTTCCATTGTTGCGATATCTTGATGAAAACGTTCGCCGTGTTCATCACTAACAATACCACAGTTGCTAGGAAAGAAATCCAAATGGGAATGAAGGAAGTGAATCTTTAGAGACATATTGCAGCCAAGTTTCTTATACTTCATCAACATGTCTTCTACTAGTTCCTTATAGTTTTCTGCCCTAACATTTCCGAGGAAGTTTGTAGAAACTAGGCGAAAAGCATTCCATGCTTGTTTCGCGTCACCTTCCAGCAAGTTGTTGAACCGGTCATCTTTGAAAAGCTCTCGAATCTGAGGACCCACAAAAACTCCCTCTTTAATCTTTGCTTCGCTGAGTCGAGGGAATTTTTCATGCAGGTATCGGAATGCTGGCAAAGTCCGGTCAATGGCTTTCACGAAGTTCTTCATCAAACCTAGTTTGATGTGAAGGGGTGGTAGCAAGATTTTCTGAGCCTCAACCAGAGCTGGGTGTTGGATATTCTTCTCTCCAATGGCTACATTCTGCCTGTGAGTCCATTCCTTCCTCATGTAGTGCATTTCCCTTGCTCGGCTATCCCACTCGCATAAGAAACACATGTATTTTGTATATCCTTGCTGCAGTCCCATTAAAAGGGCAACTACCTTCAAATCACCACAGAGGTGCCAGCTGTACTTGTTATACTCAGTGGAATTCAGTAGCTGCCTTAAGTTATCGTATGTCTCTTTCATGTGGACAGCATACGCTACTGGAATAGATGGAAGAATGTTTCCATTGTGCAAAAGCACAGCCTTGAGACTCAGTTTCGAAGAGTCCACAAATAGTCTCCATTCTTGTGGGTCATGAGTGATTTTTAAAGCATTCATGAGGCCCTCAATATCGGAACAGAATATCAGATTACTTTCCTTTCTGAAGAAAGGCTCCAATTGCTGGTGGCGCTTTCGATATGCAGTAATTGTGACATCTTCTTCTAGAAGATTCCATTGTTGGAGTCTTGATCCTAGCAATTCTGCCTTGTTCTTTGATAAGTCCAAATCACGAATCAGGTCATTTAGTTCTTCCTGTGTTATTCTGTGTGGGGTTGATGATGCACCACAGTGAAAATCTGGATCACTGCATGCTGATGGACCAGGAGAAGAACAGGTCGACTCACCTTTGTCTTCGTCAGATGAATCAAGAGAATATTCTGCTGGAGGTTCTGGAATAGGAAGTCCCTCACCATGTGGAACTGGTCTCAATGCAGACGGAATGTTTGGGTAGACTATTCTCGACTTCTTTCGCTTCGTTATTCCGCCGGAAAGAGGAGGAACCAAGCAGAAGTAACAGTCATTTAGGTGGTTGCTTGGCTCTCTCCACACCATTGGGACTGCAAACGGCATTGATGACCTTTTGCAATTCAACCACTGTGAAAGCTGTGTTGTACATGTAGCACAGCATATATGCGGAGCCCAAGGCTTGTCTTGGTCACCAACCTTGCATCCGAAGTAAAGATGATATGCCTTCTTCACTTGAGAATTGATACTTTTCTTCTGGTTGGCAAATGTCACTTCCCCACAAATATAGCAAAAATTGTCCGCGGTATTAACACACTTTCGAGGCATTACTGTTCTTTATTGTACGTAAATGGATAAAATAATAAGTTTTATGTAACAGTAGCTTGAACTGTCTCGCACAACGTCTAAAATATTTTAAATGCTGAACCTATCTGATTGGGCTTTATATAGTACACTGCTTACGTCAGCTTCAGCAGCCGCCTGGCATTAGTATAATAGGCCTACACATGTATAGTACACTGCTGACGTCAACTTACTTCAGCAGCCGCATGGCATTAGTATTGCATTACATCAGAAAATGATGCAATCAACTGTGGATGATGTGAGCATGATGGTATTATGCAATGTTACATCATTATTCCGGATGTTGCTGCAGTCCTACTGGAGAAATTTACACAGTGAAACATAGAAAATGAGGTATATGAATATCTTCAAAACGAGAGCCAATACAAATTTTTCACGGTTATATTCGTGTTCGGCACACCAAAATACTACAGATTAGGGCCTTTTCAAGTCAGTAATGATTTCACTGTTGACCAGTGTGATGAGCGCCAAGCGAGATAGCTGTTAGTACCATTTTTATATTTCTTTGGTATGACTCGGCCGGGGATCGAACCCACGACCTCCCGCATCCGAGGCGAATGCTCTAACCACTAGGCTACCGGAGCGGTCGGCTTTGTCTGTAGTGATTTCTACTCATACAAATGGCACTGCATATACTAAGCATTTGGACAATATCTTGCACTGGCAAAACAAACGGGCAACAAAGTTGTCAGAGCAGTGGAAGACAATATCTGGGCAACAGAGTTGTAGCCCTTGACTCGAGGCCGCGATCAAACTTATCGCAGCTCTCGAGGTCATGATCAAGGCCTCAGACAGGGTCTGACTCTAGGAATCAATACCTTATGCTCATAATGTATTTGTACCTACTACTATGCATAAATGGTCAAAGGTATCTAGGCCTCAGATAAGGTCCGGCCCTAGGAATCAATACCTTGTGTTCATAATGTATTTGTACCTACTACTATGCATAACTGGTCAAAGGTTTGACATAACAAGCCAATTAAGGTTGCTGGTAAATGGGAATTTTTCATTACGAGTTCAAATAATCAAGTCAAACAACATTCTGAGAGACAGACAGACAGAAACAGAGAGAAAGACAATTTAAAGACATACCTTATCTAAGAGATTGACTGAAAGACGACAAATTTAAATTATTGGAACTGTTTAATATTTCAAATATAAATTTCAATTGTATGCTATTAATGCATGCAAAAAAACTCAGAAGAAGCCATACTTCTTGGCACATCATATACATTTTGCGTGATTAAACGCTGTTGTAAAAAAATAACACATTGTTACTAATGGAGGTGTAAAGCATGCCCTGCCCTATGCAACCACATGTACATGGAAAAGTCAGTATTTAATGACTACATCTGTTCATCTCCTTGAGTGATTAACTTGCAGCAAAAACAATGCTAACCTCTATATTAAAATTAATATCAGTTACTGTCAAAATCATGCATTTGGTCTTTTCACATGTTACCCCAAGATAATGTACAGTATTTTTTCAAATGATCACTTCAAAAGATAATGTACAGTATTTACTCAAATGATCACTTCAAAAGATAATGTACAGTATTTATTCAAATGATCACTTCAAAAGATAATGCAAGTGCATCTTATTATCTAACAAGGAGCATGTACAGTGTGATGGCAAAAAGAATTTTAAAAAATATCTTAAATTTCTCATGTTGGTATTAAGTATGACACTATATGTACTACTTATAGAGATGTTCATGTGCACAAAATGCATCAAAGTCAGTAAGCCTACAGTCATGCATTCACTTCTATTAAACAAGGGCACCAGGGATTTCATGACAAGCTCAAAATACAAACATTGCTGAAAACCTTCGACAAAAACCGTAACATACTGCTGATCTTGATGCTTGCAGAAAAGCGACTGCAATATGTCACTCATCACAATAACTCTTCTGAATGAATCAAGATTCAATTTTTCAAAATCGACAATGATTAACTGAATATAATTATGCTCCTACCAGAAAAAGATATATTACTTAACTGTAACATGGAACAGGACTAATAAGTAAAAACATATCTCATTAGGCTTCTTGTGAATATATATATTTTGCATACCAGGGGCCAGCAACATGGAATGAATTGCCCACAGAACTTTGACACAAAGACACAGTGATCCCATTCAAAAGTGCTCTTAAAACTCACTTATTTCGACTGCAAGAACAAACTTAAAGACCTAATAATGTTTCCTAATTTCATGGTGTTTGCTTTTGTAATCATATCATTATATATGGTTTTTATGTTATAGGTGTTGTCTAATATTGTAAAGCGCTTAAAGCTTCCAAAGATTAGGCGCTATACAAAGTCCTCATTATTATTATTATTATTACTGGATCATTTGTCCTTATTAACTGCAGAGTGTTCAAACCATATTTGATGTTCTTTAGCAACAAGATTTAAAATCAGCTACTGCATTAGCCATATTGTATGAAAGATTACATCCTTTTTATTTAGGACAAATTGTATACCATTAGAAGGCGTTAGCTGAAAAACCCATGTTGGTATGACCATATTCAGGAAAACTGGTGACAAGATTTTCAACGTGTTCATTGTGGCAGCCATATCTGAGGTCATTCAGGACCAACCTAATATCATCATTCTGTTGAAAATGTTGATACGACTAGAAAGAGTAGCAAACTCCTAGAGTTAAAACCTAAATAAGCATACATACATGTACTATGCTAAAGTCCTCATTATTATTATTAGGAGATAATGAAAGGAAGTAAATAGGACAAAATTAATGTAGATCATCAAGTCCACGTAAAAGTTGGAGAACAACATGCTGTCTTTGTGTAGAGGGAGAAATGACTGACTGAAAACAGACTCTGCATAAAAATGAACTAGTGAAAGAATTGTTGGTAAATGTATATCAAGAACATACCAAATATATATATTAAATTTTACAATTTTCAAAAAACAAAAAACAAAATGGATTTAGGGGCTCTCATACATGGCATACACTAAACTGTCACAAAAGTCGCAAGATTCTTGGATGATATAAACTAAAAACATACTCATACTGAAAATGGTCCATTCTATGAAAAGGATCCACGTTGTAATTCCCATGTTTTCTAAATGGAACCTTTAGTAGCTTAGCTAATAAAGCATCTGATTTGTAATCCAAAGGTCACAGGTTCAATACCTGCCCAGGCCATCCAGAGTCAACTGCCTTGGCTAGGCCTTGTAGAAGGAACTTGCCTCCCATTTCCTCTGCATCCTCTAGTTTCGAATATATATATAAACACACATACACACTTTACTGAAGAATTTTTTTCCCCCCAAGTATAGTATGGAGGATTCAACAAAATGCAAGAAGTACTTGGCTGAATATAACCATCTAAAGTTGTTGTGGGGTTACTAATTCTCAGTGGCATAACTATCTTACCATGGGCCCCAGAGCAAACTTTTTCTACCCCACTCTCTCACTTTAACTTTTTTCCTGGTTAGTCCGGGCCCCACAGCATGGCTGTACCCGATACCACGTAGTCACGACACTGCTCTTCCTCACTATAATGCCCTACATTTTAACAAGATCCCAGACATAACATGGTGCTGCATGCAATTCATGAAGAAAATGAAAATGACTTTCTTAAATCAGTCTGCATTATGTTATCATAATTACCAACATGTACTATTATATATTACTGAATTTTTACAACTTATTTGCCAAAATAAATGTAAAAATATAATGAAGTGAACAAATATTTTGTCATTATCATCAACTACAATTACCCCTCCATTTTTGAGTATTGTTTTGTCCCCACTCTCCCCTGCAAATTGTGTTCCTTCTCACTATAGAACAATTTGTTCATGTCATTAGATATAGACCCCAACAACCCTGATACAATGCAGGAGAGATGTACTGCCTAAATCTAATCAGATACTCAGGATACGATGCACGAAGGTATCCCACCACCAAATTGGTAACTTCTTGAGTATGCTTAAGAAAATAGTAAAATGAACACATCACCATTTCATCCTCAACTGGATATATAAAACATTTATCCAAACAAACAAAATCCAAGATGCAATTATTGTAAATGTCAGCCATTGGATACAGTTTAACTTGCCTTGAAAATAGCTTTCATGATCAACATAGTAGACATGATCATTTTCACTACGTTGCATTATAGCACCTGTGTCATCTAGACTACATTATAATAAGTCCTGACTTACAGTGACTCCATATCCTGAATTCTGAATCTACATGTACACTTCTAAGCCATCATGTAGAAACTGAGCATTTATCTTTTACAAATTCTGACCTTAAAACTGTCAGAATTTGAAGCCAGGGCTTAAAATTGGTAATAATCAACTTGCCCAAGGCATGTGAATTTACTTGATGACCATTGAGCCACATGAAGCCATTAGCATATATTTTCATAAGCTGAGACCTGAACCCATGCCAAGATGAGATGCGAGAGATCTGCAAAGGCATGTTCCTTAGACCACTTAGCCACTGGTGGGCCACCTAACAAATTATACAAAAAATTATCATTCACTTACACTCTAGCAAATAATTTTATTGTAATTCTTTTATGTAAAACACTTATTGATTGGATACTTGACTTTTTGAACCCAAAATCAATAGGTGTCTTCCATGTCCTATATGTAAGCCATCCACAAAATCTGATCACTGTAAAGGACACTTATCTATAATAGTCTATACATTGCTGCCAGTATATTTTGGTGGAGACGGAAGCCAGGAAAAGCCCTAGAAGAAATCCTGAACCACAAGCATTGCAGTCAAGCTTTTCACATTAGTCATGCCCGAGACTCAAACCCACACTGTCAAAGGCGAGATGTCAGTGATGTACAATGATGAGTACCTTAGATCACCTGACACATGCTACGATGTCTGCAGTGTGGCAGTTTATAGTGATGTCTAGCACTGGGGTATCATGCTGCAGACATGTGGCACGATGTCCCACCCAGTCACATTATCCTGACACGAGGCCGATCAATCCTAACACTAACCTCTTAATGCTGAGCACCAAGCTCTGTTAGTACCATTTTTGTACAACTCTGGTATGACTCGTTCAGAGATTGAACCCACAACCTCCCGCATCAGATGCAGATGCTCTAACCACTAGGCCACAACACATGAATGTTATCAACTCTACCTTAATGGCTGGTCTATACAAACCTGCATGTACATCCTTGTTCCAATTAAACAAAATATGTTTAATATGAACAATTGATAAATATCATGAGGACTCCAAAATATTATTGGGGAAGAAAGTCAAAGCATTATGTCAGCAGAATGGTCGACTATTAATAGCACATTACATAAAATGTTTTCCATGAAAACATTACATGTTAAATAAGATTTCCATGCTAGGTTTAAACCATTTTACATATCTGAACACTACAACAACAAAAAAACTTAAGAATAAATACCAGATTCAAACTTTTTTAAATAAATTCATGTTAATAGTTTTTTTTTTTAAAAATTTGCTTTCACAAAACTTGTCAAGTTCAGTATGTATTAAACTTAAAATTTTGGGCTTCCATAAAATTTTAGCGATGTCAAATTTACAGACAGTAAATATAACTCGAACAAAAATAACTAGTTTGTTCTAAAAAAAACATGTGTTTCAATGCTTCTACTGCCAGTTTTTAAACAAGTTATAAAAACACTGCCAAATATTGACTGAAAAACAGAGATGTTTTAGGCAAGTGGAGCAGGAAGAAGGATTCTGACAAACTATACCAAGAAGCATTGCCTGCATCTACGACAGTATACCAAGCCCACCAGTGATGTGGCAAGAAAACTAAAACATCTATGCTAATGTCATGGACATAAATATGCACAACTGAACCATGGGCTTAAAGCCTGAGCTTTCATAGCTCTATTCCAGGGCCCTAACACTGCATTTTCAAAGACCAACAAAACCCTATCCAGGTCTCTGATACTTCCCTCACTCTCAGGTGTCCCTGTATCTCCACGCTTGATCACACAGACCTACCAAAAAAAGCTGGTCTCATTAAAATCAAGATTTACTTATAAATAAGTACATCTGTCAGGTACAACCATAAAGTTCATGTTCTGCTGAACCAAATTTCAGTTTTCATACTGCTAAAAGTAAAAAGATCATGGTGGCTAGCACTAGTCATATCACCCACCTCATCTTTCATTCTTGCGCAATGGAAAGCCAAATCAAGGCCTGGGGAAAAAAACAAATGAGGCACCCCATTAGACTTGACCTTTGGATTTATATGTTGATAAAGGCAAATTAAATGAATCAAGAAAACAAAGCATGCTAATTCAGACTGTTATGGTAAAGAAAAGTATATCAGCCTGTATGAATGTTGTCAGAACAAATTAGTTGTACAGCAGACAAGCATCCTTTTGACTCCATGTAAAATGTCATAATCTTGATGTCAACAATTTCTCATGGGTTGTTGCTGTGTTGGGGTTTAACACCATTTCTCAGTGCATGACGGGCTATATATGGTTGCCATTATATCTGGTGAATGAAGAACCCAGGGAAATCCAGGTAAAAACTACAAGCCCACAGGAAGCGATTGGCAGCTTTCTCACATACTCATATTGGCCAAACCCAAAACCTGAACCAATGCAGACAGAGGTGAGACGACAGTGATCGGTAAAGGTGAGCCCTTTAGACAACTTGGTCACCTGTTACCACTTTCTAAAGGGATATAGTCCAAATTTATCCACCTGAGGTAAACAAACCACAAGTATTTTTTGGCATAATTGTTTTAAGCATAAAGCATTTTTACACTATGGGGTAAAGTGACCTTGACTTTTGACCCCACAACTGATAGGATTCCCTTACCCCATGTGTAATCCATCCACCAAGTCTTATAAGTGCAGATGGTGGATAACTAGATATTTTATATATAAGCCAATTTTCTTTAACTGGAGACCTTGACCTGTTACCTTTTTAGCTATTATGGTTCTTCCTTACACCAAGTGCGACCTATCCACAAAATTTTGTAGTAGATGGTTGAGAAGTCGGATACTGTGCAGAAATGGTTTTCTTTGTTTTGGTCAGAGATCTTGACCTTAGACCTTTTGCCTAAAAAAGTGTCAGGGTTTTTCCTTACTCCAAGTTCCAAGTGCAAACCATCCACAATTTGGTAACTGTAGATGGTAGATAACTACAGCTGTTGTACAAAAATCAAATGGGTAACAGACAGATGGATCGATCGATGAACATTATACTATAATACAATACACTCGACCGTATGGTGGGATTATAGAATTAGGTGGAAGAGAAAGGTCAACAGAATATGATCTTTTATACCATGGTACCTGTCAGATTTCTCTTATGTCAGAGATCAATTATACGAAAGGCTCTTGGAGAATATAATGGTCTTAATGTGTGATCCCCTCTTGGGAAGGACAAAACATGCAGTTAGATGGCAACTTTAACCTATGACCTCTGTAACTCTAGTTAGATGCTAAGTCATTTGAACTTTTCCAGCCTGTTACTAAGACAAGAGGAAAAGATCTATGAATGGCAAAGAATAAATCTACAAATAGCAATGTCAAAGCCTGGAATGAATAATATCAACTATCCTTTTTCTTATTAATGTCAACTCTTTAATTCTTGTTAACAGCCCATATTTATTATTTGTTTTAATTTAATACCGTTCGGATCCAATCTTGCAGAAGTGAAGATCAATGTTTGAACGATCTCCGAGTTTTAATCTGAAATCTCTGCAAACTAAACACCTGACCCATAAAATGTAAGCATTGCTGGGGAAAGAGACTACTCATAAAATCAATATCTTAAACTGTAGTCCATACTTTTCTGCAATACTGCAAAGAAAATGAAAACAGATTTGAAAATGAAATTGTTGCAAAAATTAAAACATTCTGTAAAACACGTTTTACTGATATATAGTGTTTGCTTGATATGTAATTGTGGAAGTCAATAAAAATAAAACACTTTTAAACTAGTTACGAGACCTGAACTCTGTATATGGTACTTAGAAATTCTATCAAAAAGATGTATATCATATTCAACAGTCACACGTCTTAATAATCACACACCCCTCTTTCAGGTCAATACTTCCAACAATAAAAAAAAATGCATTCCAAGAGAACATTTTTAAAAATCTTGCCATGGCTCCTCAGAAGCAGATTAAAAAAATCTTGCCCATCTTCTTTTTCATACACTTACCACTGTGGGTTTTGTTTTTGTTACTACTTAACTGTTTGAGATAAATCAGTCTCAAACACTAATCCAACATATGCTTTATTCAGCACAACCATATGGAAGACAGAATGCACTACAAAACAAAGGGAGCCAACTCTTCAAGTATTGACAGACATGAAATGGAGTTCGTAAGATCTTTTGTCTGCCTAAAATTTGCAAAAAATAATTAAGAGCACTGTATAACACTATACTGAATACTATAACTGGAAACAATATTCTACAGGAAAATTGAATCTACTTGCAATCAAAAATTTATTGCAGGTTTCAGAGAAACGGAACAGTGTCAAAAAAAATGTGAAACCATATTCTTTTACTTACAGTATCTTTTCTCTGCTTGCAATTTGAACAGATTAACATTTGCAACACCTATATATTTCATTCCATTTTAAGATGTCAACACAAATTAACAAGATCCCTTATTCCCTGCATCTTCTTTTTTATATAAACATAAATGAATAATAAGAGTATTTACAATAAATTTATATGTATACACAATCATGGACAGAAGCTAACAACAAAATCATGTACAAGCAACCTTGGCAGCATGGAAAATTTGTAAGCTTCTACATTCAATATCTCAAGTACGCAGCCAATGCATTACTAAATAAGGGGGGAAAAATCATATGGGTATATGTAAAGCAAATAAAAAATTACTACTGTCAATTCATTTATTATTAAAGGTAACATTTGTCCTGGTTTTGTGAAAATGATATTTTTATCAGTACTTAAATATGTGGATTGCACAGATGGAGTCCCATGTTTTCTATGGACGAGGTCTCACACTTTCTACTGAAAGATCATTGTTTGTTAAGTATTTAAATTTGTGGTTTGAAGCAGCTACCAACTCCATGAAAAATGGTACCCAATGAAGAAAAAAACATTCATGGAATCTCAATAAAGCATCTTAAAATCTTAGCAACATCAATAAATTCAAATACTATTACAGCTGTACAAATCTACTGTACATATGCGCGAGTAATTTGTAAGAATGAAGTTAAATATCATGAATTCCTACTCCTAGTTAAATAAAATAAAATATCTTCCGCTCGAGATTTTGCAGAACTGCTCAGCTGTATTTGGGAACAATAATGAAAATCTAATATGCATCACAGTTCAGCAAGGGAGACACTCATCAATAGACAAAGGAATATTATTGGTACATGTTGCAATTAACATGTTGTTTAGCATTTACTCCAGAAATGACATTTTTGTTTCCTTGAATCGATTGAGATGGGTACAATGGATGTAAATCCACAAAGTGTGTGCCAATATTCATGGACCAATCATCGGATAGACCAATCCAATATCCTCTGTCAGACACTTGGATGAGAATTATTGTTATGATCAGCAGTTCTTGATCATCTGTTCTGAACTTATAAGATGATGTCAGGATCAAAGAAGGTTTAAAATCAATTACCTTCATGGTCTACCCGGAAAAAAAGTGTTTGATTACTTAAATTCAATAAACCAAAAAAGGCACTTAAACATGCAGCTAAACACTTTAGAAATATCACTTCTGTTGTTTAAGTCATATACTGTAATTCTCCTTTGTGATGTATCTTGCTGTAATGTAGTTGTCTTTGAAAGCATACTGTACAATATATGATATATGATGTATGTAGCAGTCTGCTAGGTCAAGACCCAAGACTTAGCATTCTGTTAGTTCCCGTGCTCTGGCACAAGGTTTGTTGGGTATTTAAAGTACTGCAATGCCATCATACAATGAAGAGTAGGATGAAGAGTTCCTTCCAGTCACACCAGGTGTTAAAAAACTAATGTTATAACATTCAAATGACTTGCTTTCATTATCATAATCTTATTGTGGTTTAATGAGACAGTTGGAAATTGTGGTCAATATTAAATCAGTAAAATGTTACTATACGTTACAACAAATAAATTCATTTTGTGTCACACCTTTAATACACATCCTGTTACAGATTTTAAAAAAATCTTTCAGTGTATCATACAATGGTGAGTTTCATCAGTTCCACTCAGTTGTAACTGTTTCATTAAATAAAGCAAACAGACAATCATAAGCACTTGTCACAACTCCTCTTTTTCCACAACAACAACAGTGAAAATTGGAATCTGTCATGATATGTAGAAGCAACATGTAACAAATACATATATGTCCTGCTTATTTCTAATGAAGTTACCGCTTAAGGGTATAAAGGCTAATCAAACTTAGTGTTACTGAAGATGTCATTAGTTTTAAAAATTATTGGCGTATCATTCAGCATTTTACAAAACTAAGACCAAAAATCAACATTAATACCATAAATCAGGAATTAAACCACATTGTATTCTGCAAATCGATTTAACATGCAAATAGTTCATTTATACAGTAAAATTTGTTTTAGTGGCTGCATGAACAAAACCTTTATGTTAGTTTTCCATAGATTCTCATCATCTGAAGGTCTTCTAATTTATATATAGAATTTATTGTGTGGTACAATGCTGAAGAAGCTAGGGAAACAGAATCTTCCATTACTAGTTCTCAATGGGTTTTGTTCATTTGAATGGGCTTCTTACTTTCTATAGAGAATTCATAATTTGTAACAATTCCTATATAGCATTTTTTTATTTATATGAACCATTGTCATTTTTAAATGGGTCATTGTTTGAAATTAATATGCAAATGGCCCATCATAACACCCCAATCACTGCTCATGATACTATAAAACAATGGTAGGGCTTAAGGGGACAACATCATTTTAGATGATCAAAAAGTCAGAACAACAAAGTGCCAAATAATTAAGTATTTACTGTTTATTATTAGTTGTTTTACTAAATACTTCTCTTTTTTCAGTCAAATAATACGTATATTGGCTTTTTCACCAATGACTATCATACTTTCTTTTCTTCTCTGAAATATTTGATTACTACACATTTCAGTTAGAAATAATTAGATTGAGATTCCTGGTTTAATGTGGTTTGAGCCAAATATCTACATTTAAAGGGCATGATGGGTGAAAGAAAAAGGATTGGAATATCATGAATAAAATAATAAAATTGTGTAAGTCTATTAGAAATCATTTATCTAAGCAGGAATCACATCCAAATTTCTTCACATATGGTGAAAGTGCCGATCTCTTCACTCCTTGTGAACGACTAGTAACATTACCATGCTTAAAAAACAACCAATCGAGTGTGACTCGCCTCTCTACCGATCTTTGCTCGTCAGTTTGTCTATCAGCTCTTGTAAGGGAGCTAACTCTCTGCGATCTATAAGCTGGAATTCTTGGACAAAGTAAATGAAGTGTTTGAAGGATGTGTTTAGATGTGCCTCCTCACTAAGTTGAATCACTTCCTTGAAATGCTGGTGATAAATGTGGGCATACACTCTGAAAAGTCTTTTCAATATTGTTTTGGCAATGGACAGGAAATTCTTTGGGAATGGAACACCTGTAACAGAAGAGTTTCAAATGTAAGCATTTTCCATACTATAAACACAGACCACAGGCAAATGTTGCAACCCAGGTTTCATGGCAAATTTTGTCTTTCTGGCATAGCTGAAATTCATTAAGAGACAATCAAATTAATTGCAAACCAATCATTCAAGCAATTAGAACTGCTGCTTGCCCAGCAGTGTAAAATCAATGATTTTTAGAGTGGACCAAAATACTTATTCCAGGATTCTGCTCTCTGCATCAACAGATGCTTGCCCAAAATAAAGTTATCTACTTAAAGTTGATTTCAACAGTAAACTATTTCCTATGCACGAATGTGATAATTCATATAAACCAGTGGGAGTTGCAGTAGCACAGCTTGAAGTGCTTTAGACTTGTAATCCAAGAGTCATGGGTTTGATATAGGTCCAGATCAGCCTGCATTGGTTGCCTTTGCTTTTCCTTGGGAAAGGTTCTCTGTTTCCATTTACCCAGCATGATATAGCCAATAATGTGTGGAAAGTGCTCTTAAAACCAAGCAAACCAATCAACTTCATAAATGCCTGTAGAAGATATTGATGTCCTATGCAGAATTTGTTCCTAACTGTAATCAATATACTGACCTAAAGATTAATTATATGACCCAACCAAGTATCTGCATGGGCTCAGTGGTTTCTGTGCGCGACATGCAAGTGAAATGGTCATTTTCTCAATTTCTGACTTCTGTATATTGTGCATCTCCCACCACCACAAACAGAAATATTTATAATTTTAGAAACAGTAATGCACTGTCATTTTATCAATACTCGACTTTTGTCAACTAGGTGTCCTCTTATCACCACAAACCATGATCATTTTAGCAACATCTTGCATTGTCATTTTCTCAATTAGAGACTTTTGTATATTGGGTTTCATCTTGTCATCATAAGCATTTATCACTTTTTGAATCCATACATAATGTGCATTTAATTCTTGTCACCCTCCACGTCTATTTAATTCTTGCCACCCTCCATGTCTGTAAACCTGAGCAAGGGATATTGATCATTCCACTTCTTCCATACAAGCATAAATATTACCAAATAGTACTGGATGTACTGTTATCTGTATCTTGCTATCATCTGACAGATAATCAGTCATTTCGCTTTATGTGCTGTTTACGTTTAGTCATAGCTTCTTCAGCAGATGCGTCTGATGTGCATAGTGATCGCGTGACTAGTTGCATCAAATTAGAAGGTACATTCATAATATCAGTCAATGCATACAATCAAAAAATTAGGCAACATGATATTAATCATCGAAATGTTCGTAATGCCTCTAAAAATCTAAAAATGTGAAAAGCTGCCTGGTAACCAACATGTCTCTGTCTGCAAAGTGTTCTCACCATAATCAAGGAATAATCTAAATGTGTATGAAACAGCCAGAGCTTTCCTTTATTGCACGGTTTTATCCTGATTGAATAAATCATCATAAAACATTTACCATTACAACTTCAAATTAAATGTGCAAAACATACATATTTTCCACGCTTCAAACACATTAAAACAAATATTTCAGTCAATTCACTGGTACAGCTTTTACCAAAGGGTTCCTACCACAAATTTAAAATAAAAGATTCCAAACCTTTTCCAAGCAAAATTAAAAATTTCCAGACCTCCCAAAGCGCTTGAAATTCACACACTAAAACTTCTCCCAAACGCAAAAGAGCAGTCATGTTACCAGTTTCTAAGTCAGTTGTAATAATGAAAATTTTAAACTTTTTCAAAACTTTTAGGTCATTTTCAAATTTTTCCATACATTTTCAAGACCTGGAAAAGCAATACAGTACTCAAATTTTAGATCATTTCCAGAAACTGTGTTGCCAATATGTAGTTTAGCTAACGTTCTGGTAGTGTGGAACTGGACCGCAACCTATCATTTTGGGAAAGAATTAATCAATTTAGGCACAACATTTTAGGCAATGATTTGGAATTATTTATGGTTTAAAATACAAAATCAGGTACAACTACCACCCTGTGGACCAGTTAGAAATGGCATTTATAGTGTGTCTTCATATGCAGGTAAATGCAGACATAAGAACAGGTCATACTTATAAATATGTGATTGTTATAAGCAGGTTTGCATGCTTTTCATTTCAGATTGGCAGCCCATTAAAAGTAAGTCCTTTCTGGGGGGCTATTTTTGTTTTAAATGTGAACAGATTCTTTAGTCTTTGTCTCCAATAAGGACAGTGATTATAACTTTACCTATTTTGGATGGAAAGAGTGTTTCATCATCTAGTTGGTCTTGGACCCATGACATCAGATAATCAATGTACTTTGGAGCAGAGCATTTAATTGGTTTCTTGACAGTCTGCCCATCTGCCCAATGGTACTCATATTTTGGTCCCGCTGACATAACTGGGCATGTATCCTCTGTGCAAAATTCTGTTATGGTGCCATACAGCATGTTTATTTGGTTGAAGAAATCAACAGCTGAAATATAATGAATTTCAATAAGTTTTGAAACTACAAAATGATGACAAAATGAGTGCAATATCTCAACAGCCTTGATTGGAATGTTAATTCACATATTACTGAACATATGTTATCGTGTTGACAGCCTTGATTGGAATGTTAATTCACATATTACTGAACACATGTTATGGTGTTGGTGATTGTATTTTAAGCTTAAATAAAAATGAAACTGGTATGAATCATTGCTGATTACTCAAAAACATCTCAAGTTGCTGTATTGTGCAGGGACATTGATGTGTAAATGCATTAACCCGTCTCATAGCTTAGCTTTTAAGGACAAGATCTCCATGCCAAGCCCTTCATTGATACAACGCTGTAAAATGTGTGACCATGATCCCAAGGACATAGGCTGAGTAAGCATGTCGAAGACTGTCTAGGCTTAATACAAATTTCCAGTGACCTTGATCTCAAGGCCAAAGGAGCAAGTGAAAATGTCAGCTAATGAATGGTCCTTATATTGATCCGTGCCAAGTACGATGAGAATCTATCAAGAGTTTTAGGCAATCTGCAAAATTCAGTTCTTTAACTATGAAATTCACAAAATACAGATAACACTGCATGGGAGAAGGTTGTGATAACCAAGTGTTTGCGAGTGTGATTTGGATTTTAACGTAGCCTTAACAATTTTTTAGTCATATCACTATGATTTCTGCAGTGTAGCAGTTTATAGTGATGTCTAGCACTGGCACATCATGCCGCAGACATGTAGCATGATGTCCCACCCCAGTAACATTATCCTGACACCAGGCCAACCAGTCATAATACTAACCTCTTCATGCTGAGTGCCAAGCGAAGCAGCTGTTAGTACCATTTTTGTATGTCTTTGGTATGAATCGGCTGGGGATTGAACCCACGACCTGCCCATCTAACCACTAGGCCACCAGAGCAGTCTTGATAACCAAGACTTGAAAGGACAGAAAGTACTCACATATGGCTTAAACTCTGGCCAAATTGTTCTTTCAGTTAATTTTTTAAAAACAAAATGCCATGATTTTGGCATATGGCAAAGTGATTCATGAATAGGCTCTGCAACTTGGGACATTCATGCTAAATTTGGGATGATGGGCATCTCTGTACATGGCATTGCAAGAGGAACTAATATATGAAGTCATCATGGCTTCCTGGCACCAAAGTCTAGAAATCACTGTGTGTGTGTGTGTGTGTGTATGTGTGTGTTGTGTGTGTGTACACAGCATTGGTTTCTGGGTCTCTCATTGCCTACTGGGGATGATCCTTGATCACAACTCAGCACCTGTTCATTTCTGCAACCAAAAAATATGTATATACACTTCAGGGCTCTTTTCAATGACCAGGAGAAGGTGAAATTTTTCTGCCTGTTTCATTTCATGAACTGTCACCTATTCTTCAAATTAGGAAAAGTCCAGCATTTACTTTGCAAAAAAAGTGAGACTTGTAGTAAAGAAAATAAACTCCAACTTAATCCAAAAAAGACGAGACAAGTGTTTTGCAGATCCAGTTTCTCATAATTTTTCTCATACAATTTGAAATTGGTCAATACAGCACTCTGACAATATGGTCAATTTGGGCTCAGCCCATTATTTATAGGGCAGCCTTGCTTTTAATGTATCAAGGCTTGAACTATCAAATAACACTGACACAATGTCTAAAAAATATTGCCAAACTATACAATAAATGGTAACTGAAGCCATGCCTTCATCTTTGCTTCAAAACAGGTGGGGAAAAAAATGGGGAAAAAAGGTACAGAATGTAATTTTCTTTAAGCTATGCAAAGATGGATCAGTTTGTCAACATACTGTTTACGGCCACCCATTCATTGAGATCCTCTCCTTCTGGAAGTGTAACAGCAAGCCGAAGGTTTCCGCTCCCCAATGTAACAGCAGCATGTTTCATCAAGTCATACTGATGTGTCCCCTCTGGAATGTTTTTCTTCGGCTTAAAAGTCTTGTTATTTCGGCCACCACTAAAATTGAAAAATCTTGTTATTTCAGCCATGTTAAATTTACAATTTGTGCTCTAGTTTCTGTGTTCAACAAGGTACATGCAGGACTAGAAAACATCTTTTGGTTTTGTACTTGTTGAAAAACGAAGATGTTCATCCATGTTTTTAAATTTTTGGATTTTACTTTCATACAGAAGTCACATTTTCGACAAAAAAAGTCTCAAAAATAAAAGTATTACCTGCCCAACTAAATCATAAATTAGTGCCACCCAAAAGGGCATGATTTTCCAGACCCGTTGTATCAATTAGCTTTCAATAAGACATTAAAAAGATAACCTTTCATAGAGTAAGAGGAGTTACTTTTTAAGGCATAAAAATAAAATCTGTGTTTCCATTTACATTCCAATATAAAAATATGTTTGGTTGGTCAAATTAACATTTTGCTGGTTGGTAATCATTACACGACAGTGAAACCAAGTTTGCTCCACTTGCTGTTGATGTACATGCACTTCAGTAAGGTACATGTCATCAAAGACAGAAGATAAATCCAACATATGGAGTCAAGTTTAAGATAGTTATTTTAGAATTTATGAATTCATTTCAAATTATAGACAACATTACAAATGTGATACAAGTGAAGTGAAGCACTGGAGGTTGTATTTCAAGTCAAGGTGCTGTCTATGTCTTGTATGCACAGTTTAAAGGAAAAGTGAGATTAAAAAGTGAATCACTGAGCTGTGAACTTGACCAATGAATCATGTGACACACATTGTAATGTCAATGTTGAAGTATATCAAGTTTAAATTTCTTAAGGAAAAAATGACTTTAAAGTTATAAAGCAGATGGAAAACACAGTAAGCCATGACTTTAACCATAAAGATATGACATCCAATGTGGTATGTGATGATGTGCAAGTAAAACAAGTTTTGTCCCTTAATCTCAGACAGCTTTCAAGTAATAAGACAGTAAGTAAAGTGCTATGGAAACAAAAAGTCTTGAACCATGACACTTACTTTCAAGATAGTACCCCCAATGTGGTACAAATCAAACCTTAAACAGCTTTAAAGTTAGAGCAGAAATGAAAGTCTGATGGATACATGGATAATGTCACCCCCTTTCCTTTGACCTTAACTTACACAACATGCCTACCATTATCTACCAAGTTTCATCCCTTGATCTCCAAGAGCTTTAAAGATCATGAGCTGAAACGAAAATGTGATGGATGGAAACACTGCGAATGTCACCCACTTTTCTTTGAAAAGGCAGAGAAACAATAAATTCTTTATATACCTAATACATTTTCCAACTCTATTATTGCACAGTAGCTGGTCAATTAATGTTGCTTTTTATCAGTATATGGGATGCCAGGTAGCTGTTTCATTTGGATCATTGTATCTAGTCATCATCTCCTTGTAAAACATTAGAGCCCCGAGTGGCTGAGTGGTCTAACGTGCTCACCATTACGGATCACTGCCATCTCATCTCTGTGTGCGTGGGTTAGATTCTCAGGTTTGGCCAATGTGGCTATGTGAGAAAGGTTGCCAGTAGCTTCTCATGGGTCAGTGGATCTATCCATGGTTTTCCCGAGTTCTTCCTTCACCACTTATACTGACCACCATGTATAGCCAGCCTATCTTGTGCTGAAAATGGCATTAAACTCTACAACAACAACAACATAAAACAATACTGAAACAAAAAATGCCTCGTCGACAAAACTTTTTATTTTAACCAATGAATAAAACATAATCTTGACTAGCAAATACACTGAGAAAATCTCTTATTTAAATACAAAAACAGATTGTAGGATTGGCAGATAAAATCTGAAGTTTGGGATATCAACTTTTTTGTCAGGCCCATGACTGTCAATAAAAATAATTTTTGCAGTGGTACATTTCAATGTTCTCCCCCACCCCACATACACGCACAGTTACTGTTGGGTAATGTAACTGTCTGGCAAAGAAACACCAAATACCAATAAATAAATGTAACATTGTATACATATTGGGTTAGTTCAATAAGGATGATTCAGAGTGCATTTCAATCAGTAAAAATCATCAAATATAAGACAAACTTCATGCACAGCATACTCTAAAGGTTTCAGCAACAATCATGCAATAAGCATTTTAAAAAACCAGGTCTATCATATTTTGATATGTAGAACATGCACTAATGTATGATGTGCACCCTGATTATCGACTCAGCATGAGGTGAGAACCATAGTTCCTTTGTTTACAGTAGAATGCATGTAATACCTTACAACTCACAACCTTAATGATCATGAAACATTCCACTATTTTGGATATAGCACTGGTCATGGTTTGTTACATTAAGTTTGACTCTTTCACAATAAAACATTGACTTTTTTTTCTTTTCTTTCAAAACATAACATAACTGTGATGGTTAGCTTGTCTCATGCATACAGGTCGGAATATAAATTATGTTCATTCCAGCCGAAGACTGAACCAGTTTTTATCCTTACTTTAAACTAGCATGACAATTCTGAACTATATCTCACTAAGCTAACATTTACCTAGTTTATGCATCATAATTATAGTCTGAACATCAGAGCTTTAACTGATGCAGAGTGCTTTTGCAAAACACCTGGCAGAGTCAATATAGTAATGAGCACAGTATAATCAAAAAGAAGTATCAAATACTGTGAATTTAGATGAGAAACAAAACAAAGGACCAATTTTATTTTCCACTCCAAACTAAACAGATGGCAAATTTGCCACAACAATGCACAGTAATTATGCTTAGCATATCAAAAGCTTTTGTGAGCACTGACTACCCTGAAAACAACCAGGTGGAGTCAGTTTAGAAATGACCACCATAAAATCACCAAGAAGTATCAAATATGTGATTTTACGGAGATAAACAAAGAACCAAGTTAATTTTGCAAGGGAAATTAAATAAATTGCAAATTTGGTACATTATCTTTTTCTTTACTATCATGGTATGCATAAATGCTCTTGTACTGTGGTATTTTGCCCTACTATAAAGTATTTATTAATGGGCTGATAAACAAGTTATTAGTTTCATGCATATATTTCTGCTCGAGTCATCAAAAGAAAGTACACAATGTGAAATCAAATAAGTGAATGTGACACGTGTAAGCAGCATTAGTGACAGGATTCATCAGATCAACTTGGAATTTTACAAAAATAATTCTACCATGAAAGGAGCAGTCCCACCTGATAAGAAAAACAGGTATAACAGTGCACGCTATACATACCAAAATACAAGGGGTTTTAAGTTGTCAGGGTGCAGAACTCGTACTAAATTTGTAAAAATAGCACAAAAAATACAATGAACTGCATATAAATCATGCATAATCAGCAGCATTACACTGTCAAGACCTTCAGTACATGCATTGCCGATTAGGGAAAATCCACATTTCTCAAGTGGAATTTGAACCTACTATGAGCTTGTCCTTCATGGACTGGATCATTGTGAATGTCGACATCATAGCTTATAGTGAACAAGTTTTATTGGACCAATTGGCAAGTGGCAGCAATATAATCATGTATGAGACTACATCCACTACATCATGTGAATTATTAGGCAAGTATAGCAGATGGTCAAAACTGCTTTTTGTAGGTTGTACACAATGCCATTTACTATTCAGACTCACCCACTAAAACACAATGGCATACATGTATTGCAAGAGGTAAAAGATATATTTCCAAACAAAGAATCCTATGAGAATATTAGATAAATTGCAAAAAATAAAATTTAATGGAAATTTCAAAAACTGAAAGTGATTTTTGCTTTTTAAAAAAAAAAAAAACAAAACAAAATCTAATAAATTAGACGGAAAAGATGTTGATACAACATGTAACATGACTGCATGGACTATTTATTAAGTTACTACAATAAAGAATGCAAGAAATGATTTGACTTTTAGTTGTCATTTCCCCAGTGACATCTGAATTGTTTGCTTAAAATGTTTCCACATGATGAAATATACATTCCACAATCCAAAAAACCACCTCCAGTCCAGCCTCTAAGTAGTTCTTCACCAAATATACACATCTATGGGACTCATTCTGTCAAAAACTAAACCTACTGTTGTACTCAGACTGCTAAGTACATGCTTCTCCAAAAAATATACTTATGACTGCTGGTTTGGCCATCTATGGGTTTAATTTTACTACATGGATATTGGAACATGATGAAAAAACATCATCACTTGAATATTTTTGGTAGGAAATAAACTTGTAACAATGTCCACTGATGCAGACTCAACTTCATTCTTCTAGTCCACATGACCAATACTGCGTAACTGTTCCAGAATGTCCAGCAATTAGTTCTATCGTCAATTTAGTTATAGCTTGTTACATTTTGAACTGATTATACTTTGTAATAAGTTTGCATGAATTAAAATAAAACACTCTGTAGCCAATGAACACATACAAAATGCATATTTATACAGATTTAGCAATAAATCCAAAAAGTGAAACTACTCAAAGAATGTCCATAACTGCCCAAACAGAACTGAAATCTTCATGATTCCAAACTTTTAAGTCACATAACAAACTACAAAGTCAGTAGTAACATTAAAAGCAACAATAATCCAAGGTTAAATGTCCAAAATGTACTTACACAGCAGAGAAAAACTGATATGCCAATTAGCAAATGGTGAGAGAGTGGAAAAAAGTTTATTCCATGTTGTAGTAGTAAATTTCTCCTAGATATCCATCATATCATCATAGCTTGAAACTGAACACAAATGCCAAATATGGTGCCAACTTAATTGTGAAATTAGTATCTGCGGTAGATACAAATTTTTTTACTGTAAATCTGGCTAAAGTTCTTGTATGCTGGTTTTGTTTTAGCGTTATACAAGTAGGATACCTGTTATTTATTTTTAAAAATACTTTTCCAACTTGTACTGTATTGTACATATGCCCAACAAATATCTATCAATAATGCATTGTATATATTTGCATTGCCAGTTTTAGTATGTGGCTTCACATTTTGATTAGCTTTAAACAGATATCCTGGTAGAACTTTTTTTTATCTATTCCAAACTGATGAAGAGTTGTTGGTTTCAAAGGTTGCTAATTCCCATTTACTGTGAACTGTTAGTATTAATTATATGGTCATCAATCATTTTTTCTGTTGTTGTTGTAGGGTTTAATGCCATTTTTCAGCACACGATAGGCTATACATGGCGGCCAGTATTAATGGTGGAAGAAGAACCTGGGATATCCCCAGAAAGAACCAACAACCCTCAAGAAACTACTGGCAAGCTTTCTCACATACCCACACTGGCCAAATCCGAGACTTGAACCTACACAGAGAGAGGTGAGATGGCAATGATCCGTAACAGAAGGAGCTTTAGACCACTCGGCCACTCATTTTTTCTATGTCAATTTTGATTACTGCAGCAATGCTGGCTCATTCTACTTTCAGTTAATTCAATTTCTGAGGCCTTTAGTTTATTAATGTAATAACAAACAGTAAAGTAATAAAATCAGATGTATTACCCAATTAATTAATAACACAAAATGTAGCAATATATATTATGAATAAAAAGCATATTAAAATTTTACTTCTCAATTTTGTCAGCAAACAAATTCTGAAATGATTGCAGCACATTAAAAATGAATACAATCTTTTTTGACCAGTCATTTTCCAAGCAAGTGATAAAGATGTATTTTTAAAAGGGAAAGCCTATCAGAGCTTTTGTTAAGCACATCAGTTATGTGCTACCGTGTCCGATTAATTGGAAATATGACAATTTTATGTTTTCTTTATATGCCACTAGAAACCAAATTCACACGAAAATATGACTTAACCTCAGTGTTTCTCTGACAATAATACAAGTTCACAATTGGTTTTTCACAAATTAATATTTTATTAGTTGTATGTTTATTTTTGTGTCAGCAAGATATATTTTCATTCAGTAGTTCATATTTCTGCTGAAACATCAGTGCAAAAAAAATAACAGTGAAGCTCAACATCTTCTAGACTGACCATTGCTAAGAAGCAATGCAGCCGATTTCATGGTTACAAACTATCATTGGTCATAAAAATCACTCATGGACGATATGAGCAGCCATCCATAAGAATGCAGCTTTCAAAAAAGTGTGAATGAATTCTGTATGGTTTCCAATTATCATACTCTCAAGCAATCAACTCCATTTTCAAAGTCTACTGATAAAGCTATGGAGGATCATTTTCTAGCATAGCTCACACATTTTTGAATGATGTCAATATACAATGCCATTCTTACAAAATAAGTTTCCTAATTATGTCATTTTATCCTTTGTGCTTCATCACCATGTATGCTATAAATAGTATAGCATTCACCTGTAATCACTATTGGTTGTGATTATTAGTGTATCAGTTTATCTATATTTTCAAATTATTATTTTAATACTGGCCACCATGTACAGCCTATCTACTGTGTGCTGAAAAATGGCGTCAAACCCCACAACAACAACAAATTATTATTGACCCACGCCTCTTGACATTTATTCAATTTGATAAACTTAGTCAAGCTCTTTAATTGATATAAATTTGTTGCAGATCTGATCTAGTGGATGACTACAATAAATGATAGGTATGGAAATGACACCTACAAACATTGGTTTATAGCTTTGGGGATTCTCCCAAGTGTTTGTTCAGTGTGTTGACTCACAGGATGAGTGCAATAAAAACAGCAAGGGCATCATAAAACTGACTATGGCTACAATAAAATCCTTGATGGAGACTAGACTTAGTAGACATCCACTATTTGTACTAGACAATTAATCCCTTGCCCTGTGTCCATGTCCACCATACTGAGTAGGCAATCCACACTATTTAATGTACTTTCTTCATTAAATCCCCTCTATATTAAAAAATATGTCTCCCCTTTGTTTCCATGCAAAATAGTACATGCAGCAGCATTACCATCTTTTTTAATTACACAATCAAATTTGTCTTCTTAATGGTACACTGTTACGTCCAAGGAGCTGTGTTCCCAGAAAAGGTAATTTAAATATTACAGATTAACACCAAGAGTGAATGACAAAAATGCACCCATCAATTAGTTGGCACTGAAAATCAAAATCTGGTTATTTACAAACTCTTTAAAATATTCCACCCTTTTTCATGTAATTATAGAAAAAGTCTCACCTCAAAAAGGAATATGATAGTGAAGCTGGCAGAGCATCTGATTTGTTACCAGTGGGTTGATTGGAATTTGGTGAAATAAGATGTAATCATCAAACCAAAAGTTTTACTGGGTTTTTTCATGGACAATTGTATCTCAATTTCCTTGGCAATGGACAAGTTCTTTGTGTCCTTTAAATTCAACAGTTTACTGGGACATTTGGTCAGCTGTGTTGTTGGCAATGGAATTGTACTAAACAATGAAATGCTACGTTAACTGCTATTATTGCTAGTTTACTTTTCATTGGAGATTTCTTCCCAAAAGTAGAGTAAAGGAAATAAAACTAATTATATTTCATTGTGAAATATTGTGACCAAAAACTGGGTCTTATTACTTTTGTGACTGGTTTTTCATTATTTCAGCACTTAATTTTTGTATATTGGTTACAATGGTACTTTTGACACATTACTGACTTACAATGCCATTAAATTGTATAGTTTATTGGTTACAATAGTACTTTTGACACATTACTGACTTTACAATGCCATTAAATTGTATAGTTTCTTGGTTACAAAGGTACTTTTGACACATTACTGACTTTACAATGCCATTAAATTGTGAGCCAATGCCTGTCCCAAGGATGCAATATGGCAGTTAACCTAGTCTAGCCTGAAATCAAAGCTATAATCCTTGGATTACTAGTCTAATGCTGTACAAACTAAGCTACCAGGGTTCCTCATTTCAGAGAATAAAACTAAATGTTCCTCCCAGATACCAATTCAAGGAAGTATGTTTCTCGGCTTGCTTGCCCAAAAATGCACACACTTCACCCCCAAAAGAAACAAAGGAGTTTCAAGTGTCCATTATTGTAAAATTGGAGAAAAAAAATGAGATAAATGAAAACTTTTTTGATAAAATTAAAATTCATATGAAACATGCTTCTTCATTTTGCTCAAATACTATCTCTTTTGTTAATTCACAGTCACAGGTTATGTCAGAGTTTTAATCAGAAACCAATCTGCAATTGGTATACTGAAGTGCTACCGGATGTGTTCTCTGGACTGATTTTAGCTTTATGGTATTTTGTCAAAAATGTGTGCTTCACTTTTTTCATGGCAACTACTCTACGACATGTGCTAGTCTGTATAACATAAGCATACCACTCCTATATCGGTACTGATTAGACAAAGCAGACCAGAATGCCATTTCTGCAGACAATACAACAAATGATTTTGTCCACATTCACTGCTTTTTGCTACTGATCATCTATTTTCTTTCTGCGAAGGCTTAGTGCCCATGATGATTTCCTGAATGGTTAGTGATGGTTGACAAAGTTAATGTTATTAGATTCAATTTGGGGTAAATTGACAAAATCTAATACATGGAATAGCTACAATAATGATATTATGAAGAGTAATCAAATTCTAAGGTACCTAAACAATAACTGTACTATGCTGATCTTAGCAGAATTCCGTGTTTTATACATGATCTGTATTGAGCATGATACATCATTGGCACTAAACCTTCACCTGTTACCGTATATACTCGTGTATAAGCCCATTCACATATAAGCCAACCCCACAAACTGAACAGGTATAAACACTAAAAAGTAAATGACCCACATATAAACAGACCCACAACTCCGAGAGAAATCTCAAGATGCATGTGGCAAGTTCTAAATGCGTTTATTTTGGCAAACTTATATTTAACAAAATTTACATGTACACTTAAGTAATTTAATTTTCTGTTTTCTTATTGTTTTGCGTAATTTATATTTGTGTATAATCTGATCGAACAATGACAAGAATTTAGCAATCGCGAGTTGCTGTAACACTACCTCTCCCTTTTAACTCGATTATTTTTTGTTTATGCATTATTGCATTGGACTTTTTATATCAGTGCACCGGTAATTGTTTTTACTTTACTTTGAAATTGTAAATACCTAACTCATTAAAATGTAATCCCAGTATGACAACACAACGAACGACAATATGGTTCAATTCAACAATCGCAATTTGGCTACTTTACATATTTATATAACAGCGCCACCACATGTACACTGTAGGTTTGATTGTGCGATAAATTAAGCACATCCCATGGAGTCAAATCATGGGCACCATTGCGCTAAACTTTAAGCCTACCTCCCAATTTCATATCGTCCAATTTTTGCAGAAAACTCCAAATTAGATTATGTCTTCGATTTTCATTTCTTCAAAACAAGAAAAGTCCTACATGTTCTGTTGTATCAGCTGTGACTTACTGTCATGACAAAATAATTACACTACTAGAAAGAATTCGCTTCTTCACTAAATAGAATATTAAGTTTAAACAGTATTTATGTAAATTAATGATTTTTTAAAAATTGTACAGCATTACAAAAATAAAAAATAAACCAGAAGAAAAAAAGTCGTCCACAATTAATTTCAATCCCAAGAGTGATCACTATGAATACTTTAACTTCATTCCCACAAAAGAAACTTACACGAGTGAACACCTGGCATTTTTATACCATATATACCAATGTTAATTACCATGGTTAAATTAAAAGGATAGAAAATACAATCCACGCATCAAAAAACTAATTCAGAATAAATGTTTTATAATAAATACCAAATGCTTTTTGAGTTAATAATAAGGGTATAAGATCGGATATACAAAGAGGGGAAAATAGTTTCCACATATAAGGTACCATGAGGCTGGCTATTTTGGTACCTTTAGTTCAACAAAAATGTGAATCCTTTATTTGCCAATCAATTGCTGGTGCATGCGTAACACACATTAGTGTAGGACATCATTTCCTTGAATTACGACCGAGGGCCAGTCATTTTCACAACATATTTGCATCTATAAGGATTAACTTTTAATTAGTCACGCTAGCTTTCTTGCTTGTTTATTTAAGACTAATCTTTAGCTATTATGCAGTTTGACCACAGCTGACCAGAATATGAAAACCTGGGGTAAAATATGGCGCATCACAGGGAGAAATGGCGAGTCTTTTTGCAAATTTCACGCATACTGGACCAGGAAGATCGATACATATTTAGTGAAAACAAGGCTTTAAAAATGCCATGAAAAATTTCCAGATTTTAGGTTCCAATTTCTTTTTTTTTTAATTCTGTCTCCCTGCTTGGCTTCGAAAAGTTCATAGGTATGCCTTATACCTCATTTTACAAAATTATGGTAACCGTGCTAATATTATGGAATAAAAGGCAATTATACATCAATGTATTGGTACATTTGCCAGTCACAATTCCCTCTTAACACATGGTTTTAATGATTAACGAGCCTGTACTGCTGTCGCAAAATGAAAGACAAATTCACCGACTATCAACACAGGAGACGCCGAAACATCAAGCTTTCCATTGTGTGGAAGGTTTTGATGTCTGTTCAGCCAAAATACAAAACTAAAATTGATTTATATTGATCTTAGTTGATCTATATGAGAATTTTAGCCTTTATTATCACCACTCTCCCTGAACATGTAAATTATGCTGGTTATGTGCCTTGTACAATTAAACGTGCATACCTTTTTTAAAATATTACCTCAATTTGTAGGATCGCTCATATCACTGAAAATGAGTAACTCATGAGCACATGATTCAACGTAAATGAAACAGCTATTAAGGACTAGCCGAAATGTTATCTGGAAGAATACAATTTGGTTGAAACAATGAATAAAGCAAAATCTGCATCTAATATGATTGGGAATATATAAGCATTTAAGCGATGCTATGCACTGTGCAAGTAATGTACATTATAGTTCAGCCTGGTCTCCCATGTAAACTCAACTGGCCCATGTATTATGAAGTTTCTATTTACCTTTATTTTATTTTGTGTTAGAGAAATCAGAAAATATGCACTTGCAAAATAATAACAAAATCAATCATAGTACTTTATAACAGTTTAATAATTGTTGGGTTACCAAAAGTTATATTTTGTACATGCCTATGTCTTAGGACACGGAAAAATTACCGTTTCATGTCCCAAAGATTTACAGCCATTACAGAAGTCAACAAAAAGACCTAAAAACTCAAATTTAGACATTGGCCCACAGATAAGCCGACCTACCCCCTTCTTCCAGGCCATTAATTTTTCTTAAATTATTCTGCTTATATGCGAGTATATACGGTAAATGAAAATTTTACAGCTTGTTCATTTAACATTTCTGCAATACAAAAAAGTAAAAACATTACAACTCATTTAAGGATTTTGACATTAGAAAATGCAGTTTTGTTTTGTTTCAAATTTACATTCACCTGGTTGGGCACATAGTCAACTACTCGCCCATTCCATGTGGATTCAAATAAATGAGCTGGCAAGTGCCAACTTTAGTTCATTATGTTTATTAATCTTCTCATCACTAGTCTTATGTTGGAACCTCAGTGCAGATAGGTTGGGTTTTTATTTAGTGCACTTGAGGACGATACCTTGCCGGAACTCAGCTTATCTGATTTGCTGTCAGGCAAAAAACAGCTGACAACATGCAAGATGCATTACTGGAGGAAAAAAAAGACCAAAATGTCATTTGTCGATAACACACCCACATTGCGCAAAGGTGAGTGATCTACACCTTAATCTATAGTCACAGCGAAACATCTTCAATAAAAGTAATAACCGAAATGCACAAATGTGGTTACAGCAACACAGAGTTAGTGCAGCAGCCTTTCCCATGCAGATATTGCAACCAACAGATTTACAGCAAACTGAGAAGTGTACTGTAGTTTACCTCAGACAAGAAAGTGCCATCTTGCAGAAAACTAAAGTCACTTCTTTCCTCCGAAAGTTTTTAATCACATCTGGCTGTTAGAGTATCAGGGTTGTGAATAAATCTGAAACAAACGTAACTTTTCATGGTGGAAGACCTGTCAATTCTAATTATTGAGAGGTTGAATCCAGTTTTTGACTTACAAAAGAAAACTCATTTTATACGAAGGAAGATAAGTATCCTAAGAAATCCTTCTATTCTTGACTGTTAATGTTATGCCATTATAGTGACAAAAGTCTCGTCTGTCAGGAGGATGACTAGGGATAAATCAGGCTACTTTCGTTTGTTTACGTTCTCCAGAAATTTTCAATATGGCTTCCGTATTTTCACCGGAACCGGATATCATAGCGAAACACTAAAATTAGAGTTTTAAAAAAATAAAATAATAAATGTTATTATAATATCTTTTATGTGATTTTTACATAATCTGACTTCCATTGAAACTTTATTAACTATAATAAAAACATAATTAAAATAAATGTTCTTGATGACAGAATATCAAAGAAAGGTGATATGGCATATTCTATATCCATTAAATATTATCCTGGCTGCTTTCCCCGTCTCATGACAGATGCCACAGTACGGCGATTCCACAGCATGTTAAATTGCAAGCTGATGCTTGTTGAAATAAAATATATTTTAATGTAAAAGTAGAAAAGTTCATGTGATTTACGTATGACAAGATTATTAGAAATTGTGTGCAGGAATTGGTTTCTCTCGTATACAAAATTCAAAGTTTTTCACCCAAAATGATTAAATCTGTATTTTCATGCGGGCTCAGTGTCAGTGATAATGCGTTTCACAAAGTAATGGAGAGGAATTTAAGTTCTTTTTTTTTTCTTTTTCTTTCCTATCTGTTTTAAAATAACACATATCAAGTAAATATCAAACTTATTAAAATTAACTGCAAGTTAAAATTCAAAATTTGTATTCACTTGCAATAGGGGTCCCGAGTGGCCGAGTGGTCTAAAGCGCTCTTCGTTACGGATCACTGCCATCTCACCTCTGTCTGCGGCGGTTCGAGTCTAAGATTTAGCCAAGGTGGGCATGTGAGAAAGCTTGCCAGTAGCTTCTCGTGTGACTGTGGTTCTTTCCGGGGTTTTCCGGGTTCTTCCTCCACCATTAATACTGGCCGCCATGTATAGCCTAGCGTGCTGAAAAATGGCGTTAAACCCCACAACAACAACAACAACATCACTTGCAATACATTTCCTCCTAAATCTTAAAATGAGAATTCGTGTGTGTCATTTACTCCGTTACAAAAATTTCCCCAAATTAGATATGACTAAATTCCTTTATTTGTTATTTTATTAAAACCTCATTATATATTGGATTCTTGGCTTTAATAAAAACTAAACAGATATCGCTGACATAGAGGTAGATAAGATATAAGATAAAAAAACATATAATGATATGATTACAAAAACAAACACCATGAAATTAGAAAACATTACAAAAAAAAAAAATTCTAAGAATATTTAAGGTAGGAAACATTATTAGGTCTTTAAGTTTGTTCTTGCAGTCAAAATAAGTGAGTTTTGAGAGCCCTCTTGAATGTGATCACTGTGTCTTTGTGTCTAAGTTCAGTGGGCAATTCATTCCACGTTGCTGGGCCCTGGTATGCAAAAGAACGCTGTCCATATGACAGTGAAGCTGTTGTTGCTACAAACATGTTACAAAAACACGTCACGCAAGGGCTGGAAAATATAGAAAGCAGATAATTTGGTAAGCAAAGGAAATAATAAGTCCCCGAGAACATACTTTGAACAATGATGTGTTTGGGGCACTAAATCTACAGACTTCTGGTCAACTATTACACATCATTTTTGTTCCGCGGTCGAAAAAAGCCATTCTTGTTGAACGTAAACAAATTGTAATCAGTAATAGGGAAAATAAGTGAAATCTTCAATAACCTTTATGCAAACGTGGCATAAATACAGAGTTTGCTTTTTTTTTTCTTTCGTAAAGGTATCAGGACTATTAACTGTAACATAAATACAGGTCTTGAATTCAAGCAGATTTACAATGAAGAAGTTTCAGATTTCCGTGCAACTGTTCCAAGCGTTGGCGCAAGTCTGTTTTGTCCTTGTAACAATCTAAATAATACAAATTAATACTAGTTACAGTCTAATAATTTTCCCGGTGGTAAGAAGGAAGAACCGATAGTCTTGTGAATGAATAACTCCTTGATAAAAGTAATTACATGTAGAGACCAGTCCATTTGATAATAGTAATTGCATACGCAGACCAGTTCTCTAGATAAAAGTAATTACATGTACAGACCAGACCCTTTGATAAAAGTAATTACATGCACAGACCAGTTCTCTTGATACAAGTAATTACATGTACAGACCAGTCCCCTTGATTAAGGTAATTACATGCACAGACAAGTCCCCTTGATAAAAGTAGTTACATGCACAGACCAGTTCTCGTGATAAAAGTACTTAAATTTACAAACCATCTGTCATTTTACCATATATATATATACACACACAACACACCATATAACTCTAACAGAAATCAACTAAGACCATGTTGGCATAATTTATGAGAATGTTTTAAATACGTATTGGGGTATTTTGTTTATAAGGTTACATAAGACAGATCACTGCTTCACATTTACTTGCAGAATGGAAACACATTAGTAACTGCAGTTCTGGTGGAATTATCTAAGGTCTTTAACTGCCATCCACGTGATATTTGCAAGTTGAGTACTTACATTATGTCAGATGGCTCACTACGTCTCCTATTGAGAACTCTGTAATCATGCGAAGCAAATTAACTGTAGCGTGTCTTATGTATGTAGACTGAAATTCTGGGTTCCACATAGTTTAATCCTCGGATCTTCATTTTTTAATGCATTTAGAATTTATATTTTTGTCTTATTTCATGAAGAATGGTTGGTTCTCTTACCAAAAAAAAAAAAGGGGGGGGGGGTGATGGGGGGTCTCATTTGAGCTATGTCAAATTGTTTTTCAATCATGCCGACTGTAAGTCGTATCTTCAGTCCTACTAATTGCTGATAAGGTAAACTGGCAATTTGACTAAAATCAGATCACAACTGTCCTACGTCAAGATCTCAAGGCGACCGCTTTGGTTATGTTCTGGTGACCGATGTTATTATCATAATCGCTAAATTGTATCAGCCAATTAGATGAAGTTTTATATCTTTACGTTTGGGAGACTGTGCAATATTACCGAATAGCATCAATGTATGCCATACAACATAATTCACTTTCAACTTTCTGAAAGCTGTATTTCCATTGCCTAATTCAAATGTCACCAGACCATAACCCCTAAGCGGTCGCTGTCAGATCATCTTCTGATTTTAATCATATTGGTAAACTGTATGGAAATTAATCGACGTCAAAAAATAAAAAAAAAATTAAAAAAATACAAACAAAATGGGCAATTAAAAAAACACACAAAAAACCCCCCAAGAAAACCCGAAAGAAAACAAGCATGCGTGAAGCATAAAAGTAATGCTCAGACAATAAGTTCAATACTCAAATAAAACAAATGAGGCACAAACGAAACAGACAAATGTAAAATGAAACAAGGCATGAATGAAACGAGCAAATGCCAAACGAAATAACTATATTTAAAACAACTAAGATTAATGCTCAAATAAAACAAGCGAGGCATAAACGGAATAGCCAAGAAACAAACAAGACACAAACGAAACAAGCAAATGCCAAGCAAAATTGAACAGTGCTTAAATGAAACAAACAAAACATAAGCTGGTTGAGCTAACGTAAAATGAATAAGGCAACAACAGTAAATGTGTGTTTCTACACTTATTATACAACACGCTTGAGAAACAAAATGAACGAAACATGATAATCAATGATCAACATCATGAAAAGAACAGAGGGCGGGGCTGCATTGTAAAGGGATATTACAACCCCCTCCCCAAAACAGCAATGAGACTGGTGGCACGTTTAAGAATCAACATTTAAGACCAAATTGGTGATAAAAGAACTAAACATGAATTGAATTTAAATAGGTAATTAATGATTTTATCCAATGTAACTCTTATGTTAATTACAGATAATGAATTTGTCCATACACCGATCAACAATATGTAATTAATGACAATCAAATCAATTAACCATTAATAATCAATTTTTTACGATTATTATGAGGACGACAATACGGTGTTTTAAATTCATTCTCTCTCTCTCTCTCTCTCTCTCTACTTTGAATGACTGAAAATTATTAACAAATACAGACATTTTATCCTCGTGTTGGGAGGAATGTAGCTTTGCTACACATACCAGCTATAAGGATGATTTTTAAATAACAAATTCAAATCTTATTATAGTGGTGAACATATAACCCTTTGAGTCGGTGAAGACTTTTTATATCAAAACTTTCGTCTTTATATATTTTTTTCGATTTGAATAGATTCTGCTTTTTTATCCTTGTGGCACAAAGACAGACTCAAGTGATAATAAATACCCATACCGTTGTAAAATATGTCACACGGTTCTGCGAATCTTAACATTTCTTTTTCTTCGTTAGTACGGTAACCAGATTCCTCCGCTCATATGGATAAAACGTGTGTATGTGTTAATAATTTTCAGGCATTTAGAGAAAGGAGAGATACACAAAGAATTTTTAAATCCGTGGGATCAGTTGCACATACAAAAATCAACATTTGCCGATTTCTTTGTGTTTCGTTTGTTTTATTTGTGTGTATTTTATTTTTACAAGCATGCTTATTTTATTTCGGCTTTTTGGGGTTGATCTGAAAATTACTTTTGTGTCTTAATTTCACATTTTGCAGAGATGGCCTTCCATAAAGCTGATGTTGAGTCGGACAAATCCAGCTTTGCTTTTCAATGGCCCAGATGACATCATCGTATGCCGCTCTGTGAATGAAGAAGATACAACGAGGGGAAACAAATCTCACTTTTTTAATGAGTTAGTTGCCACCATTCATGCCCTATTCAAAATATAACATGAAATAGCGACTAGCAGAAACTAATTTGGAGTTGAAAGAATACGATCACAAGTGGGAAACGGACAACTGAGATTCCAATGAATTGTATAGATAGTTGTAGTACAAGGAAAACACTACGAAACTGGGAATTAAGATATGATTTTAATATGTATATCTACAACTCTCTAAATTACTTAAAATGCAAACAAACTGAAGAATTCTTGACATGGTAAAGTAATCTTTAGGTGAACATTTTTTTAAAATTGCGTCTAAGATCGAGTTAGGAATACTGTCTGATTCGGATCCTGTCTGATTCGGAATCAATAACGGGCTGATTCGGCCCAAATTACAGGCTTATTCGACATAAATGAGAGTCTGACTCAGACCATGTGAAATGTTAAAAGAAACACAATAGAACATTGACTGTTTTAGTAGCTATTACTAAATTAGCATCTATAGTAATATACTAATATCTATAGTAATATATTAATATCTATAGTAATATACTAATATATAGAGTAATATACTAATATCTATAGTAATATACTAATATATATAGTAATAGAGTAATATCTATAGTAATATACTAATAGCTATAGTAATATACTAATATCTATAGTAATATACTAATATATATATAGTAATATACTAATATATATAGTAATATACTAATATCTATTGTAATATACTAATATATATATAGTAATATACTAATATATATAGTAATATACTAATATCTATAGTAATATACTAATATATATAGTAATATACTAATATCTATTGTAATATACTAATATCTATAGTAATATACTAATATATATAGTAATATACTAATATCTATTGTAATATACTAATATATATATAGTAATATACTAATATATATAGTAATATACTAATATCTATAGTAATATACTAATATATATAGTAATATACTAATATCTATTGTAATATACTAATATCTATAGTAATATACTAATATATATAGTAATATACTAATATATATAGTAATATACTAATATCTATTGTAATATACTAATATATATATAGTAATATATTAATATATATAGTAATATACTAATATCTATAGTAATATACTAATATATATAGTAATATACTAATATCTATTGTAATATACTAATATCTATAGTAATATACTAATATATATAGTAATATACTAATATCTATTGTAATATACTAATATATATATAGTAATATACTAATAGCTATAGTAATATACTAATATCTATAGTAATATACTAATATATATATAGTAATATACTAATATATATAGTAATATACTAATATCTATAGTAATATACTAATATCTATTGTAATATACTAATATCTATTGTAATATACTAATATATATAGTAATATACTAATATATATAGTAATATACTAATATTTATAGTAATATACTAATATCTATTGTAATATACTAATATATATATAGTAATATACTAATATATATAGTAATATACTAATATCTATAGTAATATACTAATATATATAGTAATATACTAATATCTATTGTAATATACTAATATCTATAGTAATATACTAATATCTATTGTAATATACTAATATATATATAGTAATATACTAATATATATAGTAATATACTAATATCTATAGTAATATACTAATATATATAGTAATATACTAATATATATAGTAATATACTAATATATATAGTAATATACTAATATATATAGTAATATACTAATATCTATTGTAATATGCTAATATCTATAGTAATATACTAATATCTATAGTAATATACTAATATCTATAGTAATATACTAATATCTATAGTAATATACTAATATATATAGTAATATACTAATATCTATAGTAATATACTAATATATATAGTAATATACTAATATCTATTGTAATATACTAATATCTATAGTAATATACTAATATATATAGTAATATACTAATATCTATTGTAATATACTAATATATATATAGTAATATACTAATATATATAGTAATATACTAATATCTATAGTAATATACTAATATCTATTGTAATATACTAATATATATATAGTAATATACTAATATATATAGTAATATACTAATATCTATTGTAATATACTAATATCTATAGTAATATACTAATATCTATAGTAATATACTAATATCTATAGTAATATACTAATATATATAGTAATATACTAATATCTATAGTAATATACTAATATATATATAGTAATATACTAATATCTATTGTAATATACTAATATATATATAGTAATATACTATTATATATAGTAATATACTAATATATATAGTAATATACTAATATCTATAGTAATATACTAATATCTATAGTAATATACTAATATATATATAGTAATATACTAATATATATAGTAATATACTAATATCTATAGTAATATACTATTATATATAGTAATATACTAATATCTATAGTAATATACTAATATCTATAGTAATGTACTAATATCTACAGTAATATACTAATAGGTTGATTTAAGCTCTTACATCAGATAATTATTAGCAAATTTTTCTAGCCGAAATCAAAATATGAGCTATCGCATTTAGACTTTCTTTTAAACCAAACTAATTTTCCATTGTATCAGTAAAGAAAATATAAAATCAGCTATTCATAGATCATGCCAGTTTCAACAATATGAAACAGGAATGCATATAACTGATCCGTTGTATTTATTGATTTCTCATCAAACTCGTGCTTTCTTCGTTTATGTATTATGCAAAGGGGTCTCTTTACCTAGCGAATCCATCACTCACGTGAATTCTGCCAGAAGTTACTTGTTTTCCCCTTGTTTCCAAGGATTTCTCGACAACAACCGCTGTCTACTGGAAATTCTAACAACGCGCCAAGACTATAAGTATTTTTTTCTTTCTGTAATCAATGAATGATCACCAATATCACAACTTCACAACTGCATGCTAACCTCTCAACTGCGTGCTTTCTTATTGTTAGATTTCCGTAACATAACGCCAGTAATTCACGCTGCGAAAATATAAATTTAACTCAAACACCAAATACAGGGAACTATATATATTTTCCTACTCTATCCCTAGGTCAGTTGAATTTTACACGTGAACTTATGTCATATTTACCATCATAGCAACAGTAAAAGGTGTTTCATAATAATGGAACAATCCCTTATCATTTATTTCGCTGTACAAAATATCAGTCTCGATCACAAATAGTTCCCATGGAGATAAACAATCAATCAACACACCATGTCCACTTATTATGCTCTGACCTGAACTCACAACGAAACTAAACCATGCCATCACGAAATCTCACGACGTTTGCCCTGGACCAGGGGTATCCAACTCAACCGACCAGAGGGCCGCATGAAGGCATTTTCGATGGCTCAAACATTTTGCGGTTTGGTCGGGCGTATGCGGTCCGCGGGCCGCATGTTTAATACCCCTGCCCTAGACATAGGCTGATTACTCGGGCAGAGGAATATTTCTCCAACATCGACTTCCCATAATCAAACAACTAATCACTAAAATCTAATAAACCTATAAAACGGAGACGTAAATTCAAATGGCACATAGGTACCGAATTCGAGCGATTGACGAAAATAAAATAATGCAATATTTGCCATTTGAAAAGAGAAAATTGCCACCAGAATATTCTGTTCAAAATAATATTAATTATGGACACATGGGATACCACCACTGTTTTTTTCATGACTCGCGATATGTCGGCCTATTCTGCGCGTAACTTTGAAAAGATGTGATGTTAATGCATTGGGCTATGGAAATAAAATACACCACTTTGGACTATGGAAAGAAAACTCACTACTTTGGGCTCTTCCTGTCAGCATTTCAATAAATGAATTATGTCAGGTTTACAGCTGTTTTACAAATATCAACGTAAAAATGGCAAAAGATGGCAAGAGATATTATGCAAACTAAACCCATACTGTAAAAGTAATTAGTAAAAGTTCATCATTTTGTAAAAAAAATAAGCTATTATGTTGAAGATGTGATGTGATGTGATTTTGGATTTTTAACGTAGCTTTAACAATTTTTCAATCATATCGCTATGATGTCTGCAATGTGGCAGTTTATAGTGATGTTTAGCACTGGGGCATCATGCCACAGACATGTAGCATGATGTCCCACCCAGTCACATTATCCTGACACCAGGCCGACCAGTCCTAACACTAACATCTTAATGCTGAGCGCCAAGCGAGGCAGTTGTTTGTACCATTTTTGTAAGTCTTTGGTATGACTCGGCCGGGGATCGAACCCACGACCTCCCGCATCCGAGGCGGACGCTCTAACCACTAGGCCACATGAGAGGTATTATGTTGAAGAGAAACAACAATTAATAGTGTGTCATGTGTTTACAATGTGAAAAAATTACTTAAGTATTTAGAAACAGACTATACGCCAGGGAATTTCTGGATAATCCCGTTCGAGCTGCAAGGTGACAAGTTGGATAGCAGACGATAAAGTAGGTGTGGGTCAACTTGCAAAATTATAAACTTGAATTAAGATGCAATATTGTTCTAAGGCAAAAATTTCCAGCTTTTAAATAATGTATTTACTTGTATGATTCTAAAATATAAATATTAAATAGGTTATTATGAGTTACAACTTCAAGAAAGTAATGGAGTGGGTCTTCATGTTGACATTTAGAAATCACATTTTGATTGTGGGTTATTTTTGTACACTTTATTAATATAACTTTACTTAATTAAAGGATGGTTGTTCATTCTTGATACAGATTGGATTCTCAACCAAAAATAACACGTGATCCAACGCTTACAGAAATGACATATCGTTGCGCAGAGTTACACGACGCTTAGAATTGGCCGACATGGTTATATATATAGTGTTAGTAATTCGTAGAACCTAAAATGACACATTATGAATTCAGAGAACAAAATTTATCATCAGGTGTTTTAACAAAGAGGGGGAAAAAAAAGAATAAAATATATTTATTCTTACGAGGTCGACAGAATTAAAAGAATATAGACGTGTGATATTGGAAAATCATATTGCATGAAACTAAATGATAAATATTACGGGACCCTCATTTCGGATTTTAGAATACACATTTTTTTTAGTACTATTTGTGTATAGTACCATAATAATAATAATAATGAGGACTTTGTATAGCGCCTAATCTTTAGAAGCTCTAAGCGCTTTACAACATTAGACAACATCTATAAGTTAAAAAAACATATAATTATATGATTACAAAAACAATCACCATGAAATTAGAAAACATTAAAAAACACGCTGAGAATATTTAATACACAGTATAACAAGGAATTCTACATAAGTCTAACAATGGGATCGACTTACCAAGATGTATCTGTCAAATAATGAGAAATATAATATTTTATACGAATATAAATGTCACATTTAAATCCAGGATGAAACTTAATAATATTTCGGATGGTCCGAATCAGCCCGTAATTTGGGCCGATTAAGCCTGGTCTGAAAAAGCTCGTTACCAAACAATTTGAAGAGGCAATTTTTATAACAACACCGGTTCCTGCAGACCACGCTAGAACGCCATTTTGTGCTGCTTTGGAATATTGACGAACACTAAACGTAACAAAATAGTACTAAAAGGTATAAACTCTACATAACATGTATTTCAAGAAAAAATAATGTTATTACTAAGATTTACTAATATGTATAGTTAGCTGCCTTCTTCCACGTCCAAGATGTAAGGGCAAGACATGCAGTGCATGACGAAAGAGAAACAACATTCAAGTCCTATTTCTTTAGTGTCACATAAGAGGAACGAATTAGATACATTTAATTCTGAATTTGCAGGCACTAACATAGGTCTATTGAGTTTTTATACCGATTTTATTAAGCCGCTAACTATAATAAATAGATGTAAGGCCATTTGACTGCCCCATTGTCAGTTTGTACCCCTTTTGAGATTTTGAAAACGAAAAGCATGAAGAATGTGTAAAATGCACAGAACTTACACATTTCATTTATTCATTTTAATTTCTTATCTCGACTGTCACCAAGTGGTCCATAATGTTATGTTCGCATTTTAGATCTAAAGGAATTTGTCACAGGTGCTCGACGCGAGCTTGATGTTGAGAAAAAAAGCAATAATCTGAAGGAAAAAAATCATACTGATTGACAAAAATACATTAGATTACCCCCCCCCCATGACCCGTTCTGACATAGGACCCTCTTTATCATAATATATAAGAGAGAAGGTACGTAACTTCCAAATACTTCGTTCAACCCATGACCCTCGATTTCCTTCTGCTATTTCTGTCTTAAAAGGTACACGACCATACTGTATGGCTTGTTTTACTCCTGAGATATTTTTCTATTCATCAAGCCATCACTGACATTTCTGCATTGTACCAAACTGAAGTAACAGGCGCCTAAAAAAACAAGATTTTTGCAGATTTTTTCTCTTGGGACAAGTGTGTGCAGATGTGAAAACCGGTGAAAAGACCTACATGTACCATGTTTGCAACTCTGTTTCCTCCTTTTTTGAATTACAGAATGGTGGTGGATGCAAAAGTAAGTTTTTACTTAACATTAACTCGATTCAACCTTATGAGTCCTGTTCCATGCAAGAATGAGACATTGTCTTCTTCACTGCACATGCATCGTATACATGCGACTCTATTTTCAAAATAAGTAAACGATGCGACACACACTTTAATGCCGAAATATGATTGGCTCAAAAGGTTATACTTCTTGTCACATGAGCTTGGTTTTGTCTAAGCAGCAAAAATGCGAGAAAATCGCACATGTCGGAGCCCGTAACTTCTATGATTTATTTACCTTCAGATTTTTTTTCTTAACATCAAGCTTGCATCGAGCACCTGTGATTTGTATTGGATAATCTGTGTTATTCACACAGCATGAGTGATTTAGTTCATAGTGGTCCATACCACTGGGTAATTCTGTTTGTGTGATTTGGATTTTTAATGTAGCTTTAACAATTTTTCAGTCATATTACTATGATGTCTGCAGTGTGACAGTTTATAATGATCTCTAGCACTGGGGCATCTTGCTGCAGACATGGTAAATATCAGCACAGCTAAAGTGATCAATTGATCAGCACATTATCCCACTTAGCAGGTGGTTGAAGCAGGACAGGCAAGCGTTTGAATTTGCTGTCTGGCTATTGCATGGATATGGAGGACTCCTGCTTAAGTGATTATCTGCATCCCAGATAAAATTGCATCCAGATATATGTAATTAAGCATTTCCAATACCTCTGTAGTGAGACCTGTTTGAAGGCTGCATTGGGTGAGCCCATTTTGTTAATTTGCATAGGTATGATCATGAAGTGGAACAACCCATTCTAGATAACTCATAGAGATGCTAGGTAAGTTTACAAGAAAAAAGTTATTACATATCATTGGCTTGAATTAGAATGTTTAAGCACATGTATTATATTTTTGACAAGTTTGAAACAAGGGCAGTGTTTCTTGGAATTCGGATTTTACTGCATATGCAGAATGCAAAGCATGATCATCACTGAAGCCCAACAAAAGTAAATTTCAGAACTCTTGGTTGATGGAGCTTTACTTTGTGAAGATGCCAGCAATAAAAAGATAAAGGGATGCAATTAATTCTTTGAACACATCAATATATATCAACTTGGTTATGACCAGAATTCACTCAGAGAATCCAGCAGAGAAGTTTGAACACTAATAACACTGGCATTACCTTCAAACCCCTTTGAACTCTAATGAATTTATATTTGAATTGTAGCTATTGCAACGCTGGGTGACAATATTCAAAAAAAGGAAATTTTGGGCATGTGGAAATGGGAGTCCAGGCCTGTGGAATTTCAGTCAGGGCTTGTGAATTTATTTAAGTTGCCAGCCCTGGGCCAGTGTCTTAAATTTTTTTTACTTTGATCACTTAAGTAAGAATGAACTTCCTTTTGCCTGGATGTCCTGACTGAGTTGCTGCTGCATATCATGGAGAATTGCTCTGCTTTTGTGTGGAGTTGCATCTGAGTTATAATAATGTTAACACATGATGCCAGATGAAATTTTTGCTAATATCAACATAAAAACAGTATATTGCAAAATGTATTAATACTACCTTATGTAGTAAGTCTAATTATTATTATGTTTTTGAATATACAGAGTGTTCAATCTAGGTTTGGAGCCAAGGGTCCAAATTAATCCCACCATGTAATCTGAGGGTGCCAATTTGAAATACAGAGGGTCAAAAATAATGAACTTAAATTACTGTAGTTAAAATTTTTGCTGAGAGAAATGTACAGGACAAATAATATAGCTAGTCAGGCTATGACAATTGTAAATAAAGTTCCTCAACATAAAGTCCATTTCATGGAAAGTACAGATTGAAATGCTTTATCTTGCTTAGTTGCCTTCCATGCAGCAAGAGCTTGGCTGTAATCAAATTCTGCAATGTTCACTTTTTTGCAGTGAAATCAGACATGATGTTTTTCCGTTTTAAAGCGGAATAATTCTGCTTTTCTCCTAACTTGGACCAGATTTTTCTTGATATAGTCCATTTTTTATATCATCTACGATCCAGTTTTAAAAAAAAACGGTCTGTCCATTCCCATTATGCAATGACCCTTGTAAATTATTCATACATATATTGTAAATTATTCATACATATATTAGTTAGCACACGACTCTTATAAAGAGTATTCTGATTGATTTTGGTCATAGGTTTAAATTCATCCATTGAATCTTCGTGTAATGGAAGTGAATCTTCGTGTAATGAAAACTGATGGCAATGGAAAGAAGAAGCATACTTGCAAAACATGGCGTCTCGGGTTGTTGAGAGAGACCACGGCGGGAAAAGTTTAAATAAAGCTTAAAAAAACATATGGGAATAGGAGTGGCCAGAGCAAAAAGTTGACTGAAATTTTGTTGGTCAATTTATACTAAGACTGAACGCTAGAGGACTGGCATTTTGTGACCTCTGCAAGAAACATCTGAATTACGGTAATCGCATTTCAAAGAGTTTGGAACAGCACCTACAAAAGAAGCTGCATATGGAAAAATTGAAGCTCAGAAGGCATCTGGAAAAAGTGTAATTGACTGCTATAGGAAGAAAGATTTCTTGCATGAGAGAATAGCTGTAGCCATATGTCAGAATAGGCGCACTGTATGTCGCCAGTACAAGGACCTGCTTGAAAGGAAAAAGGCTCTCATTGAGAAGGAAGAGAAACAATTGCATATTGACAAAAAAGTCGGTGGTGACAAAAAGGCAGGCTAAAGAAATCTTTGACTAAGCTGCAAAAAGAGCTCGACTGGCATATCAACAGATTGTGTCTATTGGAAAAAAAGACAAGTGAATGTATGGGATTATTTGTATATAGTTAATGTACTTGGGTGTTTATTTGACAGATTTGTTATGAAAAGAGAGAAGTATTATATATTTGCTGCAAAAATTTTGAAATTATTGTGACATAATTACAATGTGAACACTGGCATGCACATGAAATAACTCATGTGACTATAAATATTGTGAAATTATTCAAGTTGAACATTTTTGGTAAGTTTATTAGTTTTTCAAATGATTATTATGGTTTATTTTATGATCATAAGTTGCAACAGAAGCATTTTTTTAAAGTGTAAAATCCAGTTTTGGCCGGGGGCCTTCATCTCCCTGGAACCTCGGATTGGCTTGTTGCCCCTCAAAGACCACATTGATAAAGGACCCGCAAACCCCCTTAAAAAATTTTCAGCTTTTTTATTATTATTGAAGACCAAAATCATGTCTGTGAAATTCTCATGAGCTTGCTGAGGCTGTCTGCTGACAGTCCATTTCTGTTAGAATTTGTTTAGTCATTTTATATTTAAAATCTATGCTCACAGTCTGCAGTTTATAGTGGTGCAAGTTAAGCAATGTTAAGGAAATTAGAAAATGGGTCACCATGATGCCTGTGTAAAAGTTTTCATAATACGTGTAATATCACAAGGATTTTTTCGTTGCAACACAATGGGCTTCATAAGCACCCATTCTGATTCCACTGCAGCTTATCAGTACTGTAAGTGATGGCTCGAGTGGCGTAGTGGTTAGAGTGCTTGCGTTTGCTGCAGAAGGTCATGGATTCCAACCCCGGCTCAGTCATACCAAAGACTTGTAAAATGTAAAAATAATAATAGCTGCCTTGCTATGCGCTTAGCATTAGGAGGTTATTATTAGGACTGGTTGGACCGGTGTCAGGATAATGTGACTGGTGTGTCATGATGCTACATGACTGCAGCATGATGCCCCAGTGCTAGACATCATTAAAAACTGCCACATTGCAGACATCAAAGTGATATGACTTGAAAATTGTTAAAGCTTCGTTAAATATCCAAATCATATATCAGACAAAAATGTAAGCAGATTTCACAGGCTTTTCAGAACTTTAGTTTTTACAAAAGAAATCAATTTCATCCTTTCCTTACTGTTTTTTTCTGGTACAATTTTTCACAAAAAAAAGAGGATTAGCTGCTGTTTGTACAGTTGAAATCATTCCTGTTCCTGCCTTCAGAGTTTGTTGATTGTCCAGTAGCATGACAATTTGAGTGTATCAGAGCATACATGCCAGGTGTCAGCATAAGTGGATTATGATCCAGCATTGCACTGTTAAGATGGTTTTTTGTCAGTAGGAACAACAGATTTTTTCAAGTATCATTAGATACATTCCAGTGCATTTTATATCCAAGCTTCCTTTTTAAATGTTCAGTTATTCATTTCAGTTATGCTTTACAACTGCTGTTAACCATGGAAATATTGTATTTGGTGCAAATGAATGATCATCTTTTTTCATATTTTTTTATAGATAAAAATGGGAGACGATGATGGATTTGTCATCAGGCTACGAGGACTCCCATGGTCAGCTACAGAACAAGAAGTAGTCCAGTTTTTTGGAGGTTATAGGCATTCATCTTTTTTCTGTTGTCACACATATATATATATATATATATATATATATATATATACACACACACACACACACGTCACATCTTACTAATTGAGTTTGTTAAATTCATGTAAGTCTTTCCATGGCTGGGAAAATTTTCATTGCACAGTTCCACACTCTGTGTACTTGAGATTGATTTCATTAAATATACAGTCCTTAGTATTTAGTATTAAAGTTAATGTTAGAACACTTACTGGACATGTGTGGATTTCTAAAAATAAAAACAAAGATATATAATTTTTAAGGACTTTTTGTGAAAATATAAAGCAACAATTTTACAACATATGTAGTTAAGCTAGAATTTTTTGTTCTTGAAGTTTAAATGAGATACATGCAGATTTATATGAATTTCAATATTTACACTTGTTACTGGCGATATATCCAATACATGGTCATGTATTTAATTCAGATGTTATGGGTGGGACACATAAAAGAAGTCCACATTGATTTAAAACAAGACACATTTTCAGAGTTATTTTTACTGATTCCATCCAGAGAGGGTTGTAAGCGAATATTGATAAGACTAATTTCGTCCAGGAAAAATAACCTCAGAAGACCTGGAAATTTTGTTTCAGAATGTAAGGTGATAACATTGACGAGTATGATCTTTATGTGTAAATGTTGTTAACCTTGAAGCATAATGCAGGAAAGTTTGGTTACAATATTGTCTGCATTGATATACAAGATCAAGGTCTCTGGTGATATTTTAGGTACAGTTTGCATTTGTCCTTTACAAACAATTTAGCTGAACATAATGTTTACCATCACTGCTTTATTCTTGGATTACACATCTGAATTTTTTAAATATCTGTTTTCCAGCTTCAGAATAGAAGTACTTACTATTGTTAAACCTTAATGAAAACTGCTTAAAGGAAACAATCACTTGCATGACTGATAATATCTTATTAGGGTAAGCAGGCCTGCATGTAGTTGACTTACAACATGAACTCATGTTCCTTTTATTGTTATTTTCATATTTTGTATCCATTAAATGTAGTTTTGGTTAATATTTCCATAATACTGTGGCTTGCATCTACTTCAGTTGAACAGGTATATTTGTAAACCTTAAAACTGAGAATTTAAACTGAAATTTGATTGGGAGGGCAGGTTCTTTCATAAGTATTCTGTAATCTCATGCATGAAAAAAGTATTGTCCTTTATTTAATTTTCATCTTAATGAGGTTTTAAAGTATTTATTTACCATTCAAGCTTCAAAAAATTATTTTAAAATTCGTTTCACACAAAAAATAAAAATTCTTTAGTAATAGAAGTTATACTCTAGCAAGAGTTTTACATGCATTCTCGATACAAGCAGATATTTTAGTTGTTGTTGGAAATAATCCAAGAAGGAATATCATTTATAGTAATCACCAATATCATTCAAGGCTTTTCGTTGTTTGAAGATCAATATTTTTAATAAGAAGTGGTTTAGTGAAAATTTTATTGAATCGAATGTATGATAAATTATGTTTTCAGAAGTAACTTCAGCTACATCAGGAAAGTGTTTGTGGCAGTAAAGCATATAACTAGTGTGTCTTGCAGATAATAGAATAAGTACATGAGCCATGTTTTTTTAGTGCTATTGGTCATAGATGAGAAGAGTTTATGGGATGTCCATCATCTAATATAAATACTTCTGTTAGCACTTTTTTTTAAAAATTGCTACTGCTAAAGTATTTAGAGGAATGCCAGGAAACTTTACATGCCATGGGCAAGTTGGTCTTGAATGAAAGTAGTGGTGCTTGAAATCTGGTATGGCCATTTTGGAAATCTTGTTATCTTCATTATGGAGGATCATATCAGAATGAGGTTTTACTCAACAGACTTGCAATGTCTTGTTGGTCCTCCAAAAAAAAAGTACTGATCTGATATCCAATATGATTACCATTACAGCCATCTTGAAAGTTTTTTTTATTGAAACTACTCCAGTATGTCACCAAACATAAAGGGCACCACCTACCACTGACAGACCTTCAAGTTCATATGTGTATCGATAATGTATCATATCTTGTGGGCGTGTGTTGTGAATTGTATCAATAATAGGTCTATCATTTCACATAGCTGTGACCAGGACAGTCTTCTGGGCTTTTCAGTTGAATAATAGCTTGGTCCCATACTCAGATTGTCCATTTTTCAACCATGGGCAAAGGGGATTTCAGCTCCTGACTGTCAATACATGTTTTAGATATATTCTTTAGTAGAATTACTATACCCCCTCCCAAAAAAAAAACCAATGAAAAAAATGCACGAAGATATTAGATATTGATTGCAGTCAACTTGATTTTTCAGATGAAGTTGAAATTGTTGATGGGGAAGATGGGGTTCATTTCACATATTCTCGAGAGGGCAGACCAAGTGGTGAAGCTTTCCTAGAATTGACTTCAGAAGAAGACATGGAGAAGGCTCTCAAGAAGCACAATGAACACATGGGGAACAGATATATAGAAGGTATGTTGAGTCAGGGGTCAAGCTAGACTTGAATTTTAGGGAGAAGTGACTTCTCCTTTTGGACAGAACAGGGAAAAGTAGGAGCTGAACAGGGAGAAGTGGGGCCTAAACAGGGAGAAGTAGGAGCAAAGCAAGACATGCAGTATATGTGCATGTGTTTTTTTCATTCTCTTAGTTGAATTATGGCATCTATTTCCCAGTTTAGTTCTTCAGTGTGTTGTCTGTCAACAGTTACAGGAAAGTTTTACGACAACAAAGAAATTAGAACGAACAGTATGATCTGAAAGATGTATGCATTTTCTCCTATGTACATGGTGCAGGGGTTGTTTCAAACTAGTTTAGAAATCTTTTCAAATGACATTTTGCAATGAACTTTCAGAAAGTAAAAATAAAAAGAAATTCTTGATTGATTAAGGGTAGTTGATTAAGCATTTTTACTAACTTGTACTAACTTGAAATTACAGTCCATTGATATGATTGCAAATGAAAGGGGGTCCTGAGTGGTCTAAAGCACTCTCTGTTACGGATCACTGCCATCTCACCTCTGTCTGCATGGGTTCAAGTCTCGGAAATAGCCAATGTTGGTATGTGAGAAAGCTTGCCAGTAGCTTCTCGTGGGTCGGTGGTTCTTTCCTGGGTTTTTCCGGGTTCTTCCTCCACCATTAATACTGACCGCCATGTATAGCCTATCGTATGCTGAAAAATGGCGTTAAACCCTACAACAGCAACAGCAACAAATGAAAGATTTTATTATTTGTCTACACACTTGGTGTAACATAAAGCATTGGTTAAATAGTATTTGCTTTGATGTTTTTTCTTCTTTTTTTCCTTTGTATTTTCACAACAAATTAGTAAACTCAGAATACAGTCTTGACCTTAAAGCATCTCTTGTCGAATTCCACAACATAGCATTGTCCTGTATATTTATGACCTACATAATTGGTTTTAAAGCTAAATCTTTAATGTAATAGTCTCAGCTTTCTTACAAATTGTATATTTTCCTGAATATATTTGCCCAATGGTTTACAAAAAGAGACAATCTAATAAAACAGTACTTCCCAGAACTTCAATGTCTGCCATTACAGTTCTAACCTGATTTTTGTCAAGAAAATAATGTACATGCGGCAGTTAAAATATTCGTGTTCCGATTATATTCTTAGAACTCAAATTGCTATTTACATAAATTTAAGTTTAGAAACACAAGGTCGTAAGTTTTTATCATGTAAGGATAACTTGTGGAAATCGGGCAGTATAGTTGCTAACTTACTCAGGAAATGGTTAATGGTCAATCAGCTATCAAAACACGTGCCTGTGAATGTGCAAGAGTTTGTTGGCGTAATTGATTATTAACACCAACTAGTCGATGGTTTGCAGCCTACATTTCGCCTTGAGCTATCTAACATAACACTGGAATTAACCTGGCCAAGGCGAGGGATCATCTAAAAAAGGATGGTCATTCAATGTTTCTATAAAAAGAACATCACAGGACAAAGTTGTTTTCGCATTCCTAACGGAAGGTGAAGTTTACACTTTTTAGGCAACTTTTAGTCACCTACTTTGCCTGGTAGCATGACCCCTGATGATTCTGGTATGCTTTCATTATCATTTTAATTGCATTACTATATTATCAGTCACTGTTACTTTGCTTACTTTCCAGGACATAAAGCCCTCGTCTGTTCTCACAATTTCAACTTTCCATTAAAACAGAGAATCCATAACCAGTCTAACTTCTGTCTTCTCATGCAGGATATGCTTCAAAATGCAAAGATGTCTTCAGTCTGCGTTCAGATAACTGCCTTTGCTTGCCTGATTGACAAATTATTTAAAATTTTCATTTAATTGAGTGTTTATCATCTGTCCTTGCTTTGATTGAGAGTTTAGCTCTCTTGATATTTAGGGAACGTTATTCTGCTTCTTTTTGTTCTGGTTTTAGATAAACAATTCCTCCAATATGGTAGTTTCAGAATTTTAATTGAGTACTTGCATTCACAGTAATTGAATGCATTTTTGCTTAGGGTAAGTATTACTACCCATGTGTGGTTCTGAAGTCTTAATTTTCTTTTTTGCATGTCATTTTTTGGAAGTAATAATTAACAGTACTTGCTTAGGCAGTGCCCTTGATTTTTGTTTATCACTTGTTCACATTTTAGTAATTTTGAAATTTTATGATGTTGAGAATATCATTTAATTTCATTTTGATTAATCCCTTGCAGTGGTTATTATGGGCTACTCAGTACTTTTTTAAGATGACTAAAAGACCATATTGTTGATAAATACATGCTTTATTCATTTCCTATCCTACAAGTAACGATGCTTTTTTTAAATTTAATGTTCCTCATGACAACTTGGCCATATAAGGGAACACGGGTATCAACAAATTATTTTCTTCAGAGCTAATTCTTATTACCACTGTTCTTGCTGTAATTGAGAACTAGAACTAATTTATGTTTTATCTGGAAAGCTCTTATTTACGTTGCCCTCCCATTTGTCATTCAGTTGTGATTGGAGAAACTATGTCAATGATACTGCCATTAGTTGACCATCTTGTAGTTTAACGTGTGATTTTATTGGCATATGAATATGACATTGAGTGGTTATATCCCAAGAGGTATTTCATCAAATGATTGGCTCAAAAATTTGTACGAGAGTACAAGGTTCATTATGAAGTGTAATGTTTAACACCATTGAGATTAATTCCCTCAAAAATTTGTTTTTTATGCTTTTGTCATTCACAGTTTTCAGATCTAAAAAGAGTGAGATGGAATGGGTCATCAAGCGAGCAGGGCCAAACCAAACAACTGGCACTTCAGAAGCAGTTGTTCGGTTACGAGGGCTCCCATTTGGTTGTTCAAAAGAAGAAATTGCTCAGTTTTTCACAGGTAACATCCAAGGAAATTATTTTGAATCCATTGCAACTTTTTAAACCTCAAAAGCTCAGTTTACATATTGCTAAAGGAAAGTCTGTCAGATGTATCAATAATACATATATTACCGTCGTGTTATAATTGTTGATAAAACTTACCTTTATATTGCTCACGGTTTCAATTTTTGTTCTCAACCATCCTTGCAGTCATGTATTGCCTGCAAGCATAAGTGAATGTAGTACCACATTTCCAATTGTATTTACAGTGTTTATGGCATTGACAATGATGTTTTTGCATTTTGTTATAAATTTGGATGTATTGCATTATAAAACTTTATGCCTGGATTCATCTGGAGTAGTACAAATTTGTACCTACAGTGGGTTACATGCACAGTGGTCCCCTTATTATAAGGTCACCCCTCTTGTAGCAGGAAATTGATCTTATAAGATGGGTTGTACTTTTAAATGGAGATAACATAGATCTAAATAATAGTTACATCCAAAGTATGAAAGACAACTATAAAACACAGATGTGCTATGGAATCAATGTGGTTGAATTATATTATTGTTATTTAAAATAATTATGAATACGTTATCAGTTGTGCAAAACCATCTTGTCATAAAAGTCAAGTACAAACATATGGCTGTAACTATCATTGTCCATTTGTGTATTCAATTATTGTAGAATGTGTAATCAGCAATTTAGTTTTCAAATTTCACAGCGTTGATCAAAGGACTATCCCTCTTTTTGTCGAGTCTAATTGCTGTCACTTTTCCTTCTGAACTGAGAATGTTAGGCGATATTTTGTACATTTTGCAACAACTTATTATTTACTAGCAGTTTATATTTTACAGGAAATGCTTTGTGTTTACAATGGAAGCGAGCTTGTCACTCGATCAACTTCTTATAGTCTTGTACAGTTTCAGACATGTTTAGTAAACTTTGAGAGAGAAGACACGATAGCTAAAGTACCATTTGGATTTTATGGAAAAAGGTTAGCTGGGGGTGGGGGCATTTAAGAAGGGGACCACTGCATTTACAATATGTGTATTTTTAGCATTTTAGTTCCATTTCACAGATACTTTGCATGTACAGTTAGTAAACTTTATGAATGCACTTCTCAAAGAGTACTGCTCTTAAGTATCATAAGCAGGTTATATTGAATCGGTCCAATGACTACATTTATTTCCTTTTTATGCCTCTGCCATATATATATGGAGGGGGCATGTAATGGTGCCTGTGTCTGTTGGTCATGTCACATCCCATCACAGATTTAATTTCCAATCCAGTTTTGAATCCCTTCATGTATAGAAATTTGATCTGGGGCTTTACATTTTTCAAAAATATATGTCAAGATGGATTCTTGATGTTTTCCTCCACAGTTTTACTGACTTATGGTTATTTGTTATTTTTTTATTTTTTTTTGTTTCTGCACAATAACTCTAAGGACTCGATAGATTGAAAGTCATGGTATATTTAAAGTTTTGTACGGGACTTTGCATGTAGGTCAGGTTGAGGTTTTTCCATTTTATGGCCGAGTTTTACAAAGTTACATCTTTTTGACTTGGAACATTACTCTTAAATTTTGTTTGCACAAAATAACTTTCAAAGGACTTGATGGATTGAAATAAATTTGGTATGATGTTTGACATCAAGAGTCCCAATATAATTGTTTATTTCTCACCCTTTTCAGTTAAAATTTTATGAAGTAATGGCTCCTGTTTGGCTTGAAACTTAGATCTTCTGTTTTGCTATTGTTCAATAGCTTTTGTAGGGTTTCATGGATTTGGTTCGAGTTTTGTTAGGAAGACAGTGGTCAGGTTTGATCATTATCATTTTCTTGCCAAATTACAGTCCCCCTTTAAATTTTTTCAAATGAGATTTGTTTCATCTCATAAGCATTTTAATTTGGCATGGGTGTTAACTAAAGGAGACTAAAAATATATTTTGTTTTCACCTCTTTCTGTCCCAATTTTACAGAGTTGTGGCCCCTGTTTTACTTGGAATTTTGCCCTACCATTTTGACTTTGCAATTTTTGAAGGACATCATTAATTGAAACCAATTTTCTATGAGGCTTTTTATTGAGAAGACCTTGCTTTACTTTGATTTTTACTGTTTTCTGGCAAAATGTATATGGGGTTATGGCTTCTATATGACTTCCACTTTTATCCTTTAATTGCGTCATATTGGCAGTTTATCATTGGACATAGGACAAGTGTATAATATTATTCTGTATTTTTTCATGCACTGTTTAAGAAGACATTCTACAGGATACCAGTTTTATGCTGAAGTTTTTTTTGTTAAGCTCTATGGCTTGCAGGCATTTGTTATGAGCTCCTGGAAAGGTACCTTTTTTATCTGAATGATAGTTAGAATTGTAAAGTATATTTGTATGTATTAGTGGCAGGGTCACTGATAATCATAAATTGTATTTGTGTAATTAGCTCTTTTTATATAATTTTTTTTTCCTTGCATGATCTTAATTCTCTATTACATGAAACCTGTGTGGGCAGTAAAATAATAGAACCTTGTACTTGTCAAAATATGCAGATATGCTGAAATACTGATGATCTATAAAACCATATATTGATGCAGTGTACATAAGATGCTATGCCTATAACAAGGATGCTGTTCTATTTCTGTTGGGTCGGGTGTATAGGGTTGGAGATAGTACCCAATGGGATTATGCTACCTGAGGACCGACAGGGGCGCAGCACGGGGGAAGCCTATGTCCAGTTTGCTACCCAAGCCATTGCAGAAGAAGCTTTGAATAAACACAAGGAAAGAATAGGGCACAGGTGGGAGGATGGGGCCCATGAAGGGGTGTTCCCATGATCTGTCATGCTCTTACTCTTGGTTCTTTTTCACTGCTATGGGCTCCACTTTGTCAGTTCAAATCGAATTTGTCTTCAGTTCACATATATAATGCTGTTATTAATTAAGAGAAGGTTGTTATAATAACTTCTGTTTAAGAAGCTTTGACAGTAAAGTTGTACTGTATCCTTGTGATGTTGAATAAAAGGTTTTTACTTGAACCTTGTTCTTATCCCATAACAGTCTCTGCTATTTTCTTCCAAGATTTAGTTCGCTTTTGCAGAATTTTTTCAAGTATGTTGATTGCAGGCCAGAAATGTTACTAATTTATGTCCATCACTCTTAAGTTGTAGTTATTCCAGCCTCTTGTACATGGCTGTCACAGAAGTAGTATGCAAGAAACTATTCATTTATTTTTTTCTGGAATTAAAAATGATGTAATGCTCTCAACTGCCTTCATGTGACCTCCAAATTTAAATGGAGGAATGCTAGTGAAATTCTAGGTAATCACATTGGAGCCCATAGACAGAATTGTTTTATTATTGAATTTATGTCTGTATGATCTGGGTTCCCTCAAAAGGGGGCTGCTAGAAACTTGAATATCCTAAGTTCACAAAGAATTGGATATTTAATACATTGTCAGATTGAGTTGCAGTCATAAAGGTAAAATGAAAGCTTTGATACTTTTAGCTTTTGTGACTGATTTTGATACATGCTTGAAAATGTAGGATGTGAAAATTTGAGTTTTCAGAAACAAATTTAAATAATTAACCTCTGACTGCTAATTTTGGAAAAGCAATTCTTTGTGAAAATGGGATCTGTGTAACCAATTATTAATGGAGGGTCTTCATGGAAGGACGGGACTTTGATGACTACATAGATGTAACTGAGGGAGGAGGAGAATGGGAATGATGTCGGTCCCTCAGACAAAGGTTTGGTATGGACGGAATGGGGCATGTGGGGGGCGTCAAAAGGATATCTGCAGTGCTTCATCTTCTCAGTATGATTCAATATGAGTTAATTTTATATTGAGTACTGAAAATGTGTAAAATAGGTAAGATTGCCAGTGAGGAAGTTCTCTTCGTCTTGTAGCTGAACTCTCTCATTTGATATTTTTTTATATTCCTATTTATTATTATTTGCTCATATTTTGAGATTGTATTGTTTAAAGTGTGACGAATCTTTTAAAAAATGCAATAAATTAAAACGGCAGTGTTCATAGTTATTTACTAGGCAGACGTTGAATGCCATTGATACATGATATTTATAGGCATGGTCATTGTTAATGGCACTGTGTACTGCCTAATGAATATAAATGACTGTCCCTGTCAAATGTAGGGAAAATGCTGGAAAACCAAGTTCCATTCTCTGTTATTAATTTTTTTATGATGTCAAGGACAAACATATAATTGAACATAATTCAGAATGGCACATATTTTCTGTTTCTCTGCATCTGGGAATTACTGTGAATCTGTTTTGAAAGAATTTATCTATTATTGATGTTGCAGTGGCAAAAATAAATGTTGGCATCTCATGACCACAGTATGTTTAATTTATTACTATGGCTACTGTTGATTGTATAATAGATGGTAGTAAAATATGGGTACATTTTGAGAGAAAGACTGAAAGAAGTTGAACTTTGATGTAATTTTCCAAAATTGCACGTAGTAATACCATACATCTGTCAGGTTTTACAGGGTTAAAATATGCATACATGTGTAAGAATATAAATAAAATTAAAGCAATATAATCAGCATTTTTCCCATGTTTTCCTTGTATGCATGTATTCAAAGTATACTAGCATGGTCTTTGACTTTGTAGGTACATTGAGATCTTCAAGAGCAGTTTGCAGGAAGCATACTCAGCAATGGGGATTGGAATGGGTGGTGGAATGGGACAGATGAGACCAAGGCCATTGATGGGAATAGTACGTCCCAGTCCCTATGACCGCTCAGAACGATTTGGTGGCATGGGCGGAATGAGCAGCATGGGTAGTGGAGGCATGGGAATGGGATCATATGGACGAGGTCGTGGAGGAAGGAATGTCAAAGGTAAAAATAATGTGGATCATCCACTTTTGGGAATCTAGAAATGGATTCACAAGTTTGGCATTGAACATTAAAATAATAATTGGAAATAATTGATATAATCTCCACTGATTTCAGAACTTTGTGGCATATCTTTTCTTGTGTATCCAACATAACTTTGTAGATGCACAGGAGAAATAAAGATGCATTATGCACATGTGCACCCAGGATTCAGGCACTGCTTTCTCAAACAAAAATCTACAAAAGAGATGTTCTAGAGATTCTTCAGAGTTACATGTGCTTTCTTTTCTTGTTCTAGGGTTCTATGATGACGACTTTGATGACTACAGTGGCGGTTATAGTGGAGGCATGGGAATGAGTAGTGGCATGAGTATGGGAGGAATGAGTATGGGAATGAATCGCCGTGGCAACATGAGGCAGCAGCGGGTGATGGGTAGTCGGATGGGAATGGGTATGGGCAGTGGAATGGGAGGCAGTGGAATGAGCATGGGAGGGATGAGCACCGTGAACAGGGACCGTGGAGCTGTCCCAGGTAGTCACTACGTTAGCAAAACTGGACACTCAGTTCACATGCGAGGACTCCCTTTTCAGGCACTGGAATCAGACATAGCTGAGGTGAGAATTATTCTATCACTTTTTATATGATCACTGCATGATAGAGTATATTTTGGTATGCCAGTTTTTGTCCATCTGTCATGATGTTTGTAAATGATCTGGATTCTGTGTTTGAACCTTTGCTTTACACACTTGAACAAATCTCTGAGGGTGGATTGCCTTAGGATTCTAAGAAGCCAGTCAGTTTTGGGAGTCTAAAGTCCAAATTCAGAGTCTGAGCAAGCAAAGCAATATTTTCTCAGTGTAGTACAGTAACTTGAGTTCTATTTGACACAACTCTACCAAACCTTACAGCTTCATAATAGATGCAAACAAACTGATTGGTTGTGAGTTGTAAAAGTTAAAGGTCAAGGACATTTTATTCAGGAAAGAGAAGAAAGTGTGTTGATGTATAACTTAAGTTTGTTTGTTTTATAGCTTAGATAAACCTTATAATTCCTTTTAGGGCCTCAGTATTTCTGAGGATTGATGTTAGAGATAGTATACAATTGCAGGCTAGCAGAAACTGCAAAGATCTAACTAACCCCTTCCATAACAGGAACAAGAACTCTACAGCTGAACACTGCATACTGGTATTCTGGTCTTGTTTATATGTCGCGTTTTGATGATATATTCTCTGATTAGTCATTGCATTATCAGTGGGATAACCCATTGGTAAATATGTTTTAGTAGGCATACCATTTGGATAGTCTGACTTGCCAGTGTGTATTACACATGATCGTAATATTCAGATATTTTCCAAATGAGTAAGCCCAACATGAGTATTTGATGGATCTTGAACACCTCTTACCTGAATAATCACATGTGTGAGACTAAACTTGTATATGAGCATATTTTCATAGATGTGAATTTTTCTTCTTTACACTTCTTTCAGCATACATGCCACCCAATAAGCTTTTTGACATAATCATTACACTTTTTTCAGTAAATTATACCTTACACGTAAATTTATTCAGATTACGTGTTTTTGATATATTCCCTCCCCCCCAAAAAAATTAATAATTTGTTTTCTTGTTTTTATTAACATCCCATTAATTCCACAGACCTGATTCTAGAAAAGATGACTTCTGTGTAACCTATGACATAAGAGTATGCTTGTCCATACACTTGCATGCACTTTCCTAACAGTATTATGTTCCGTTTATAGCAGCTGTACTAATTCCAAGAAACATGCTGGTTTCTACTTTCAGTTTTTGACCTTGGTTTCTATTTAAAGCAGCTGTGTGGTCTAGTTGGGAGCGAACAGACTGGTTTTCTGACTTTTAATCTTTGCTCGCAGATTTTTTGTTCTAATTCATATCTGGTACAAAACCAGTCTGTAGGTATTTGGTGCTAAAAGTCAAGTCATATTTATTCTAGTCGATGCATGTGTTAGAGCAAAAATATTTTTCAAATAATGTCACAGATGAATTAGGAAAAGATGAAAAACCAATTCAGAGATGAATACATAATTTTCACAATACAGTGTTCCATTTTAGGGCAGCTTCATGCCCATTGCATGGTGTGTGGAAAGGATTTTAATACTGGTCATGGTGGTAAAACAAAGAAAGAAACCTTGAATTAGCTTGTTTTTCTAACTCCAAAACTAAGGTAACTTCTTTTTTTTTTTTTTTTACAGCAGAACTAAATTGTGGACATGAATTATCTAAATGCAGAGGCATTATCTACAGAGTTCTTAATAGGACACAGACTACCCCTAGCGGTACAATACTACATTGGTTCTTTGTTCAAATAGATGTTTCCTGATTGCAGGAAATATGCATGTGCAAGAACAAAATCATCTAATATTGTTAGGTGTTTAGTAGAAGATAGTTCACTTAAAATTGCAGGAGCCATGAAAATTGGGCCGTTTAGTATCGCAACAGTCAGGAGTAGTGATTATGACAAAACAAAAGTTGTACCCAGTCAGTGTAAGAGACTTTTACAGTGAAAAGGGCAAAGTCAGAGTGCTCTTTCATTACCAGAATTAACAGTAGATTCCACTGGAGAAAACATTTTTTTTATTTGCTTGATAATGCTTTGGCAGAACTGTGTAGGGTTTTCAGCTGATACTGCATCAGTGATGACTGGAATTCATAAAGTAGTTGCATTCTATATTTTGACAAATGTCTCATTGCACATATGAGGTTGTCTCTGTCATATGATGCACCATGCTGCAAGAAAGGCTGCTGATAAATTAGGAGAACCCCTGAAGTATCAAGTTGGTACTCTACCTGACAATGTACTTTATGCGGACAGAGTTGATTTTTTTCGTCTTATTTCCCAGCTAACAGACCCAGTAACAGGAAGATATAAATTTCCTCTGCTTTGTTGGGTTATGAAAGGAACATTGGTTCTTTACCATTCTAATGCAGACTGTGAAAGATTGTTCATTATTGTGAACAAAAATAAAACTGAATTCAGATCCAGGCTCTAACCCAGCACAGCGCTCGACTTGTGTTCAGAACATTCAGTCTCAGCTGGTACAAAGTGTTTTGAAATGCAGTATGAGAGTATGTTGCTTTTTAAAGCTCAAAGTGTTATATATGAAAACTTGAAGCTGTAATTGATGTTAAAAGTCCAGAGGGAAAAGTAAATCATTTTATACATATGCTCATTGAATTTTTATCATGTTATATGTGGATTACTCTTGTTCTGCTCAGAATACTCTTTTTGTCCACCTGGATTACGCACTTTCCTAGCCAAGGGTTGGCATGTATGTATCAGATATGTATTCCTATCACAAGAAATACAATTTGAAAAATGGCGTTAAACCCTACTAGAACAATAAAAACAATTTGAAAATATATTGCCTGCATTTATTGGATATCTTGAAAATATTATTTCCATTGTCAATGCTGTTAGAAAAGTTAGAATGCATATAAAGTCAAAATCAATGACAAAGACTTATGATCTGAAGTTTGCCGATATAGCACAGAAGTAGAAAAGAAAGTGTAAACTAGTGAAATGCATCCTACATCCAGTGCTTGGTCACTTGTGTGGTAGTAGAGGTCTGCAACCAATTAAGCCTTCAAGACTCGAAATATGAAAGGATAAAAGTGCTCTGAAAAATTTACCATGATGTGTGCACATGACCTTGGACCACACAGTATAGTGATTGGAGGACATTTCAAAAATACAAGTACTGAGCTAAATCTTGTTTATGGTTCTTTCTTTATTTTCATTATTCATGTCGATGCCTGGTAAATTAAGATAAGCTTTATTTAATGTAAGTCAACTGTGTGACCACCTGGAACTTGTTGATGGAGGTGTAGTTCATAGCACATTTTAAGCGTACCCACGGTCCACTTTGTAGAAACCTTACACAACGTCCCCTCTTCTTGCAAGAGGATTGTGGGTTGGCGGATTGTACCTGCTTTCAGGGGGGCCCCGAGTGGCCGAGTGGTCTAAAGCGCTCACCGTTCCGGATCACTGCCACCTCACCTCTGTCTGCGTATGTTCGAGTCCAAGGCTTGGCTAGCGTGGGTACGTGGGAAAGCCTGCCAGTAGCTTCTCGTGGGTCGGTGGTTCTTTCCTGGGTTTTCCAGGGTTCTTCCTCCACCAGTTATACTGGCCGCCATATATGGCCTATCTTGTGCTGAAAAATGGCGTTAAACCCTAGAACAACAACAACAACAACCTGCTTTCAGGGTGTCCGCTTAATTTGGTTATTGTTATCTAGAGGTTGACCACCCTCAATGTTATTGCCTGGTTTGAGTAAATATAAATATAAGTGGTGTAAACAACAGTTTAATCAATTACATAAAACAACTGAGAATTCATTACATCAGGAATATACTCTGCTTTTAGAAATAAAACTTTCACCGAATTATAAAGAACACAAATATATTTAAATAAAGTAGCCAGTCTGTTTTATGATAGATTTAGTTCATCATAGGATCAAGTTTACAATAGAAGTCAATGCCTTGTACAGTTGCATAACCTGCTTCGTTCTCTCCACTTCCACTGTAGCTGTTCCTTCGACCTCCCTCTGTGTAGCACGTAGATTCACAGATACCTGGATCTCAGGATAATACGTCTCAGAGATAGTACGTCACAGGATATGTCTCACTTAATATGTTGCAGGAGCTATTTTCTCCCTTTGAGCTTTCAGTGTTCCTCGCTTCTACCACCAAATTTGTTTGTTGGTTTTTCTCTACAACAGTCCTCTTGGATAAGTTTTACAAGAAAATTTCTCCATATTTACTCTCAAGAGTCGTCTTACACTTGTTTTCTCTTGCAGAAAAGCTTTGATTAAAATTTTCGAGGTGGCGATATTAAAACTAGGAAATTTAGTGTGGGAAATGCGTAACCAATCAGGATCAGATATATCTGCTGCCTTTTTCCATAGGTGCCAGTCTTGTTCAACTTGACCTTGTAGTTTGAGTAACAGTGTTCTGCGATCTTTTAATTTTGACCTTTACAATGTGGAATCGAAGTTAGTTTTTGTCTCCACTAGTCTTCTGTTGGCTAAATAAACGAATGCTTAATTAAGAATGAAATTGTCCCCTAGAAAAGACATTACTGATCATGGAAGTACATAGCTGCCAACCCTCGCGAATTTGGTGTGAATTTCACGACTTTTTAAGCAATTCACGGATTCACGCCGTAAACCAAAAATTCACGTATTTTCCAATCCACAATTATTTTTAATTTTTAATAAAATAACCGATTTCCTGTTAAGCGCTTTTCGTGATATTCGCAGTTGCCGAAATGGTCCGGTACTGCTGGTCACGATATTAGTAGATCTACAGCCGATTAGTACAGTTGGCCCGGTAGCAAGCATTTTAGCCTCTTTTAATCTATATGTATAAGAGTAGTTTTACAAATGCTTTTGAGAGAAACTGGGGCTTAACCGGAAATTTGCTCCGTGCATGCGTCAAAACACTGATTTGAGTTACCGTTCAGCCTCGCATGTAAGATTTTGAAAATGTCTTCACCACCAAGGAAAAAGAAATGTATTACTCAAAAAGTGAAGTTTAATTTGGAATATATCAAAAATTGGCCGTGCATTCTGCCATTAAACATTGATATTCATTCATGCTTTTTGTGCTCAGTGTGTCAACGCAGAGACGATGTGAGGAAGAATGTCGGTTGCAAAAAAACACGTAGAAGTTGGGAAAATTAAGAATTTGCAGATTTCATCTCTGGAATATTTTAAACCATTTGCGGAAAACCTGCAGGCTACCAACGCTGAAGCATTATTTGTGAGTTTTCTTGTCGAACGCAATCTACCTTTATCAGCTGGAGACCATGCTAAACATTTGTTCTGACAAATGTTCCCGGACTCGAAAATCGCTTTTTTCCGTGGAAGAACCGAAAATGCTGCAGTTCCTGTGCATTACTCACAGCAACAGTGACAGCGTAAGAGTATTTTCTTTAGTGAGGAAAAATAAGACAGACTTTAGGGCCTCCTTAGCTACAGAAAATTTGTCAGCAATTTTAGTCCCCAAGATCAACCTGCAGGCAATAAGTCGGAACTGTTTAGAAAACAAATTTACGATCAAGCAGTTGAGGAAGTTCAAGTCTGCCACAGTATAATGTCTTGATAAATAAATATTTCTGCATATTTGTAGTGTTTTATATTTATTTTGCGAACTTGATATAGTGTAGTATTGACGGTCGGAGTGGTCAGAGTGGATGGAGTTATTGTCATGGTATTTTTCACGAATTCATGTCCAGATTCACGACTTTTTATCCCTATTTTCACTAATTGTGAGCCTGGAAGGTTGGCAGCTATGGAAGTATGGCAATTTGATACGCGCATGTCCCCATAAATTTAATTAATTGTTCTCTGGTCTCAAACTAATGTGTTCTTCATAGATCGCCAGAAATTTGCCCCTTCACACGCATCTATAGATGTTAACAATGAATTTGATTGGTAAATTTTTCAATCTAGAGTAGCAATTAGATAAAAAAATAAAAATAAATTTAGTCTTTGAACTGTTGCATTGAGAAACTACTTAGATGACAGTTATCTAGATAAAAAATGAAAACTAGTAATGTTAATTCAACTGAAATTGTTAAGACAGATCTGCATGTTGCTGATGTATGTCAGAGTTGTGGGTAAAAATGTTAGGGACTTGGGAACTCCTTTTTATTTAAAAAAACAAAACAAAAAACTTGTATATTTGAGGAACATGTATAAATTATTCATCAACAGAAAAGACTGAGTATCATTGACTTGTTTGAGAAAGTCACCATCATCATGGTATTTACAGTTCGTCAGTTTCAATAAATTTTTTTGTTTAGATGTCTTTTCCCTCAGCCATACGTTCATTTCCAGGGCAAAACTCCAGAATTGTTTAAATCTGTTAAAGTTGGTATGTTTATAAGACTGGTGGTATAGATTGCCATCAGATGTTCTAATCCATCTGTGTCTGTCCAAAAACATTTTCATATCCATTGCATAATTCTCAGATCCTTCAAGATCTTTCAACCCCTCCTTTGTACTTATATGTCAAGCAAGTTGTGCAGAAGTACCTTTTCTAGAAATTTGTTTGCATAGTAACTAGGCTGCATGTACCAAGGTCTCGTGTTAATTATTTGAGCCTAGAAAACTGATGTCATTTTAAGTAGTGTCTTTATCAGCAAGACTAGACTATTGGACTGTATATGGTTGTGTTTCAACATACTCAAAATCATGTTTTGATATTTTCAGTTTTTCTCCCCACTTGTTCCAGTGAAGGTAGAATTTGAATTTTCACCAAATGGTCGTCCAACCGGTGAAGCCAACGTGGATTTCTCCACCCATCAGGAGGCAGTGGAAGCCATGAAAAAACACAAGAGCAATATGCGTAAGTAGTCAATAGAAACAAATTCATGAGCAATTACTGTCCCAAATTAGCATCGGCCAAGAAAATGTCAAATTCCAAATACACTGCTGTGGTACTTATATGAAAATGCTTGAAGAAAATAGTTGTGCAGTTTACATCTCATTTCAAGTCTTACAATGTTGTGTTACAGAGGCATATGGTGAATACTTAAAAATAAAAGCATGCTCTGTTGTACCAGGGATAAAACATGCAGCTAAGATCTTGTTTTGCATTTTAAAGCAGAATTAGGCTTTTCTCCTGGCCTGAATCTGATTATCCTAAATATGATCAATTTTTTTTTCTATTATCTCCGATCTGGTTTTTAAATAATGGCTTATCCAGCCCCATTCTGCAGTAAATTAATTGTATTGCGATGATTTTTGCAATAGTATTTGTTCCATGTAATTTAACAGATGACCACTGTAAAGAGCATTTTGATTGGTCAAAAGTTTCTACTTGTTCAGTGAATCATGGAATGAAAATTGATGGAAATAAGCCAGATGTGTACCAAACATGGCTGTTAAAGATGGTCATGTCTTGACTGAGTTGTTTTCATGGCACACAAGTAGGTCATCCTTCAATGACACAAATGATACCCATGTCTATCAAAGATGGTCATGTCTTGACTGGGTTGTTTTCATGGCACACACGTAGGTCATCCTTCAATGACACGAATGATACCCATGTCTATCAAAGATGGTCATGTCTTGACTGGGTTGTTTTTGTGGCACACAAGTAGGTCATCCTTCATTGACACGAATTATACCCATGTCTATCAAAGATGGTCATGTCTTGACTGGGTTGTTTTCATGGCACACAAGTAGGTCATCCTTCAGTGACACGAATGATACCCATGCCTATCAAATATGGTCATGTCTTGACTGAGTTGTTTTCATGGTACACAAGTAGGTCATCCTTCAGTATTATGAATCATAGGGAAGACAAACAGAGAAACCTACAACTTGATACAAACATAAAATTTGGTCAGAAGGCGTCAGGGAAAAATTGTGGTACAGCATTTTAAGCAAGATTTCATACATGACAGGGCAGATGCAACCATGTGTAAGAATATGTGAACTGCTTGTAGATAATATAAGGAGATTTAAAAGAGCATATAAAACTGCTCCTGGTAGCCCTTTATTCTAATATTATGAGAGTACCTATAATTCTCTCGTGTGAAAGATGCGATTTACTGTTTTTCAGAAATGTTTTTCACTAAAATTAATTCTGTCAATGTATCTTTTAAAACCAAAATTATGACAACAATTGAACATTCCTCTTTTCTGTAGGTGTTAGGGGTGCATATTGAAAATTGAAAATCATTGCAATATATTGTAATATTGAAATAAATGTAGTATTATTTCAAATTTCTGGTTTAAAAAGAAACATAATGATTGTATACACTAGCACACTAATTAAAATGGTGGCTAACAAGAAGCAAGAGTAGAACTGTTTTCATGCAAGGCTATTGTTGCAAGTACACATTGTAGAAAGTATATAAAAGTGGTGGAAACACCTGAGCATTTTCTGCAGTATGGTGACAAGTCATATAGTCACTTATATATGATGGAATATACATAATTACATACTTTGTAAAGTATTTCTCCTTGGCTTGAAGGCAAAATATATAAACTATATACTTTGTTCTAGTTATCTCATCAAATTTATTGAAGAGTAGATTGCGAAATATTTCATTAGAAGGGTAATCATAATAGTACTTTGGAAGAAACTTGAAAGTTTATTCTGTGTAATTTTGGCATTTTGATTAAAAGGGATTCATCTTCTATTTCCTCACTGTCACATAATCATAAGATGCCAACTGTCCTTGTTGAACAAGTCTGAAATGTTTTAGAGGTATACAGCATATTTCCCAAATTGTGTCCATTATCCATTCCCTATCATTCTAGAAAAATCCCAATATTCAAATTCTTTTCTTCATCTCTGATAGAAATTACATAGTTAGTGGGGGTATTAAAATGTTTGGTTTATGGCAGGAACAAAATCCACATGCATTAAAAGGTTTGCATAATGTGTTTGAGCTTGAAAGGCCTTTATGCTATGATGCTTTCTTTCAGAATTTGTTAAATATTATTGTTGCTTCCTTTTTTTTTTTTCATGTCTTGAGTGTGTGTAAAACTAAATTTGAACTAATACTTTTCTGCGACTATTGTGGTGCTTACCTTTTCTGGGTCTAAAAGTCCCTGTTCCAGCCATGAAATTACTACGTCCAGTTTGGATCATTGGATTGCTGTAGAACAGAAAGAGGATTAACTATTCTGACTCTTAAGTTGCATCCCATATTTAGATATTTAGAATATGATCCTCTTTTGACTTGGACCTGAACATGCAGGACATCAGATCAGGCAATTTTCATGCTGACTGTCTAGCTGAATGATCCTGTTGACTAGCGGTCAAAAGTTAGTCACTTCGGGGAAGTATGCCACATACTGGTTGACAGTGTAGTGATACGTGGAATCATATGAGGATCACTTTGTTTGATCTTTCTGTTTTGCTACATATTTTGCATGGGCGGTTTTTGAACTGACCAGTCAACAGCCATCCATCCCATGCAGCCATTAAATGAGCCAACCATCCAGGTGGCCAGCCTGTGACTATAAGCATAGCTTAACTTTTCCCTGTTCAAACCATAAAATTCCTGTGTCCAGTTTGTATTTGTAGCATTGGTGTGCTGTAGAACTGAAAGAGCATGAATCAGTCCAACCTGTTTCACATCCCATATTCATAATCCCATTCTCGACGACCTATCTCGACTGCCTGCAAACAGCCTACCATTTGGCACCAGGTTCCTTCAGTTTCTTTAGTATTGTATTGAACTTTGTTTGCAAATGAATTGGCAAACCAAGTTGTTTTGGAAGTGATTCAGATGGCAGCCTTCTACAATTTTTGTCTTCCCTTTTCATGACGGATGTGCCAATCAGATTGGCTGTGGGTTTTGTCTAGTGCCCAAGGCCAGGCGTAGAATTTATCAGGGAATGGAAATGAAAAAGTGAATTAGGCTTTGCATGTGAACAGAAGAATTTATTTTTAGTTGAGACTTAACTGACCATTTTTTTACATCTCAGTTCATCTTGACTTCATGCCTATTGAGAATAATTATACCATATGCATTCACATTTGGTCTTAGCATCAGTCCATGAATATTCACACAAAAAATTATCAACTACATGGTCTGTCTGTGCTGGTTGAATTTGTCAACAATGGCTCTGGTATTTCTGGATTCCATTCTGAAAAGTGATGCATGTTCAGTTTGGTCAAGGACAAGAACGATCTTATGTCCCGTTTATTTGACCTAGGTGTTTTAGCAAGCTGTAGCCTCAAAAATAAATGAATAAAAATAAGAAAGGATCTCAACCCATCTCGGCATTCTGCCAGACACCTGGGCGATTAGTTTCTGATGAGTCTTAATTTAGTCTGTCTCTCATGTATGTGTGGTGTGAGTTGTAAAACTCCTGGAGTTTACTTTCAGCAAGAGTAGATTTCAGTGCAAGTTTTGCAAATCCTCCATTTGCTAAGTATACCAGCGGATCTAATTACTTTTGGCTACCTTTACAGTTGCCATATTCAGCAAGCAATGATACCAACCAAAGTAGTGTTCCTGTGTCATTACTGCAACAAAAATTGCTTTATGTAAGGATTCCCTCTGGAAATGCTCCAATTGTAAGTTACAACAGGTACAGATATCATTTTGTACAGTTGGGGAGCCCACCTGTTGCTATGCTTAACCAATGTAAGTGATTAGTGGTGTCTTTATAAGTCATGTTGGACAACTTGGAATTGATGACCCACCTTAGACGGTGTGCTTGGGTGTGTGGCAGAGATCACTCAAACTAGGCATTCTGGTTTGAATGTGTCTGTACTGGTACTTTTGGCTAAAGATAGCCATCCAGATCAAACACATTCCTGACAATCTTAGTACCCTGGCTCACTTGCTATTATCGAAGTGCCAGACCCTTCACAGTCAACTGACATCCAGTGATTGACCTTTTTTTGCAAAAATGTGGAATCACCAACTGACCACTTTTGTCTCTCTGTTCTAGGTGGTTGATGCCCTATCAGTAAGTTTAGGTGGGGGGGGGGTAGGGCCTAGTTTACCCCTCCCCCTTCTTTTGGTACTTAAAAGAGTACCAAAATTGAGAGGTCAGAGCTGCTATATGATTTTGATAGTCCCTGTCTGTTGAGATGAGTTGTGGACAAATGATCTTCTCAGTTTAGTGATGGGCATTGCCAGGAAAATTCCAGTGAGGTCCAGCCTGCTCTAGGAGATGTGGTCTCGGGTGTTTCATCCATGCCAGGGTATACTTATCCTTCACATATGACTTTTGTCAGGAGAACCTTGCAAAGAAAGAAGTTTTAACTTTAGTTGTGTAGAATGTCATGAGTTAGAAGGACTTCTACTTTGAAGGCTTAAGAGGGAAACTTTGCACATTTTCAGTGACTGGTCAACAGTATCTTCTCAGTGCTGCAACCCTGCAGATAGCTGATTTTATGTCCTCGGGCTTTTGGGTAGTTGACTTTTATTGCTATCAAAGGCTTCCACTTCATGATATCCAACACTTTTAGGCATCTTGTCATATGGGATATTATTTCCTAAATGGAACCTTGTGTAGACTTTGATTTTTTTCTAAACTCAAATCATTTTGAACCTTTAGACAGAACTGAGCTGAAGCTGCTATTATACCGGACATGCTTTCTTATAACTTAACTTGCATACCATTTCAATCAATCCAAGCTATCTCCAGTTCAGATTGAATGATTTTTTGGTTCTCATGACAACCAGGCTTTGTAGCTAAGAATAGGTTGCCATTACCAGGTGATCAAAGAGTGGTCATATGCTCTCTCTCTCACTTTTCCATGAGTAAGTTGAGAAGCAGCAATGCAGTAACTGTTTTTGTGATGTAACGCATAACAAGAAGCACACAAAGTTGTGGGGCATGGCATTTTTTTCTTCTTCTGGTGATTGCCAGGAAAGGGGGAACAACCCCTCTTGCCATAGTATTGTGACTAAAGCAAGTAATATACTTATGTAAAGTCAGACAAGATGAGAAGCCTCTTTTGAATATTTCAGCTTATGAGCATGGAGCAAACTCTGCATTTGAAAGTAATTTTTATTATTCAAGACCTAATAAAAGCTTTGCTTGGCATGCACAATCAGCCATTCTCAGGTTTTATATCAGTGATCTGGCTTCAGTTGAGGCAAGATTAAATTTGGTGGGTCCCATGATTGCAGCCCTAATGACCATCAGGCCTAGGGTGATGTATGCACAACTTCCTCATGGGTGGGTTTAGCACTTCACTGGATTTTATTTTTGGTAAGAAAGAGTCATTATTTTCGCAGCTGTATATGGTCAGTTGTACTTCTCAATAGTTAGGAGGGAGAGTTATCCCTCGTATACGAATCCAGCTATTCTTCTCTTGACGGGTGCCTGTGGTAGGATGCTAAGCATTTTCCCCTCCAAGTACATGTGAACAAAGGATAAGCATTTATTCTGCGTAAATTCAGTTTTTCAGAAAATTCGTGCCTTATCAGTTACCCATCCAACCTCCCACAAATGTGAGTGTTTTAGTTGATTTATTGCTTAGCTTAAAAACTTGAAAACATCTGGTCAGTGGGCAGCAACTAGGCATTAATAGGGGAAGGTAATGGGTAAGAGTTTCTTCCCTTTATATAACAGAACAAGACACTTGTTTGTATCTTTTTATTAGAGCTGGAGGAAGGTAGTGGAGTTATTTTCCTAATGTTAATGTGGTTGGGTAAGAGACAAATATTTCTTTATAAGTTTGCTTTTTCCATTCTATTTCAGGTGTAGAAAATTTACTTTTATGGCTGTCAGGTGAATATTTCAGTAATTCGTCTTATTGGGCAAGTGTTAATTAGGGCTGACCACTGTTTCTCTTTAATGAAAAGGATGTACTGTCAAGAATATTGATGACTTTGTTCACTAAAAGTTTATACATTTGTTTTTGTTTGGTTTATATTTCTATATTGGCCAGTTCAATAGGAGTTTATATGGTGAGTGGAAGATTTTTGTTTTTTTTAATCAACCCTGACCTTTCTGGCAGGAATAGTTGCAGTAATCAAACATTAATTTAGTCTGTATTTTGTTTTACAGAACATAGGTATATAGAACTGTTCCTCAACTCCACACCTGCAGGGCGTGGGGACAGTTTTGGCAGTGGGAGCAGCATGGGAGGTGGTGGTGGGTTTGGTGGAGACATGAGGGACAACTTCAACAATTTTAGTAATGGAGATGGCTATAATGACATGGGAGGAATGGAAAGCTATGGTGGTAAAAGTAAACTTGGTAATGGCAATATTCTACTTTATAATAACTATTGTGTACGAGTAGAAAACTTTTTGTTTCTTTAAAATTAACTTCGATAAGAAGATGGGTTTATTATTATTTAATTAGTTGTACTGGTCAGAGAAGAGGGTCTGTGAGCCTCTGGGTAGCCTGCTGTTCATCGTTTGTACAGTAAGACAAATTTTTATCACTACTACTAAACTACATTGTTGCTATTCTTTCTAAACTTCATTGAGGATTACCATATTTACATATGTATTCATCCCATGCTTTGGATGATCCTAAATGGAAATGGTGCCAGTCTGATGTTTAGTAAGGTCACCATGGTAGCCATTTTGAAAATCCTATTATTGCTACCAATCCTAGACAGAAAGTCATATTGGCATGGGGTTTTCACTGGAGACTTCATATTATGTCTGGTTTGTCCTAAATGAAAATGTTGCTGATTTGATCTCTAATATAGCAACCAGTGTCCATCTTGAAATTGCTTTGCTTAGATGGAAGGTCATAACGACACTGGATTTTCACCAAAAAACTACTTGTGATGTTTCATTGGTCCCAAGTAAAAATGGTACCAATCTGACAGAATGGCTACCATGGCAGCCTTTATGAAAATTTAGTTGTTGCTACTCCTCCAAATCAGGAAGGCATTTTGAGATAAAGACTTTTTTTAGATCTAGTTTGTCCTCTGCTGTGAAAATTCTGCTCAGGTGACTTAAATAACTTAAGGTGGCCATTGTAAACATCTCGTCTCAGTTCTTCTCCAGTGGACGGTTGCATCGTCATGGACCGCTCTGGTGGACTAGTGGTTAGAGCGTCCACTTCAGATGTGGGAGGTCGTGGGTTCAATTCCTGGCCTAGTCATAACAAGACTTAAAAAATGGTACTAACAACTGCTTCACTTGGTGCTCAGCATTAAGAGGTTAGTGTTAAGACTGGTTGGCCTGGTGTCAGGATAATGTGACTGGGTGGGGCATCATGCTTGATGCCCCAGTGCTAGACATCACTATAAACTGTCACACTGCAGACATATCGATATGACTGAAACATTGTTAAAGCTATGTTAAAAATCCAAATCACATGCATTGTCATGGGGTTCACGCCATTAGACTTCTTACGGTGTTTAGTTCATCCTTATAAAAATGGTCAGACATCCATGATGGCTATCAGGCTTTTGTTTTTTATTGCCTGCAATTTGTGCATTTGTAGAACAGGAGAGCTTATGGGATGGTCTGTATGTTGTCCCTGTTAACACAAGTTATTGCTACTCCTACTAAACAACTTGGAATGAAATGAAACTTGACACATCACATTGTCTAGTTGGTCCTCTGTTGGATGTTGTGACCCATATTTCATGCTTATTATACTTGGTTATATTTATGTGATTATATTTGAATTTACTGTTAATGCTTGAATCATTAAACTGGAGGAATGTGTCTGTTTTCAATACCACACAAGTACAAAAAGGTGTCACTCTGCCATTTATTTCACATTGTGCTAGCTTAGTTCAAGTTTTGCCATTTAGCATACAACCACATCGATCTTTTGCATGTTGTGTACATACCATCATATCTAGAATCAAGAAACTTAGTGATATGTTGCATCTTGATAAGTACCACTTCATTTCATTATGGTCGATATTTTACATCTCATTTGTTTGATGTTCATTTTTTGGGTAACAGTCATGCCTGAGTAATGAAAGTTCAATTTATGCATGTTAGTACCACACCCTTACAACAAAAACACTATTCATGGCCAGAGTTTAATTTTATGCTGGCTTTGGTGATGTTTTTCTGTTTAACTTAGGAGTACAAGCTTTTGGTAAGTTGTATGTGCACATTGTGACAAGTTACTTTCCAAATGTTATTTGAGCTACTGGTTAATTGTGTATTGTACATTTGAATGAGTTCTCAAATTAGATAAGTGGACTGGATGCAGTTTATACAAGTTTTCATGGCAAATCTGGGTAATTATTGATGTTTGAAGTATATTACTGGCCAACACTCCCAAGACTACTCAAATTCTGTGGCTTTCACCCAGTAACATGTAGCTTTTAGGAATGGAGAATGATAAGCAGATTTTAAGAACAGTGGTTTAAAAAGGATAATAGGTCCATGACTTCAGTCTCTGGTTTTTATCACCTTATTAGTACCTAAACAGTAATATCATAGAAAAGAATAATTTTATTGTTGTATCTCGTGGTACTTCATGTCTATATAATGCCAATTAAAAGTTTAAAATATTTCAAGTTATCATTTAAAGTGAGAGAAAAAAAGCCCAAAAAGTAGAATTTGAAATGGGGCCAACGTGTTGTCAAGGTCATTTTAGTCTGAATTTGTTCGCAGCATGATAGTAGATGTATACAATGGCAGTTGGAGATTGGGGGCCGCATTAGTGGTCTAAAGAGCTCTCCGTTAACGGATAACTGCCATCTCACCTCTCTCTGCGTAGGTTCGAGTCTCGGATTCGGCCAATGTGGGTATGTGAGAAAGCTTGCAAGTAGCTTCTCGAGCGTCAGTGGTTCTTTCCGGGTTCTTTCTCCACCATTAATACTGGCCACCATGTATAGCCTATCGTATGCTGAAAAATGGTGTTAAACCCTACAACAATAACAGCAGCAGTTGGAGATTACTAAAAAGCTTGATTGAGGCAAATTACATTTTCATTGATTATACAAAGGTTTTATATAGTGTAATAGTACCTGTTATAACTATGATAGTCACAGTGCATGCATATTTTTAAGCAATGCACTGAATTTTATGAGAAATGTAGAAAAATGAAGGAAATACAGATAAGTTAATTAATTTAGTGATACCTCCAAAGAGTTGGATAGTTTTATTGTTGAACTTTTTCTTATTTGTCTTCTTGCAGGAGGCTATGGAGGCATGAGTGGAGGTGGTATGGGATCTAACATGGGAGGTGGTATGGGTGGTGGTATGGGAGGAGGAATGGGCGGAATGGGCAGCAATTACACGGCTTTTTAGGAAAAGAAATCCATGACCTCATCTGGAGACATTTGGTCTGATCATTTCAGACGTGTAAATATACTGAGCTGTGGAATACTTGTGGAAGTTTTCAAAGCAACTGGACATGTTGTGAAATGCACCTGTCTACAAACATTTCTGTATCATTTAAATGAATATTTTGCATTCATGGACACTGTTGTTGAAAGACTTAGAAACATTGCATCAATATTTGAAGATGTGCAAGGTGTGTAGAAAGATAATGTTACATAACTTCTTTCAGGAATAGTTGTATTTTGTATTCGTGCCTTGTTTTGTGAATGTAGTTCATGTGTAAAAATGTACAGAAATATGACTCTTAATTGAGATGGAGAAAACATCAGGTTGACAAGTGTAAAAAGTTTTGAAGTACACCATCTTGGAGGCTCGTGATGTTTGTTCAACATTAAAGAACAAGCTTTTTAAAAAATTGTAATGATTTCATGTTACACTTCATCCATTTTTAAAAAAAGAAAATAATATTACATTATCAATCCTTTTGTATTTATGTTAAATGGTCATTTTACCATTATATATTATCATTGTGTGAAATCTTTGAATACACATTATAAAATTTCATCCAAGTTGATCACATTTCATAAATAAAGAATCTGTTTTATATCACTTCACATGTAAAACTTGAACATGCTAATAAACAAGTCTTCATGTTAATGCTCATATTTTGTGATGTTTGAAACACATGGGCACAAAGGAACAATGATGATATAAAGGCTTCAGCTTTGAAGCAATTTATGTCTTGGTGGCTTGTGATGTCCTGCTGCCCAGAATATTGTTAGCTCACCTGTATGAAGTAAGAGGCAAGCGCTTTTCCCTAGTGTGTGAATAGTTTTCTGTACAGGTAAAAAGCATATATACGTCTTAGATGAATCTTGTCCATTCTATACTCCCACAAGTTCAAGGCAACAGTTTGAAGTGGGTTTCATAGTTCCTACACCCAAGTGGTCAGAGTGAGGAGCTCTAAATTTTTACATAGCATTTGTTGTACATTTTTTCACACTATGATTATGGTTGTACCAGTAATCCTGAAACTTGGTCAAGTGATTCATCTGGAGTACTAGGCCTTCACGACAAAAGTAGGTAACTCTGGCCAAATTTTGTGCTTCACTTACTTTGGTTACAGTTGTTTTTTTTAATGTGTCTTTTGAAATGCTCATTGTTTGATACTTTTAGAAGTGGCAGTCAAATCTGATGGCAGATTTGATATGATTTGATTGATTATGTGAGTTTAATGCCATTTTTCAGCACATGATAGCTATACAGGGCAGCAAGTATAATTTGGTGGAGGAAGAATCTGGGAAGACCCCCCCCCCAAAAAAAATACTGACCCACAGGAAGCTACTATCAGGCTTTCTTACATGTGCAGGTTGGTCAAGCAAAGACTCAAACTCATGCACTCAGATGTGAGTGATATGTAAAGGCAAACGCTAATTGGCCACCTGGCACATCTGTTGCTTTAGGGAGATGGTTTTAGCTTTACTGATCATATACCAGAAGAGCTTATTGGCTGCTCTGTTGTCAGTTGTTGATTTGTTGGCACAGGTCTGTTATCTCGACTTCCCCTGAACCCATTGGTGTATGGCTATGAAACTTTACACAGAACCTCATTTCATGCTAATGTTGGGTCCTGAATGAAAATTGTGTGGATCAGACATCCACAGGTCACCACAGCAGCTATCTTGAAAATCTAACTCTTGAATGGATGATCATGACCTGGATTTTTCACCTAAAGACTTGTGATGTCTAATAGGTCTTAAATGAGATTGGTGCCAATCTGATGTTCAATATGGCCATCACAGCAGCCATGTTGAAAATCTTGTTGCTACTAAGTAATGGAAAATCATATTGACATGAAACTTTCACTTGAAGGCTTCTTGGGAAATCTAGTTGGTCCTAAATGAAAATGGTGTCAATCTGATGTCCACCACAGTGGTCATCCTGAAAATCTTAACACTTCTTGAATGAGTGGTCAAGTCAATATAGTGTTTCCACCTCTCTTAATGTTGAGTTGGCCCATAATGACATGGGTGCATTCGGTATGGTTGCCACAGTGGCACTTTAATTAGTCTACATCACATGTTTTACTTTTGCTGAAAGGTCATAAAGTCCACAAATTCTTTATGCTGTATTACATCATTGTTGAATTCCTCTTTCAAAATGGTTTGTCCTTTTCCTGATGCAACAAGTTTTTCAGCTTAACAAAATCCCTCTCCTCTAAAATCTTTTGGTCATATAACATCCACAAGTCACATTGATAAAGCCCATTTCACTTAATATTTCGTGTTTCAATATAGACTGGTCTGCTACTTAAGTGTATATCAAACTATAATGAATCTGTGACACATGGTTTCAAGTTCAAGAAACCCATCTTTTTTTTAAAATGTGTCATAGTTGTTATAAATAGAAAGTAAACTTTGACATACATAGTCAAATGTTTGCACAACTAGAAAATATAAGATCAGTAGCCAATAATCACATGACACGAGTCTCAAAATTTTCTCGTTACTCTGTCTCTTTACATGTGGGTCAGCAGTTCTTACTGGGATTTTCTACAGGTTCTTCACTGTTAGTTATACTGGCCACTAATGTATTATCATGTACTGAAAAATGGTGTTAAGCCAATAACAATAATGACATTTTAATTAGTATTGCTTGCACGGCCTCTGCAGTGGCCATCTTGAAAATCTTGTTAATGAATAGATGACTGGTCATATTGATATTGTGCTTTCACCAAGAGCTTTTATGATGGTCAAACATGGAAATGGTGCCAATCTGGTATTCAACATGGTCACCATAGTAATCATTTTGAAAATCTTGTTTTTGTGACTTTTCCAAAATAAAGTCAGATCAACATGTGGTTTCCACTAGAAGACTTTATTTATTGCTGGTCAAAAATGAAAACTGTGCCAATCTGACATCCACATCCGCTAATTTCAAAATCGTATTGCTAAAGAATATCAGAGATAGCTTTCTTTAACTTAGTCCCTTCAATGGATTCTTATTAGAAATGGGTACCATATTTGATACTGGATTGGCATTAATTGTACAAATCTGAAATGCCTAAATGTTAGTGTGCTTTCTGCTAAATTAGTTGCAATTGCTCCAGTGGTTTCTAAAAAGTGAAAACTAAAAAATTTCAGACACACAAAGAACTGGATGCAAGATACCACAGATTCAGTTGGTTTTTTTAATGGTCAGGTGAACTAAGAAATGAGTCGTCGTTAACATGCATATCTGTGGTACACCTTAAAAAATAACTGCAGAAAGTTGGCTTTGGACTGAAATTGATACAACACACCATCACTGTAATATATGGATTTATTCAAAAAGCTGGAAAAAAGCAAGAAAGTGTTTATAAAATGCAGGGCATAAAAAGGGTTTACAGGATGTACACAGGAGCAACAGCTATAATTATTTACATGTACAGTATAATGCCACAGTATTTGGTTGTAAGGTCTCAAAGATTTTGATATGAAAACAACAAATCTACTGGTACGAGTTTATAATTAGCTTCCAGATGTTCTGCACATACTTGTGGAAGGAGATTCAAAACAATGTAGACAGCTCTTACAGACTATAAAATGAATTTACATTTAAAAAAATTTACTACAAAAAAGAATTTAAATTTAACTAAAAAATTAAGACGTCTCATTCTCACCATAAGAAATTTTATTACTGTAAGTGATATGTTTTGGTGGGCATTTTAGGTACCTTGAGAATTGGAAGCTATATTTGCAACAAAAAGAAAAGTGATTTTTTTTTGTCTAAACAGGAAACTAATCCTTTGAAAAGGACATATTAGAATGTTTCATACATTTTAAATGCAAGATGCAGTTATTGCTAGTTGCAGTGATTATTTTTAATAGATGATGCACTGCTTCAAAAACAAAAAACTTCAAATATATCCTTTTCTTTAATCTACATAGCACTGGGAAGAATCATAGAATATAAAGATAAAATTGCTAAAAGGTAATTGATACAGAGTAGAAGAAAATGCACAATATTAATTTTGAAGAAAGTGAAAGCAAGCCTTCCTTGTAGTCTCACTTACATCATGTAAACTTGGGTACAGTAACACTTCTTAAAATACCACAGACTTATGGTAAATTGAAATTTGTAAAAGGCTGTGGACCGATAGTAAACATTAGATTTAGGTAAATGATGTATCATTTTCAGCACCTAAGTGGTTCGATATTCATTATACATTTCACATATATGAAGCTGTGTAATTAATACCACATTCTGAGATTTCAATACTATTTAATAGGCCCATACTTCTAACTGCATCCCAAAAATGGCTCAGTAATTATCCAAAAACTATTCACTTTCCTAAAATCTCCGTAATTATCCAAATTCTATTCAACTTCCTAAAATATGTTCATTCTTAACAACTGCTGTGAATTTCACCTCCCTGTGTCATTTGATGAACAATGAAAAAATTATCATTTTCCTATGAAAGTCTATGGGATTTTGGAATTTGGAATGAATTTGCAGCCATATCAAATATGTAGTCTGGCACAGGAAATTGTAGTAAACATATCATTCTGTGGTATCTCAGTTGTTAGAATGTCAGACTCGTAATCAAATGGTTGTGGGTTGATAACCATCAAGGGCAACAGTTGTTTTAGTGTGCCCTTGCGGAAAGGAATTTAACTTGTGTTGCCTCAGAAATGTACAGCCAATAACGTGTTAAAGTGCCATTACACCTTCCACCAAAATGCTTTTTTTTTTACTCTGACCCAACACACCACAGAATGTGGATGCCTATGACTAAACAAAAAAGCCTTTGCTAGCCACAAGTCTCTTTCAAATATATTACCATAAACCTAAGTAATATTTCTTTGGACAGAAACTGCTAAATAAGATACTGATGTTAACAAGTCATATTGATAAACTTAACTACTTTTAAAATAGTTGGTATGTACGTTATGATAGTAAACAATAGAACTGATAAATAAATATTTAACAAATTTACAGAATAGAACAAATTGAAATGTAATCAAACAACAGATTTACAAATAATAATCTTATTGCAGGCTATTCTATCAGGCTCCAGGTCTGAGTCTTGGCACATTTCCACATGGCATTGACCAGTTTAATAAATCCTGTATCTTTTGGTTTCTCAAGTCCTCTCATCACTCGCTGCTTCATGACCCACACAAACTCCTTGTTACTCAGTTGTCCATCATCTGAAGTGAAATGATTAATTACAGTCTAGCTGTTTAAATCTTTTTAAACATTTTATGTTCATAGTTACAGAAAGTTGTTACAGGTGATATTAAACACTGGTTCAGATGTTGGATTACACTTTTGCATGATATATGAAACCATCCAAAGATCTATGCATGGTGCAAAATTAAAACCTGGAATATTTTAACTCTATTTGTACAAAATATGTTAACTCTTAAATGTGAAAGAAATAAGAACCCAAAGAAACCCATCAATCTTGGAAGGATAACCTCCTGACCCTTGCATATGCCAATGTGAGGGATCAGACCCAAAGTTGCCAAGACATTATGTTTGTTACCATGGCAATATGACAGTTGCTGCCATAAGAAAACCCTTAAGGATAAATGTCATTATTTGACCCTGGGTTAAGAATTCTGTGTGTGACTAGTTAAAATTCCAGCATGTGATAATTCAACAACATTATGATCTTCCAACTACATCTTTTATTGTGTTCTTCATGACCATAAAGATCACCCTCATGTACCCAAAATTATTAGTAGCTTGACCATCATCTCCAAATGTTCAAATCACTCTTTGTTTTGTTTGTTTTCTTTGTAAACATGAGACTAAATGTGCTCATCATGCTACCCTTGTGTATCTACAGTACAGTAAAATCCTGCTAATTTGATCACTGATGATCACTTATATTTGTTTTTTTAATCCAGCAAAGTTGATAATAATCTTATGTCATTCACTTTACAGATCACTTGAATTGATTTGCTGTCTCTTGGGTGTTCAAGCTATCCTGATTCTATTGTATTTACTGATGTATAAGCATCATGGTGCCTATGCATATATGCTCACATTTTTTTTCAATTAAAATTTTACTAACTGCATGCAACTGTTCAATATAAAGATTTATAGGAGCTTGGGATAAAATTCAATAAACCAGCCTTCCCATATCAGTCATTTCTTTTCACCAGGTAATGTCACATTTCTTAAGCATAAAGAATTACTGTCATTGTTTCATGTCAGTACAACTTATTGTCTACCCATGATGTAAGCAAAGTTACCTATGGAACAAGCCATTTGTCTTGGGATGTTCATATGGATCAAGCCCCTAGGAAAGTTGTCATCTGTCTTGGGCAGATAATTCAATATAAAACTGGTTAACAAGGAAAATATTTGGATAATGTTAGATAAATAGGGTTAAATCTCACTAACCTAGATGATATTGTCCATTAAAAAAAGTAAGATGTACTAAGTGATTCTTGGGTACATATAAAGTATGATAAATGAAAACAGCAGAACTGTTTATTGGAATTCAACTTAAGATTGCAAGATTACAGAGGAAGCTACAAGGAAAGGGTAATGAAATTGGAATGCTTTTTATGTTAACTTGTGGGGGCGATACCCAAAATGAATATTATACATACTATGTACTATATGTTATTAATCCTGCTTTGGTTTTCATTATTTAGCAATAATGGACCAAAACAGAAAAAGCGTCTTGGCGGTCTGTCAGAAACTAGTATATTATTGGCTGGATTATGGATTTTCCTACCCCTAAAATGTAAATGATTTAGCACTGGTGCATCCAGTAAATTTCCTGCACCTAGAGTGTTGATGAAAATATATAGAGAGTACTGGACAAATCTAGAAAATGTATAAGAATATAACTTGATTTAAATGTTATGTAAAATTCAGGTATTGATATTTTATAAAATATTACCATATATACTCACTTATAAGACATGTACAACTGCAAAATGCACAAACCCAGATCTGCCAATTCATGTGCCAGAAGGTCTGGGTGTGTTCACTTTGTTAGGAGTAATCAGTAGAACAAAAAAAAAGACCCTAAACTGCAGGTGCATTATGCTAATGCAGATAAGGATTGTTATTTTTAGTTACAGTCTGACTCGTCTCATAAGCAAGTACGTACAGTACAATTCAAGTTTTAAAATGTTCATTGTTATAATCATATCTGTATGAATCCAATGCAAAAGGTTGTCCATATGGAAGGAACAGCCAATAACCAGAACATCCAGTTTAATAATAGTAACCATGTGCTTTCTGTATGTGAACTGGTACAATAGCTATGGCCAGCACTGCAGTCTCATGCACATCATGATCATTAGTATTTTGATTTCATATTTTTCATTCTTTGTCCTCTGCCACTACTTCCTATACCATACATTGAACTATCTGGACATTGTGTTCATAAGCTATTAATCGAACAATGATGGAATTGCAAAATAATAAAGTACATGTGGCCTGACTTCATACATTTCAAACTGACATCATGAGGGTGGGGGAAGAATATTACAAATTATGTAAGACTAGTAGTGACAACCATTATTGCCAAGTTTGCCCTGACAGTGGAAGTTACTTTTTGGTTGGTACTAAAACAAAATTACTAATGCTGAAATTGGCTCCACCACACTGATTTCATGTGCAAAACACACAATGAAATACCATGGGATTTTATTCATTTAAAACATTACTATACATTATAATGATCCAGATTACACAAGATGGCTCTGAGTGACTGTGGGCTAACCAAATTTACAGCTGACTTTTTGAATATAGACATGTATTCAACCTGGAGAAGTTCATGAAATGCAACCCCCAAAAAGTTTAATAAAATGCAGGTCTTCATTTTCATTTTTCTAGATACATTTTAAATATAATTTGAGACAAATGTTCATGATCAGAATTTGTAAGTTGTGGGTGAGGGTGATGGGCTGATAATTGGTTTATAGACTTAATCAGTTGCCATATCCAAGAAAAATAATATATCAAAGAACTTACTGTTTTCGTCAAAAAGCGTGAAAACTACGTCAATCACATGATCAGTGAGGTCCACATGTGCCACAGTTTTTGCTACATGCTTGAATGTCTCTGAAATATACATGGAAGTATTTGCATATACAAGTAATATTATAGTTACATGATAGAGGATTCATTAATATTTCCCGCATGTTCAATAATGATTATTTAGCTGTTATAGCAATTTGAAATTATTTCTAAAAAATTAGTTATTGACACTCATGTGATGGATTTTGTTATAGTTACTATAACAAAATCCATCACATGAGTGTCAAGTCTTAATTTTAAAGAAATAATTTCAATTTGCTATAAATCAAAACTCAATGTATTTAAATTGAAATTATGCAAGTCAAATGAAAAATCATTTACTATAAAAGTTTTAGGACTTCCAAAAATGAGAATGTTTTGGCTACTCACTTTAGATAGTGTGGGGCTCAAGTTAGAATGAACTCCTCAAAAAAGGTGATCAATCATCTTTTTGAATGAAAGTAGCATAGCAATGTTATTGAACACTGAAACATTGGGCTGTAGAAATACATGCAGGCTTCCATATGACTTCAGCATTGGGCTGTAGAAATACATGCAGGCTTCCATATGACTTCAGCATTGGGCTGTAGAAATACATGCAGGCTTGCTTATGACTTCAGCATTGGGCTGTAGAAATACATACAGGCTTCCATATGACTTCAGCATTGGGCTGTAGAAATACATGCAGGCTTGCTTATGACTTCAGCATTGGGCTGTAGAAATGCATGCAGGCTTCCTTATGACTTCAGCATTGGACTGTAGAAATACATGCAGGCTTCCATATGACTTCAAGCAAGTTTTTATTTTTCAACTCAAGAAGAAAGGTTTCAGTAGATGTGAAAGGAAATTTTATAGTAAAGTATGTTTTTCTAAAAATACTAACCCAATTACTTTAATGTTATGGAATTACCTCAGCGACCTCCAGAATCCAGCCTTCCTATAGACTCTATTTTTTGTACATTATAATATAGTCACCCTGATAGATTACTTCCCCTTACCCTCCTAAATTGCAATCCTTATACCGGATTTTGTCACTGTCTGGCACTGCAGGGAGGGATTGACAGTAATGTGATTGGTTATGTATTTTCAGATAAACATAATTTACTAAACAATTTCCATTTTAATTTGCTATAAAATTTCCTTTCTCCATGATCTACATTACCCAATCAAATTAATATTAGGAGAATAGATAAGAGGAGGAGGATATGATAAGCATCCAACCTCTAAGTAAAAGAACCCTTTAGGGTCAATAGAACTTTCTGCTTTTAAGGGTAAAACTTTCCTAACCAAGCAAATTTAAGTGTATATAGGGTGCAAAGAACTGCCCTGTGGCCTCCCCCACTAGATAAATAATTACCAAGAAAATGTTTTGCTCATGTTTATCCAGCAAAAGTTGACAGGACTTACCCATGGCTGCATTTGTGTCAGGACTGCCACTGCAAATTCAAATATTTCAACCTCTTCCACATTCCACCCCACTTGTTCATTCATATCCACAGCCAGTAATCCTGGGGTCATAGTGCAAAACTGATCACAATATACTGAATCTTCTTGCTATGACTCCATTTAATAAATCTGGTCAGAAAACACTTGAATTGTAATGAAATCTGGCAACATCTGACCTTTAATTCCCTTGCATGACACCTCTAAAGTGGGAGCCGTGAGTGACATCCCTTTTGCACATGCTTGGCCAATGGCAACATAACTAATATGTTTCATGAATTTCCACCAAACTGTTTAGGATATGGTAACAAACAGATGGTATCAAAATATCTCTGCTAAAGTGTGATGAGACAAAATTCACTGTATATGTACATACCTTGATCAATGGAAACTCCAGCCATATGATAAAAGCTGAGGGCAGTATCTACATCATTGATGCTGTTAAGGAACTTCCAAAATTTCTGATACTCATCAAAGGAAATGCCCTGGAGGAAGGAAGCAAATCCAAAGTCAACATACTAAAATGATGAGACAGACAGATAGATTAAATAGATAGATAGATAGATAGATAGATAGATAGATAGATATAGATAGATAGATAGATAAAAAAACCATCCAAACGTTCTGATGCTCCTGAAAGGAAATGCCCAGGAGGAAAGTAGTAAAATCCAAAGTGAACATACTACAGTGGATGGATGGCTGGATGGCTGGATGAATGGTTTTCAGTAATCATCATAGAAAAATGTTCTTCATTTTTCCTCCATCAACAGTATTAATTTTATTTTGTTTAAATTACCACAGATACATTTTAGTGCTAATGTTAGGGGCCTTAGACTCACCATTCATGAGGAAATATAAGCATGAAATATTCATAATAGGGGATCAAAAGTACCAGATTAAACTATAGGTAGTATAAATGTGTCAGAGGTATTTGGGAGATAGAGAAAGGTATTTGGGAGATAGAGAATGGGGATGGAGTATGTGAGAGAGTGTGAGAAGTTGTTTAAAATGGTTTTATTGATATTTCAACATTTCCAATGTCAGGATCTTACCAATTCCCTTTAACACCATCTGACATATAATTCTTGAAAGTCCTGACTCCTAGTTTGGACAGTCTATATTAACAGATATGTGTACAGTCTCTCTCTCTCTCTCACTGTCCCACACAAACACATACTGTAATGCAAAGACAAATATACCTGTGTGTTAACACCTATCAACAAAAATAGTGTTACTCAAGCCTAAATATATGATGTAAAAATATAGAACCCAATAGCAGATACAATGTTTGGCTGAAGTATGCTATAAACTGTTTAAGTTCCAAAAAAGGGTTCCCTTTTTCTCAGATGTGTTCATTTTATTATAGTTTTGTTAAATATTTCTTCCATTTTTATTTGGAAGCATAAAACTACATTTTTATAACTTGCAATTTTTTTACAGGCACAGCATAACTTATAAATTAGATATTTTGCAATCATAATGAAAAATGTTAATTAGATGACCAAACTTGTCATTTCCAAAGAAAACATCTTTTTTAAATCATAATATTTGGTATATAATTTTTAAGCCATGCCATAAAGGATTTCCAAAACTCTTCAATCACTGGATGATCATAAAATAGCAGTTCGATCTTTTCAATTTCTTGTTGACAAAAAGTATGTGTCATCCCCAATGAAATTAATTTTTTTCAAAAAAAATGTTTACAATAATTCCATGCCTAAATTTAAACTGAGGCAATTAAGTTTGTATCTTTGGTGCATTTCTTTGCTAACATTATATATTTTTTTTAAAGGTTTGATCACTTACCTGGCACCTTAATTGTCTTAACCATGCCTCATGTTTCCCATAAGGTATATTTGTTCTGCTCTTTACCAAACTGTTATTTGCAGATTTTAAATTCTTATTTAAAAGTAAACTTTTTTTTCCGAATTTACATTTGTAAGAGTATTTTCCTTGTTAATATAATTATTTGTCTTTTCCAGTGACCATTTACTTTTGAAATAATTGAGAAATATTCAACTAAATTATTACTGTGATCCTTCAGATGAAATGCTTCAGAATTTGAAAATTAATCGTGATGATCAAAGAGATTTTTTAAAATGCTATTCCATTTTATTATACAGGAATTAAAGTTATTAATAACCAAAAATTTAGAATATGATAAGTATTCTTTTACTCGCAAGGACTCCTTTTTTCATCTTTGAAAGACGAGGATAACATCCAAACAAAATTTATTACTGGTACATTTACTGATCTGTTAATTTTGTCTCTACTAATTTTAATATCTGGATTTTCCTAGAACTTGTTTTGTAACCATTTTATGTCAAAATCTTTCATTTGCAAGCAGACATTTAATCCAAGTGTTGAATAAAACATTGCACATGAACCATGCCACACTGCTGTCTGTAGCTAGGTCTATAAGTATATCTCTGTATCCTTTTCAGCATTATCATTCTAAATAAAAAATTTATATTATTTTATTCAATGAGATAAATTTTAAAAAGTATTTCATTCAATTCATTATCTATATATAATGGAGAATTGGGTAATGCCAAGAACAAATGAATATATCTAGGTACAATCAATGATTTGATCAAAGTTATTATCCCAATATGGGACAGATTTCTCCTCATCCAACATCAAATCACTTTATAAAACTTGTTTTAATTTCTTGACATAATTTAACTCATGCATAGGTTTAAAGAGAGTTCCATTCCTAAAAGCCAAACGGAGGAAGTAGACCCAATGATTTCAATGTCTGGGCATATTTCTTCTTTGGAGAATTTGTTCCTTCCTATCCAAATGGCTTTTTATTTTAATACCTTATGTAAACCAGAGACTGAAGTGTTTTGATAGTAGACATAAAACACTGGAAAGCCATCCAGTAGTAAACAGGAATCATCTGCACAATGACCCAGTTAAAACTCTCATTTTAATAGAGATAGTAAAATTTCTGAGATCAATGGATAGAAGTTTTATTCCTATAATAAATAGTTATGGTGTTAACAGGTCTCCTTGATGGCACCCTCTCTTTAAATGAATGAACTGACCATTATTAACGACATGGCATTTGGACATGCAAAATACTCTGAACCACTTACAAACAGAATCACTCAAGTTAAAAGATTTCATTTTCCACAACATCGCAGTCAAATGCTTTTTCATAATCAATGAATAAGAGAAGGCCATACTAATCTGTTTCACTGAGGTGGTTAAAAAATATCCTATAAAATTCTAGTAAATTCACCAGCAAATCTCCCTTTAATAAAACCTTTCTCATTACATGCATCACTTACAAGAGAAGGAAGTATCTTCTTAAGCCTGTTTGTTATTGAACTGATGCTATTTTACAGTCCATACAGGAATTCAATTACTTATAAATCTACTATCTTTATCTTATTCTGGAATGCATGTGATAATTCACTGGGACTGAAATTCAAATAGTTTGCTTTCATATTTAGAATTCAGAGACCTATACAGAAATCCACCCAAATCTTTCCAAAAGAACCGATACAACTTTAATGTGAATCCATCCGATCCAGGATTGGTTTATTTTATTTTTTTTAATGCTAAACCACACTTAGGAAAGGACAGCTTTATCTCATACAAGTTTTTTTCTGCAGCCACAAATTTTTTCATGCATGTAGACATGGTCGTTAGTTTATAGATTACTATGGGTATCATTTTTCTAAAGTTTATATAGAAATCTTTTTATTGATTCAGTATTTCATTTTCATCTGTTAAACTCTTCCAAACATGCAAAATTAATGCCTTCACTATTATATAACTGTAGTTTCTCTTTTCCAGATTAAGAAAGTTCATGTCATTTGCTTTTAATCTTACCATTACTCCTTCTATATGGGTTTTCCTTATTTCTTTATATTCTGTTTGTTGATAAGTGATTTTTGCTATAATCTCTGTATCATTAATCTTTCATTATGTGATTTATTTCAAGTTATAATTTCAATTTTAATACTTTTGGTGTGTTATTTTTCCTGTTTTGCCTTTTCCTGTGAATATTCAATTGTGTCAGTTCTAATTTTCATTTTGTGAATTTCCAATAAGAGCTGATCATTACATGCTAGCTTTACTTATAGTGAATCATTTTTATAACACTGAAATTGATTGACAGACTTCAACGGCATTTACAACACATTTCTTTTACTGCATTCCTTTTGTCTCAGAAGTCTTGCACTGAATTTCCAATAACCATGACCTCTGGGAAGTGTAAACAATGATAAGGTTTTAGTTAATGCAGAGTAACAAAAGATGAATCTGTGAAATATGAACATGTCTTCAGAAATCTGCAAAAAATCTAATCAGCTTTGTTTTATAGGACTGGGACATTACCAGGTAAATAACCTAGCATCTGGATTGACTACTCTCTTGGATTTAGTAAATTAAGTTTATTCCTAAGATCCTGGACTGCTGCCTGCACCATTTCTATTATGAACAAATATTGAGTTCCATGTCCAGAACAACACATCACCAGTCAACACAAGTGATAAAAGATAAATTATCAAAACTAGCAATATCTTGTTTTAGATTCTTAAAGAAATTGGGATTATCATCATTATGACCCGATAAACTGACCAAGATTATTTTATATATCAAAATATATAATACAATGTATCTACCATCACCATCACATTTCATTTTTTGGACAGAAAATTCAGAGTAATTTCTAAAGAGAATGGCAGTCATTCTTACTGAAAGGTTTTCTTTCAATTTCCTTTTGTCATTAACATGGGCTATTTTAGCCACAGAATTTTAAATTTCATTATTAATGGGTTTGGTACTCATGTGGTTCCAGAAATTCTATTTAATGGCTAATTGATCCACATCTCTTACTTACAACTCTTTTACCTGAGCCATTTTGGTTTTGAAATTGTCATTTTTTGTCTCTGACATGTTAAATATTCTCTACCTTCAAATTCACAGTCCACAGGAATTAGGCGAAGATGGATCCAAAGAGGAATCATTCACATATTGATATTTCCAACCTAAATCACTCCATCATACTGTAACTTATAGAAAATACACCAATAAATACGTGAAATTTACACTAGTTTTTGGCTAAGATCCCATCTTCTATAACTAGTATAAATGTGTCAGAGGTTTTTGAGAGACAGAGAATGAGGGTGGTGAGAGCGTGTGAGTATTTTCGTATTTTAAAATTTCCTCTTTAATGGTTTTTGTCACCGATCCTTCCATGTGTGACTGCAAAATGTACCCTTATGCATTATTCCATACAAAACACACACACACACACACACACAGATGCCTATACATACAGAGGTATTACAAAAATCCTCAATAATACATTGTAACCAACCTGCACCATGCATTGCTGGGACAATCTAGGTTGCTTAGGAAATGGTCTAACAGTCTTTCATTTTTTTTGTCAATAGTTATCACTTTATATTTGAAAACCCAGGTGGATGACACATCTATATTCACACTCCAAATGGGACACTCTGACAAAAATGTTCTTATCACAACATTTGGAGGATTTATTTAATTTGTCTTACTGAAATGAAATCAAACTCTTTACCATGAAAACAAAACAAATGGTAACCTTCTGAATTTTTGCAGAATCTCGTGCCTACAATTTTGGCCACTGAAATTATCATGATGCATCCATTAGGATTATATAACCAGACTATAAGGGAGATTAATATTACCTGTGAATTTTCTTTGAATGCTTTCTTTACTCTTCTCAGCATGTAGCTCTTCTTGGAATCTGGGAAGCCTGCATACGTCAGTAGAATTAAGCCAAAGTCCTTCTCCGAGATCTTATTATCAACTGGGTCATACCTTCCAAACTGAAATGATATAAATGTAACACTTTATCATGCTCTGACACGATCAGAATCTACAGTGTGTTGAGGTTGGTACTAGGACATGGAAATTCTCAGAATCTACAGTGTGTTGAGGTTGGTACTAGGACATGGAAATTCTCAGAATCTACAGTGTGTTGAGGTTGGTACTAGGACATGGAAATTCCAGTCAAGTGGTTACTGTTTGTATTCTATGAATGCTCTGCCAGGCAAATGAATAATGTAACTTGAAGACAAGGATTTTCTTGTCCAGAGGCTAACCCCATAACTAATTATATTTATCACCCTCATATTCATAAAAAGAGAAGTATTTATTCTTTTTGAACTCCAACACATGACTGACTGACTTGCCTAACTGAAAACATGGAAGTTGCATTGAATGTTAGGATATTTTAAGGTATGATTCATTCATATTATGTGTGTGTGTGATTTGGATTTTTAACATAGCTTTAACAATTTTTCAGTCATATTGCTACAATATCTGCAGTGTGGCAGTTTAGAGTGATGTCTAGCACTGGGGCATCATGCTGCAGACATGTAGCATGATGTCCCACCAGTCACATTGGCCTGACACCAGGATGACCAGTCCTAACACTAACCATTTAATCCTGAGCATCAAGCGAGGCTGCTGTTAGTACCATTTTTATTAGTCTTTGGTATGACTCAGCTGGGAATCGAACCCATGACCTCCCGCATCTGAGACAGATGCTCTAACCACTAGGCTACTGAAGCGGTCCATCATATTATGATATCATCAAACCATTATATTACAACTGAACTGAGCCACCCAGAATGTGAAAGAAAAGGTTGTTGTTGTTGTTGTTGTTGTTGTTGGGTTTAACGCCATTTTTCAGCACACGATAGGCTATGTATGGCGGCCAGTATTAATGGTGTTGGAAGAACCTGGGAAAACCCCAGAAAGAACCACCGACCCACAAGAAGCTACTGGCAAGCTTTTTCACATACCCACATTGGCTGAATCTTAGACTCAAACCCACGCAAACAGAGGTGAGATGGCAGTGATCCGTAACGGAGAGCACTTTAGACCACTCGGCCACTCGGGGCCCCCGAAAGAAAAGGTAAGGCCTGCAATTCAACAAGATTTGTTTGTAATATGGGGAGACAATTGCCTCATCCCAGAATAAATCTGTAACAGCCCCATTACTACATGATGACATTTTAAAATTCATTGACAAACTATTCCCTTATTCAGATGTTTGAGTTCTGTTAATGAATGTTTTGAGTCTGGTCTAACAATCACTGATTCATTCTGAATATATTCAAAATATTGAGTTATCATGAATTACTGACATTCTCCTTATCAATGGAAGAAGCCTTCTCACACTACTCTAACATACTTCTGAGGTTACTTAATCAACTGTAAAACGAACCTTTCCGGCAAAATATTCATCCATTTCATGTGATATCATATGCAGTTTGATATCGAGAGGCTAATGCTTTTCTCTGGAACATTTTACCTTAGAAAACTAACAAAAATCTCCCAATCCACCCATTCTTTGAATATTCTATAACACATTACATTTTGAATTATGAAATCCTCTGAAAAAAAAAAGAAAATGAAAATAAAAGTAAAGAAACAAATAGCAGAATTGACAGTCTTTCCTTAATTAGTTATTAGAAATATCTTCAGCTTAATATGCATTCCTTTACAAGATGTCCAAGTGGGTGTGACACCTGGGTAGTCAATGCCAATTCACACGCATTTTGAAACTCCACATGGGAAAGAAAATCTTGGCATTACAAAGCAAAATAGCATGTGCAGTAAGCATAGATTCCTGGATCTGTCCATAATGCTCTTTGGCCCCAACCCAAGAATCCATACTTGGAAACCAAGAAGTTATTCCCAAAGGGAACTGCAGTGACTCAGTGGTTAAGTCACTGGACTCATGACCATAAGGTTGCAGGTTTGATCATCACCATCTCTAATCAGAAATATGGCTTCTAGAGTGCCCACAATCTGTCAATCCTATGCAATGTCCACTCATTAATGTGTGGATGACATTAATAACTGAATTTACCAAGGTCTTGATATAAGCATATATACCGAATCTGATCAGAAATATGGCCTCCAGAGTGTTCACAAACTCAATGAGATACAAAACCACTGCATTACTGTGCATGGTATCATACATAACTGACCTCATCCAAGATCTGGATGACACAACCTTAAATATACATCTCATCAAAGTCTGAAAAGAAATATGGCACCAGAGTGTCACAAGCTCAGCCATTAAGATACATGTGGCAGAACTGAGAAGTCAGCTTAAGACAAAACAGGATACTTGCATACTTTTTGGTGGGGAGTTTTGACACCAAAAAGGGAGATTGTCAATGAGAATGGCAAAATGTTTTATTGTGGCACATGTCTCTGACTTTCTTAGCCCAGTGTGGACCTAAACTTTGGGTCACTGTGCGAGTAGTTTTTGTTCATTTGTATAAGAATGTTTGTGTGACTTCTAAGTCAGTGAATATTACTTCAACTAGATCTGAAAAATGATCTGCTACCATAAATTTGAGACTATTCTGAGCATAAAGTTGGCAAACAGCACACGTATCTTTATCTACATTTGAAGCAGATTCAGAGATCGCATATTTGTTGTCACGTCTAATATGCATTTATAAACTACATGACGTGTAAGATCATTCTTGCAACTGCAGCAGATTTTAGAATCATCTTTATGGGAAGGGCAGAATGTATATTCATGTCCTTTTTGAACTTTATTCCAACCAGTGAAATTCTCATCTCCATCCATCACTTAAGTTAATGTGATATTTTGGTTGCTAAGATCTTGGTGTTTTAGCATTAGTTGATAAAGCACACTTAGATATCTTGACGCATTTTAATCACAGAAGCCAAACCAAAACTGTTTTATGTTGAATAATCTCTTTGTGATCCATCATAATCAATTAATCATAATCATAATCAATCATAATAAATTTATGTCTTTAAACGTTTTTGAATTATTTTGGACCATTTGTTGAGAAGTTCCAAACAATGAAGCCAACAAACTCTGCTGAATGAATCAAAAACAAACATTCTGCATACAGGGGAGATTACAGTGTGTAATGGGAGGGACAGGAGACACCAAATATTTTGCATACATGGAAGACTACAGTGTGATGGGAGGGACAGGAGACACCAAACATTTTGCATACATGGGAGATTACAGTGTGTGATGGGAGGGACAGGAGACACCAAATATTTTGCATACATGGGAGATTACAGTGTGTGATGGGAGGGACAGGAGACACCAAATATTTTGCATACATGGGAGACTACAGTGTGATGGGAGGGACAGGAGACACCAAATATTTTGCATACATGGGAGACTACAGTGTGTGATGGGAGGGACAGAAGACACCAAATATTTTGCATACATGGGAGACTACAGTGTGATGGGAGGGACAGGAGACACCCCTCATCTTTGGAGGAAAATCCTCCTATCAATGATGTTTACATGTATGCATCAGATATAAGATCACTGGTTAACATGCACTGATATCATTCATAATCCAACTCATTCAAGGTATTGTTAATATATGCAAAAGTATCAAATTTGAAACAAAATCTATCAGAAATATGGCCTCTAGAGTGTTAATATGCTTAGACAATGGTAAGCGAAGTTACCTCATTAATATGTGGAGATGTCACTCATAGTTAAGCACATCTGATGCCTTGATGATTTAAGCTTAAAGACCAAATCTGAACAAAATCTGATGAGAAATAACATCTCTAGAGCATTCACAAGCTCAACTGACCAGATGCAGGATCACCTCATTAATATGCATGGATAACACTCATAATCAAACCCATCATTACAAGATAACAAATCAAATCTAACTGAAATAAGCCTCAAAAATATTTACATGCAAGTCTTGATGGATGGATAGATGACTAACGATGGCGCATGATGGATAAAGTGTGTCTTTGGGAAAGTCATTGGCTCTTGTTTCCTCTGGGTATCTTTGGGAAAGGCATTAACTGCCATTTCCTCAGGGCATCATTGGGAATAGCACTGGATACCACTTCCTCAGGGCATCTTTGGGAAAGGCATTGGCTCCCATTCCTCATGGTGTCTTTGGGAAAGACATTAGCTCCCAATTCCTCAGGGCATCTTTGGGAATGGCATTGGATCCGACTTCCACTGGGCATCTTTGGGAACGGTATTGGCTCCCATTTCCACAGGGTGTCTTTGGAAAATGCATTAGCTTCCATTTCCTCAGGGCATATTTGGGAATAGCATTGGCTCCCACTTCCTCAGGGCATCTTTGGGAATGACATTGGCTCTCATTTCCTAATGGTATCTTTGGGAATGGCTTTAGCTCCCATTTCCACAGGGTGTCTTTGGAAAATGCATTAGCTCCCATTTCCTCAGGGCATCTTTGGGAATGGCATTGGCTCCCACTTCCTCAGGGCATCTTTGGGAATGACACTGGCTCCCGTTTCTGAAGGGTATCTTTGGGAATGGCATTGGCTCCCATTTCCTCAGCATGATAAAAACAAAATAAAGTGCTGAATGTGCAGTTATAAACCAGCTTATAGTCTGTTAAAGTCACAGATTTTTCACACATACATAAACCAAATGTAATACGGAAATAAACACATTCAGACTGAGGCTCAAACATGGGACCTTGCTAACTCTATATCAGCAGATGCCTCCAGTCCTACCCATTAACTTTCCATCTGCCTTTCTGAGACATGCCCATAATTCAACTTTCACTTAAGTACACTCACCACATATGAGGGGGAGAAGCAATGTAGAATCCTTATTCTAGCATCAATGGATTTATACTTATTCAAAACAGAAAACTGTTTACAGTAATACCTCAAACATTTGCGAGGGTAGGTTCCAGAACCAGTCGCGGATCAGGAGGAATCGCGAATGTTTGGTACGAGTCACTAAAAATGCTAATAAATGCTTATTTCTAGGGTTTAAACCCTAAATATGACCCAAATCATGCTCCCAAAGCACTTTAATTTCATTTAAAAGTTAGCTTAATACATTACCCTTAAAAAGAGAAATAAATGGTTGACGTAAAAATAGAGTACAGTATCGCCTAATGGGTATTTGCCACACTAGCGCATTTACAGTACGGTATACTAATATTACCCCTATACTAATCCATTGGCTGCTGTTTTCTTTTGCACTCACAGTAAGGTAAAACCAAGTAACGAATGGGACTGTAAACTTAATGACTGACGTTTTCTTTGTCATTGTCAGGAAGGTAAACTAGGTAAACTTCATATGTCACAGAAGTCATATAACGAAGGTACAATTCAATAAAATAAAGAAAACATGTACGTAGAGGGTACCAATGAAAATTTCGTGAATCCGTGAATTCGCGAATCCAGAAACGCGAATGCACGAGGTATTACTGTACTTCAAGTCTGCATACAAATTTTAGGCTCAATTTTTTTCACAACTATCTTGTCACATGCCTACTGAAAGTCAATGTATGCCAAAATTATACATTTGTAATACTGAATTAGATATCACACTCTTAAGAGGCCTCTCATAAGAAGCCACCCTTGTGAAGAAAACAAATAAAAAGACCCTGCAACAGTTTTTCATTTTGTCCACCTCGTGAAAGGTTAATACTGCATTTTACCTCTAGTCTGAGGATCTCTTTGTGGAGTTCATGTTGAAAGTGGAGGAATTCCTTATCGGTCAGTTTCTTCTTGCCGTCTTCCCCAAAGAAGTAGGTCATTAGGGCAGAGCTCATCTGCTTAACAACACTGCCTGTCACTGCATGGTCACGATGTCTCATTCCAACACTGGTCTGGTTCCTGATGATTTCTTGTACCTGTAAACAAACAAAACCAGTCTTGTAAAGACAGGCCCATCTTCGCTAGCCAAGGTTCCGATATGATAACCCTATCTACACCTTGGTGGATTGAACAGATATATTGGTGCTTTGGCCTAGCAACATTTATTGGATTTCATGAGTTGCCTCCCTTAGTATGTAATGCCAACTAATAGCATGGTGTATTGTACATTGGCTGAAAGTGGTGTGGGGCAATTGACCTAGAAAGGGTACATTGGAAGTTTAAGATCCAAAGTATGACTATGTGCCAGAAGGAAGCCATTACAGGTATATTTATGTGTAATGTATTTGTGCAAACACGGATTGGCAGTGGAAAATTGCTTTTTTATTAGTCCATTCAAGTTGTGTGCTCCCCTTGTCTTGACCAGGAAGGAATAGTGTTCAAATTTGAACAACTTAATTTTGATTGGATGCACTTGCATCCAATGAAATTCACAGACCCAAAGCACAGAAATATCTGTTTGATATGCCAAGTTGAAGACAGGGTTATCATACTGAAACCTTGGCTAGCAAAGATGAGACAGACTCAGGTTCTAATATTTACTGCACATCTGAATATGTCTTTTTGTGCCTAGCAAGTGTACATATTCTTTTAGGGTGGTTATGACATCTGTATGGAAACCAGGACAGGACCTAGAGTTTCATTCAAGACCCCATTTGATGTGTTGACACATGGGTCAGCAACTACAAATACCAATTCTCTGACAAGCAAGACTTAAACTGAGGAGTTATTTTATTTAAAGTCACCCAACCCTCACCACCACCCAGGGACTGATCAAACTTTTGAAACAGTTGAGGACATATGGGAGGTAATTTGAAGAAACTGATTTAATACAATAATCTGCACAGGTTCCATGTATTGATGTTCTCTCCTTGGATTGCAATATGGAATCTCGGGGGTGCAAAACTGGCTTGGGCACCCTCTTGTATATCAAGTGACATGAATAATGGGGGTAACCAGTCTGACATAGGATTATTACACCATGTGACTCCAAATGTCTTGCACTTTTTAAAAAGACTGCTTTATATAGAAAAAATTGTACTATTTCTTTTTTCTTTTCTTCTTTGTTCTGTATGTTTTTCTTGGGAGGTTTTACAACAGCTTTACCTTCATTGTCTTTTCTTAAGATGCATAATTGCTTCTGATTGGAAGGATTGGTCTCCCTAGTGATTTTGGCAATGTTTTATCATTTATGGGCGATGCTCTATTTATACAATAACCTAAGGAACACATCTGTTGTGAAAATCAAAAGTAATTTTCCATAGGATAATTGTAAATTAAGAAAGTACTTGGGCAAAGTTAGTATAAATCTATTAAACTCTGACCTTTTTGAACTCGCTGGCATCCACCTCTCCATCTCCATTGATGTCGAACATCTGGAAGGCAATTTCAAAATTTCGTGGTGGAGCTGAAATGCCAAAGAGAGTGAACTTTTTTTAGATCTTGTTTCCAATGGTGAATGTGATGAAAATGGTCAATATATGAACTGTATATACTTGCTTCTAAGTCCAGTCAAATTACAAACTTCATAATGCACCAGCTCATCTGGGCCTTTGCAGTTTGTCAAGAGTAATCAGTAGAAAAAACCCAACATAAACCCTGATCCACTGTATTATGTGACTGCAGATCAAGCTCTATGTTGTTTCCAGTTGGATAAAAGTTATAAGACAGTATAGATGGTAGTTATTTGGGACAATTGCAGTGTTGTTGTTGTTGTTGTTGTTGTAGGGTTTAATGCAACTTTTCAGCACACAACAGGCTATACATGGCAGTCAGTATTAATGGTGGAGGAAGAACCCATAAAAACCCCAGAAAGAACCACCGACCCATGAGAAGCTACTGGCAAGGTTTCTCACATACCCACATTAGCCGAATCCGAGATTTGAACCCAAGCACACAGAGGTGAGATGGCAGTGATCCGTAACGGAAAGCACTTTAGACCACTCGGCCACTCGGGGCCCCTCGATTGCAGTGATTTCGTGACATAACTGGATATGATCCCTGAAGAACACAGTTCTTTCCATAGAAGAAGATGAATGATTTGCAAAGAAATGCAAGTTTTTGCCAGCTCCTGTGTAAAGAAATCTCACTGACACATACAATTCAGCTTCTGATTCTTTATTCAGCATTTTCTTTCTCTGAGACAATGGCCAGAGAAGATAGCAAACTCAGAATTTGATAAAATAAGAATTCTTTTTTTAAGACTACATAGTCCATACATCTAAATTAAAATATAGATATAAAGTAAAAACATTGTAAACATAAAAGAACATATATATATAAAGTTTGTGTACAGTTAAACCATTTACAACTACAATCATACTGCACAGAGCAATTTTACATAAATGCACTGTTGTCAACAACTACCTTCACTATGTAATCAGTGACTAAGACTTTTTGGCAAAATATGCATGTCAACTCCGCCATGAACAACTACATTGCAATAACAGAGATCAAGACCAATGACCTTGATTTTAATCCTTTGTAACCATTACAGCTTAGAGATTATTCAAAATAGCACTGCTATGAATAACTTAGTTGCAACAGCAGAGACAAACACCAGAAACCTATATTCAATAATAAATTTAATATAAAAGGCGGGTAGTGATTACATTGCGCGGAAGATACCACGATTCCATAAATTGTTTTTCTGAGTTTCGATGAGACAACAGATCACGTGGTCCCGTGATGCAATACTAGCCAGTCCTCAAATACAAACAGAAATATGGCGAGCGAGACAGACAGGAGGAGATCAGATTTGGGTTGCTCATTCAAAAGTTGAATCTGCTTCTAAGATATGCTCATAACTATATCTGCTGAATTGTGTGTTAACAATGTGTTTATGACCTGACGGCAGAAAAATACAACAGTAAGAAGGTGCTCATATTTCATATTTTGGAATTTAAAAAAAGCAATGTAATTTTAAAATAAATACTTATACATTGTGTGCTCTGCAATAAATTCATTTAAGAAGGATGAAATTCAATTGTATTATATATAAATGACATATTCATTACCCCATACACATAACCACACACCCACCCACACCCACACCACCTAAGGTCTGATATCTTGAAAATATACATCCAACACTGAAACACTGAGAGATAATACTGAATTCTGGGCAAAGAGATTAGAACAGGGACTTGTGTGTGAAGGTGTAAAAGGCATTGAGAACAGTTTTCATCGGTCGTAACTTAAGCATTAGTTTTTCACACAAAAAAACCCCCACAAATAAATCTGCAAAGCAGAAATCACAAGTAATTAATTTAAACATTAAGAAGCTTCCTTCTTATGATTCAATTACAGTGTATTTTACATGCAGGCTACAGTTAGCGTATTGACAAATCTGATAGTATTAACATGTTTGGTATAAATATGTACTGTATTGGACAGTGCTCAAAGAATTTTTTTTTAGGCACAGGCCCCAGGCTGGTGATTTAAATAAATTCACTAGCCCTGACTGAAATTCCACACGCCCGGATAGTTCATATCCGTCAACTCTCAAGCCGGGAGAAAAACCTCCCGATGTTGGGGGTATTTCCACACCTACCTCCCAATCTCATACTATCTCCTGAGTTTTCACAGAGAACTCCCTATTATTACATTATGTCTGTCAATTTTCATTTCTCAGAAGAAAAAACCCCCAAACCATACATAAACAGATATAATGTATGCAATCCACAGTTGCCAAATAATATTGATCATGTGTGAATACTGCAGTGACAAAATAATTAATATTACACGACAGTTTTTTTCTTCAGTAAATAGAATGTTAAGATTAAACATTATTCATGTAAATTTCAGATTTTTTAAAACCACTACAACAGAACTGTAGTAAAAATTTTTTTAAAAAGAATTGTCACCAATTAGCTCATGAATGATCACTGTGAATATTGTGTAATATTCTCTGCAAACAAAATCGCATCTCCATTTCCACCAAAGAAACTTGGCCAGTTAACACCTGACATTTCGCTACCGTATATGTAAAGTTTAATTACCATGATTAAATTAAAAGAAGGGATAAAACAAAATATACCATGCAGAATGTAACCCCAAAGAACTAATTCAAAATAAATATTTTGTTCAGTAAACAGCATTATGTGCTTTAAGACATAAACTTAAGGAAATAAGGTGGGATATAAAATGTGGGAAAAAACAGTTGCCACATGTACGGTAACTTGTGACTGCAGATTTGAACTGTTAAAATGAAGTAGTAGGCATCGTAAGTTACAACAAAATAGGGCATCGTTTATTTGCCAATCAACCACTGATGTTTACATATACACGCTGTATAACATGGTTTCTGTGAAGGACACACGGTACTAATTATACGGAAGAACTGTGAACCAGTCTAGAAATGGGTGAAGAAATAATAGAGTATTTACAGGTTTGGTGGTCCATAATTGGTTAATAATGAAAATTAAAATTTTAGGAAAAATATCTTTTGAGAGCTTATCCTATATGTAATGTAAAAAAAATATTGACAAATTTCTACTGATGCAACTTTAGCATTTTTACAGGCTTGACTCAGGAGTACTCAATACTGAAAGTAGCACCTGATTCATTTGGTGCAGAATCAATAACACGTGTTTCATGCACATGTATGTAAACAAATTGCCGCGGGTCATATGGTGTTCTCCACACATAAGCTTGCACCAAGGTTAGATGTGCACGAAAAATTATAGGTGTTATTATCAGCACCCATAAATTTTAAGTTATTGAATTTTGAATATGATAGTGTTTCCATGTGTTTACCATTGGAGTGGAATTAGTACCGTGAGTCCTATATGTGACCTATACCATAATAGGAGTTTGTTGTTTCCATGGTTACCACGTGCATACAGGCTATCAATTTGGTGGTTTTTACATATGACAATCATAATGGAGTCTTTTTATCATGGTTTGAATGTGATTTTGGAGAAAAATTCTATACAAAAGACAGATGGGGATGGTTTTATACAATGGAGAGTGGAAGTAGATAGCTCAGGCCATAGGGAAAAGAGCATAGCATGGCCTGATGGCAGAATTTCATATGATGGTACCCATAGATTGGCCTATATGGTTAAATACCATTTAACACATGCAACAATTCCCCAAAAGGGGGTGGGGGTGGGGGAGATTTTATATGTAAGCCACTTATGTCACAATCACTTATGTATCAGTACTGATCATTTAACTTTAGAGACACACTCAGCAGATCAAAGCAGAGAACATTGTAAAAATAAGGACTGTGCACAAAACTGCACATGCTGCATTGCCTCAACCTGTAAATTGAATTATTATATGTCGAGTCACACTGAATATCAATTATACTGGTCTTATTTCTTATCCTAGAATTAAACTCCTTGACACCTATTCTATGTTCAGCATGTTTCTCATATTGGTACATTACATTTTTGGGTAAACAGTATTGGAACTTTTCTGCATTCCTTTTGTTGAGGGAGCAGGGAGGGATATTTTCACTTAAAATAATAGTTTTCAACCCTTCATTCCAAATATAACTCTGCAAAAGTCCTATCTGTATTGCATTCTTTACACAGGCAGTTTTTCTTCCCCAACCTCTCTTCATACAGTTGAAACATTCTTGATGTATAACTGCATGGTGAACATACTGCTCTCTCCCACCAAACCAGATCTCTTTTTTCTTCATGTACCAAGTCCCATGATAGAAAACCTTCATACTCAGGGTGTTGCAACTTGTGGTCTCAGAACACATTATTCCAAATCTCAGCATTTGATTACTGCATGCACTAAGCGATATGTGTTTTGTTCACCATATATGTTGTTGTGAATAAATGAAAACAAGCTTCATGTCAGAAATATGGTTTCATATTTGAAACAAAAGCTATTTATAAAACCTACATTGCTCTGTTCTTAACATCAAGTAATAGTAAGGAATCATTTAGCTGTAAATTAGAGCTTGCTATTTGGTTTGCCAAATCAAGGTGTATTACCTCCCCTTTGACTGTAATTGAGTGATTGCAATGTTTGCTTTGTTTCTCTTTTGTTCAATAATGTATGCATTTTTTCAGCTTTATATTAAAAAGTAAGTAATTTAACACTGCTTATAGTGGAAAGCAGCCACAGTAATGATTTTTAGACTTTTTCTTAACTTTTTATGAGCTTTGGGTAAATGTAGGTATATGTTTATGTATTAGACAACTTCAATATGCAATTCAGTTCTATTACTTAAATTTAACAAGTAGTGTATTCAGTGACAATTTTTATCAGTGTCTGCATATTGCATAGAGACATGAACTTGTCTTGGCAGAGCAAAGTTTTTCACACATTTCTCCACCTCCAGCATACTTAATAGCTTGAGTCATAACAGTTTGTGCATACACTTTCTGTCTCCAACATCAATGTCAGCATTATAGGAACTTTGGATAGCTTTTTCAAATTTGTCTCTTGATGTCCTTATGTAACATACCTCATGTTGATGTGTTATTTGGGTTGATACACATTCCCCCCACCCCCTTTGTTGTGGGGAACATTACCAGGCTTGAAGAAATTACTCTGTCTATTCTTTGCTTATTCACCCTTCCCCATAGTTTTATACTAAAAAGTAGCACTATGTTATTTAATTATTCAGTATAATACAGCTTATGGAACTCTTCCTTGGCTTTTATACCTTTTTATTAACATTTGGGGGTCATGAATCACATGTGATGATAGTTTAAATAAGTTTGGAATATCAGCATCTCTTGATGCTTCATGGGTGTGTGTATTTGTTTTAGTCACAAAAGGGCAATGGCCTCGTATCATTTTGACCGGTCATGTGGCACACTTATTTGTTTTGTTTGATTGATGTGAATAGGGATGCACTGTGTGTTATTTCTGTGAGAGTCAGCAAGAAAAGAAATGCAATTTTGAAATTTGAAACATTTAAAACTTGTCTTATAGCCAGTGAGAGATGAAAATACAATGCGTCATGTAATTTGATACCCTGTGATGTCATACTTGCTGATGTCAGCATGCTTGTGTTTCTTTTGTGTAGCATGCATGCCATAGAAAGATAACATGAAGATACAAAGGCAGAAAACAATCATTTTAATAACAAGAATAAGCCATTAATAAGTACAATACAACACAGCAACATGTAATGCGGATGCAATTTAACTACAGATATTGGTATCACATAAAATGCTATTGCACTATTATCCATGCACAAGCATGGCCAATTCTTTCTTACAATTATGCTCTAATATCAAGGAGTAAAATACAACTTTTTCAAAAAAAATTAAATCTGGTTATAGGACACACGGTACTAATTATACGGAAGAACTGTGAACCAGTCTAGAAATGGGTGAAGAAATGATAGAGTATTTACAGGTTTGGTGGTCCATAATTGGTTAATAATGAAAATTAAAATTTTAGGAAAAATATCTTTTGAGAGCTTATCCTATATGTAATGTAAAAAAAATATTGACAAATTTCTACTGATGCAACTTTAGCATTTTTATAGGCTTGACTCAGGAGTACTCAATACTGAAAGTAGCACCTGATTCATTTGGTGCAGAATCAACAACACGTGTTTCATGCACATGTATGTAAACAAATTGCCGCGGGTCATATGGTGTTCTCCACACATAAGCTTGCACCAAGGTTAGATGTGCACGAAAAATTATAGGTGTTATTATCAGCACCCATAAATTTTAAGTTATTGAATTTTGAATATGATAGTGTTTCCATGTGTTTACCATTGGAGTGGAATTAGTACCGTGAGTCCTGAAGTATGTCCGAAGGGCAGTCCTTTTCACAAGATAAATGAATTGATGAGGATTAACTGTTAATTAGTCGCACTAGCCTTATGCTTGTGTACTGAAGTCTAACCATTAGCTATTATGCAGTTTAGTCACAGCTGACGAGAATATGAAAAAAGGGTCTTGGGGAATAATAAGGTGTATCACAGGGAGAAATGGCGTGTCCCATGGGCACTCACACACTGGGGCGAGGGGGTGGGGTCAATAGTTGCCTCTTTTCTTTTAGTTGCTGCTATTTAAACATCCAAATTGATAGTTTTATATCAGTTCCAATCATTACAGATTACCGTTTATACATACTATGTGTAAGAGTTAAAGTTTTCTTTAAGATTACTGAAAATTGTGTTTTCTCTTAACACAACCGTATCAAGGGTTAATGATCTTATTTTTAGCAAAGCCTCCATTTGACTGAAGTCAGATCTCAATTTCATCTAGGACAGGTGATTTGATTTAGAATGTGCCATGTTAAGGCATGTATGTCAACATCTTGAAAATACATTTACACAGTTCATCAGCATGATCAAAGTTTCCTTAGGCGAACAATTTTTTTTTCAACAAGCACAACAGGCACCTCACTTTGAATACAGGATGGGCCCGAACTAAAATTAGAGAGGCCCCGGTTGACGGGCTATCAGAGTTTTTAGCGCTGCTGGCAGAGATAAAAGATCTGTGAATTGATTGTTTCATATTGTGGTTACTTACTCGGCTTTCTGCCTATTTTCGTAACTCACACATTTAACACTCTTCCAGGATTTAAAACATCCAATAGTATATCTGGAACAGTGCCAACTTTTAGTCTAGGCCTAGCATTTGCTTATCTTAGAGCTGCCATTTTTTCAGGATCCCTCTCGTAACATTCCTTTGAGAAATGTAATGAGCACAGAGTGCTGTATGGTGTTGCTCTGAAATCAACTTGCTTGTAATAATGTATCCATAGTTTCTTTATGTCTTTATCTTTTGGAGAAGAAAAAAAATGTTGTCCACAGCCTTTTTTTTTAATGTGCTATTATATCTGTAAGCAATGCAAAATGGCATTGTCTTTTACTCTGGCAACTGCCAGTCAGGATGCTGGAGTTGCTACTATGACATCACATCATGAAAGTAACTGAATAGGCACGGAAAGTTTGCATGCAAAGTCATGGAAATTCATCTCCTAGAAGATATACCAATATTTAAATATTGGCATTATGGTCGCAGATAATACTTCAGAATAAGGTTTTCTTCTATAGTGCTTTTATTATTATTCTATATTCCCATTGATTTCTGGTCTCCTTTAAGCCTTTAACTTTTGTCATTAAATAAATTTATTCTGTTTCTGGATGAGTTAATTATGCCTTTTGATCAAACACACACAGACACACACACACTTTCCATATTTCCCCAAAACCTGAACAAAACCACAAGTTATTACTACAATTCATCACTGACAACATCAACACCTTAGAAACTAGTCCTTTGCAGTTCTGAGAGACCATTTGTCTTGAATGACTACTTTTGTTAGCAGAAGGGGTGGTCTCTCAAGCAGGCATTACTGTATCTATCTTAGGCTTTCAAAGAAAATACATTCTAAATAAGAAAACCAATATTGTGAATGTTGTTGTTGTTGTGGGGTTTAACGCCATTTTTCAGCACATGATAGGCTATACATGGCGGCCAGTATTAATGGTGCAGGAAGAACCCGGGAAAACCCCCAGAAAGAACCACTGACCCACAATATTGTGAATGTGATAAGGTCTGGAAACTGCAAAGCTCTTGCACCTGAGATGTCATTTAGACCAACCAAAACTGTCGTTACTCTTTAAAAGTCTGTTTCTGATTTCTGAAAACTCTATCTCCAACTCAAGGTTGATGATCTTGGACCAAAATGCAAAGCATATATTGAGACAATGAGGTAAGTACAAAACTTACTCTTAAAACCAATGAAGCATGAAATATAGGTCATCTGGGAGACTTGAATTTGTCTGAATATGCAATAAGACACAGCTCCATAACGAGGTATATAATTGCAGGCAAAGTTATAGATGACATGGAACTAATTACAAAACCAAACCAAAGTGTTGGTGCCAGACAGATGGACAGAGAGACAACAAAAATCAATCCTTAATCCAGAGTTGCTTTGCTTTATATTTTCACTGATGATTGATTGGAACTGGGTTCCACTGTATTTTTAATATTTAATACTTACTTGAAAGTACAGTAAGAAGGAAGACATAATCTGAGAAAGAAATGAGGCCACAGTCTCCCAGTTTGTAGAAGATGCTGTCCTTTGATATGTCCCACTCGACCTTGTCATGCTGTCAACAAAAAAAGAAAAAGTACTTGTCAGACTTCATCACAGAAAATTTTGATGCCATTTGAACAAGACTAGAAAGCACCTCTATAACAAATACAAATGCATTGTGGCTACAACAACATGGCATAAACAATACTAGATACCCTCCAAAGAATAACTCAATCAAGCCAAAAGCCAGACTTAATAATGCTTAATTGCAAAACTTTAATAAAAACACTACTGTATATTTTCTATAAAACAAAGAGATAGTGCTGGTGAATACTAATCGAACTGAAAGTCATGCTAAATAATACACAGTTACGAATAATTATTTACTGAACTCTATCTTTCCAATCTACCTTGGTAGGTACTATTCAGTTCATTCTAGATGCAATTCAAAGCTTTCATACTCTCTCTCTCTCTCTCTCTATATATATATATATATATAAATAGTGTGTGTGTGACACCTCTACAGCACGCTCCGTTATAACACAAATTTGGATATAACATTATCATGGCATGGCTCCCAGAATTCATATAGATGTATTTTTCTCATACATGAAACAAATTTTCTTCTTAAAAGTATGACAAATAACATATAAAAAGTTTACTATCATTTGGGGGAAGAGATCGCATATAGATTCTGATACAAGACGATTGTGACATGGCTGCTGAAATTTTTACATATATACTTTTTTCTTGCACATGAAAATATTGTTTTCTTCTGAAAGGTATTAAAATAAATATGTAAAAACTTTATTCAGGGATCTCACTGGGCATTGCCAATGTTGCAAATTGCAACTGTCTTCCTTATTGGTGACAAAACATACCATCTGGTAATTTTTTGGGTGACAACATTGCTGGCTGTTAAACTTGTATATACAATCTTGGGATTGGAGTGGAGAATTCAAAGCATGTATTTTTGCACCCACCCCCTTCCCCCCTTCCCATTTTTTGGTACATGTATGTGCTGTAGCGGGGTCACACTTTGTATATACTTAACTGTTCAGTTTGAATTTTGACACAAAAAGTTGATAGATGTTTGTGAAAATTGTTCAAACTGAACAGATTTATATTTTTCAAGGAAAAAAGTAGGCCTATCTGGTATATTTCAAATATACAAAGATAAGTAATCTGTACAGCATGATTTCTTGCCCATTCTAATCATAATGCCAAACAAGAGATATGATGTACCTTATTTATCTAGTATATTTTGTATCTGACTGCAGTGTAGACTCTGATCGACCAGCTTATGATGTGCTGGAAATCATAAAAATCTGAGCCTGAATTCCAGACTAAGTTTTAAGTTTCAGCCAAATCAAAAGTGACTTTTCAAATGTAAAGCATGTGTTGCACAGTGATTGGTTGACTTGAGGTCAAACTCAAGCTTGGAGGTTTTATCTCCTAGCCAGAGTTCAAATTATTTCCCAGAAATCCTGAGTAGAATAAATTGCTGGTCAATACTGTGAATTTACTATACTTTTGGTACCCATTTTTCTGAATTTTATGGTTGCTGTGAACCACCAATATAAAGAAAATGAATAAAACTCCTTCCATGAAAACAATAAGCCCCCTACCAGCAGACCTGCCAACCCTGACCAGTCTGTCTCAGTAAATCAGTTGATTTTTTTCCATAAGATTGACCAGTTTTCAGTAAGGTGTAACAAAATATCAATAAAAGCTATTGTAAAGCTGTAAAACATAATTAAAAGTTTGATGCATCGATGATAAACATTATGTTCAACTGAAAAGTTTGTAAATTAAAAGTATGCATAGACTTTATTTACCACTAGTATAGTTGCACGAACTCTAGTTCTAAACCCTATGCAGCTCAGTGGCTTGTTGCTACCTCTCAGCTTTACATAATTCTTGGAAATTCTTTTCCATTTCACATGACAATGGCAATCTTACCTCCCACCACAACACATACTCAAATTGGCATGTGATGTCCAATAAACGTAATTGTGTCCTTTCCAGCTTTTATTCACAAGAATCTGAATACTCCTTTATATTCTTCTGTGTTGATTATTAACACTTTTCTAGAAACTTATTTTCCCTTTCGTCTTAAACATGCATCGCTTTCTGATGCCATTTTTAAAAATTCTATAATCAACAGTTTGATCATGAAGACGCTTTACGTGAACAAAAAAGGTACAGTTTAAAGTGTCTGGGCTGCTGCTGTAAAGTTAGTCTGGTTCCTTGAATAATTTTGCATGCTCTAAGATGAAAACTGGATCCAAATAAAACACAGATGAATCAATTATCTTTATTTTTTGGCAACCATAATTTTTCCGTAGTTTTTAGAAGTTTGCCCTAAGTCCATATATAAAGGGTAATTTTCGTAAGACTTACAGCAAAATCGTAAGAGTTGGCAGGTCTGACTACCCTTATCCATGAATTTAATGTTGGTGTTCTGCAGTAGAACAAAACTCTGAAGGTAAAAACTGAAGTAATAATGAAATAGTCATTTTTCTGCAAAAAACAAAATTTGAAATCCACCAAAAATAAATGAATTCTCAGTATGTGACAATAGATCTGGCATAGAAACTAAATTGTTTCTTGTAAAATATGTTTCTTTGTGAATACTTACCCAATCATAATACCTTAGGAGTACTATTATCTCACAAATCCAGCCCTTCCAGATAAAACTATTTACCTAAAAGGGCTAAAATTTATCAGCCTGTATAGGTGGTTGTAAGGCAGAGTGATCTCCAACTGACTAAGGGACTGACAGCAAAACCCATGAATATAACAGCTACTACTGGATCATAAGGCACACTCTCTGTAAGGATGATAACAGTTGTGATCATAGTTTGGCCTTATGATGATCTTTTAGTAAGGTGGAGGCAGAGAGCAATGCATCTTGTTCTGCCAGCTGCTGTGATGGCATTGGCTAAGGTATGTTGAGCAGCTCAGTTTAAAACCCAGGCCATTCTGGACACTGACTCCCATGCATGTCCCTTCTACTGACCAAGGGTTGAGAGAAAAGAGAGGTTGCATCTGTTGGAAGCTGAGGTACTATGCATGGCATCGTACAAAGAGAATGCAGTGAGGCCATTATGTTGGTTAGACTGGCCTCCATAACTGCCTGTATACACCAGGTTTGACAATAGATTCATTTCTGGGAACTTATTGTGCTGAGGTCTTTATCCCTGAAAATCTATGTAGTAGTCCGAGGCCGGATGCAAAAGGAATAGGCCATGTTTATAGGGAGGGCATCATCTGAGTCATAATATTGGGACTGGTTACGGACGTTTGACCCATGTAACCAGTCTGTGAATAGGTAGAGCAAAGTATGTTTTGCTTTGTTCACTGTTTATCATCAAGAACTGTAGAGTGTAGCCTTGAAGGGCCAAGGCCTAAAGGTATACCCAGCAACAAGGAATCCTGTGGTGGTGATATATGTGCCAGAGCTGCCTCTGATTTCTGCCATTTTGTAAGTGGATGCACTGAGGCCATGTCGACATGAAGCCTTATAGTGTCTTCATCCTTAGTCATGCATTTCTTGCCCATGGCCTGATCTGAAGACAAAAGTGTGGAATGAATGAATCTATGATATATCTACTCTTGTTTCTTATAACAAATAGAAGTGGATGCAAAGTTCTGCCTTACAGCATTACTGAACAACAGCAGATGATTTCCCCCAAATAATTCACCCTACTACTTGTAAGAGGTACAAGAATATATGTCTCAGGGACGTGCATGTTAACATAATGAAACTACAGCCTGAACTTAGTTGTGAAGTTGCATAGGCTGCCTATGCAAGCACCCAGGTACAAAATTAAGTAAAGATGACAACGTCTGGCTAAAACTGTAAAGGCAGAACTTTGTTGAGATAAAAAGAGAGACAAGTTGGAAATATAGATGGAGTATACTTACCTTGTGAAGTGAGAACTCCTCAAACCTTTACTACTGTTGATTCTGGCTTTTGCAAGGTCTCTCATGTTGAGAGCATGCTTCCTGGCACAAGCAGAAGTAGTCACTCTAGATAATCAAGGGTTTTGCCACCATTCCTTATATCAAGGGGAGATCACTCTGTCTGACTGCCAGCTAGGTGGGCAGATAATTTTTAGCTCTTTTTAGCTGAAAAGTTTTATCTGAGAGGGCTGGGTTTGCATGGTAGTAGTAGTACTCCTAAGATATTATGATTGGGTGACGTATTTAAAGAAGAAATCATAAAACTCTCAGCTTTTATTTTTTTACGAGTTTTTATTATTAACAAATTAAAACTGATGTTACAAAATAAAGTTCTTCTTGACTGGCTGATACAAAAATCTTAAGCTAGTACTCAATATACATTTTTTTAAAATGATTTTCAGGCCTGCAGGTCCACATGATTTCATGTAGAGTGCAACATGTATACACAAATCTGTGCCAACATCACTATCATTTACAGGATACAAATAACACATGAATAGATACTTAACTGACATAAGCTCCAAAGATCAAAGGTTATCCTGGGTAAAATTTCTCTTTAGAAGCAATTTTGACAATTACATGTAGAAATCAGATTTTAGCTATGCTATATAAAAAATGTATGTCTACTCTAAATTAAGACAAAATTCATCCACTTTTTTGTCCTTCAATAACTTTTCTCAAGAATATGAATAAGCACCTCTTTATATTTTTTTCTGAGGTCACATGCAAGAAAGGGCTTCATGCTGCCACAAAGCAAGCTGTAGTCAGTATGTGAATGATTGATGCTTCTGTTATTTTGTTATATGAGTTGTGGTGTGAGAGAACGCCACTGCAGACAATATGTCATTGTATAAAACTGATGTCAAAAGATTGTGAGATATATTCAGTCTTAATACTTACATATTAGGTTAATGAAAATACTGTACTGGGGATTCATTGTTAAGGGTCCAGATCTATGTTGCTTAAGGCTGGATAAAGGAGTAAATCAAACATTGGTACATTTTATTTATCATAAGATTACAAAGAAGAAAATGGCAGTATGTGTGGCCAGTTTGAAAAGCATAGTTTTGTACGAGTGGTGAACTCTCATTATGAATTTACTCTGCAAGTAATTGCATCTATCTGCAGGTAACAGCATCTATCTGCAGGTAACTGTGTCTATCTGCAGGTAATTGTGTACATCTGCAGGTAGTAGTGTCTGTCTGGAGATAATAGTGTCTATCTGCATCACTTTTTAAGCTACAATCAGAATAACCTCAATTTTCCACCACCCTTGATTACTGTCATTTGCATACTTGTACAAAATTGGACAGGTAATCTAACGTACACTTAAGTGTCTATCTACAGGTAACAGTATCAGCAAGTAATAGTGTTTTATCTGCTGATAATGTTAATAATGAAGGTAATAAGGTAATTATCTATCTGTAGGTAATAGTATCTCTCTGTAGATAATAATGTAATAGTGTCTCTCTGCATGTAATAGTGTTTCTGAAGGTAATAAGGTAATTATCTATCTGTTGGCAATAGTGTCTCTCCGTAGATAATAATGTAATAGTGTCTCTCTGCATGTAATAGTGTTTCTGTAGGTAACAAGGTAATTATCTATCTGAAGGTAATACAGTAAGAGTGTTACTGCCAGACAGGAGGACTACCATACTGGGTCAGTGGACAGATGAACAGACATAATTAGTTCATAGGCTGGAGTTTGCTTTGCAGTCCGTCCATTCAAAGGAGACAAAGAGAACTAGGTTTAATTAGTACTGTAAAAATAACATTAAAGGGAGATCATTAAGTTGTTACAGTCTAGTCAAGAACAAGAGTTAAAGAAAACCATGAGCTGAAAAATAATGAATGTTAGTTGGTGCACTGAAGGAAAGGATATAATTATGAGAACTATGAGCATCATTTTACCTAACTTCAAAAATTCAGTAACAAAAATACAGAAAACGAACTCGAATTACTTCAAGTTAGTAAATGCAATGTAAGATCATCACTACTGACATAATCATAAGCCAGATTCTAACAAACTCCAACCTACCAGTCAATACTGCTGAAATGTAGATGAGCTATTTTTTCAAGTTCAAATAAATACAGAAAATAATCAGATGAATAATATGTTAATGCCTCCGTGCATATAGAACTGGAAAATGGACCTTTTGGACTCATTTAAGTAAAGAACCGGAAAATGGACCCTTTGGACTCATTTAAGTAAAGAACTGGAAAATGGACCCTTTGGACTCATTTAGGTGGCGCTCTACAGATTCGTATTTTGCATAGCTTTAGGATTTTAAAGAAAAAGAATTTCCCCTGCTTTCCTCACTGGTTATACTGGTTATTTAAAAAAGACCTTGTATATCTTAGGTATAATGCAAAGAACCTTTAATTCCCTTTATTTTGGTGTATGATTGATGGGTGTACTATGGGTTATAGAGTATACAGCTTGGCCTTACTTCAGATGTGCACCTTTCAAAAAAGTGCTAGCTCTACTTGGTCATTTTCACTTCCTGAACTTCAGAGGTAAATTGTATAAAAAAGAGCCAGTAACCTTTTTTTACATTTTATATATTTGGTAATTCATTCATTGCACTTTCAGCAGCTGGTATTGTCTAGTCTGGCAAAATTAATTTTCCCTATTTTAATAGCTGCTATGTATAGTGTACTTTAGACTAATTCAGGCTTATTTTTTAACACAAGGGAGCAGTCATTTTAGTTAGCAGTGTACTTAAATCATGTAAAATTTTCAAAAGTACAATATCCAAAAGAAATATCATCCACATTACATTAATGCTGCATAGAGGTATGCCAACATTCTCTCCATTGTGCATGTTTTAAATGCAAACTACTTCACCTTACATACATCACTCTCTCAAAAGTACATATTATCTGGTGAGCGCCCCCTTAAGTAAAGAACTGGAGAATGGACCCTTTGGACTTATTTAAGTAAAGAACTGGAAAATGGCCCCTTTGGACTCATTTAAGTTAAGAACTGGAAAATGGACTTTTTGGACTCATTTAAGTAAAGAACTAGAAAATGGACCCTTTGGACTCATTTAAGTAAGGTGGCGCTATACAGTTTCGCATTTTCCATAGGGTTAAGATTTTAAAGAAAAAGAATTTCCCCGCCTTTCCTCACTGGTTATACTGGCTATTTAAAAAAGACCTCGTATATCTTAGGTATAAATAAAAGAACCTTTAATTCCCTTCATTTTGATGTATGATTGATGGGTGTACTATGGGTTATAGGGTATACAGCTTGGCCTTACTTCAAATGTGAACCTTTCAAAAAAGTGCCAGCTCTACTTGGTCATTTTCACTTCCTGAACTTCAGAGGTAAATTGTATAAAAAAGAGCCGATAACTTTTTTTACATTTTACATATTTGGTAATTCATTCATTGCACTTTCAGAAGCTGGTATTGTCTAGTCTGGCAAAATTAATTTTCCCTATTTTAATAGCTGCTATGTATAGTGTACTTTAGACTAATTCAGGCTGACTTTTTAACACAAGGGAGCAGTCATTGTAGTTAGCAGTGTGCTTAAATCATGTAAAATTTCCAAAAGTACAATATCCAAAGAAATATCTTCCACATTACATTACTGTAGCATATAGGTATGCCAACATTCTCTCCATTGTGCATGTTTTAAATGCAAACTACTTCACCTTACATACGTCACTCTCTCTAAGTACAACAACTTTTCCATTTGATCTGGAATGAACAGATTTTGGTATTTTTTTCGATTCTACAAACTTTCGTGATTATGGGCTGGATTTGTATGTGACAATTCCACATGAAATACATGGAATTGAAGAAGCTAGGGAGAAGTGTGTTGACATCTGCAAATGTGTTTCTGTTTCTGTCAATGAATGTTTGAAATCATAATGTAGGAAAAATATGAAGTCTTTCAATTGCAATTATCAATAAGACGCTATGGAATTTAATGCTTATTTCATTTTGAGTGCAGTAAAGAGGATGTAATTGCACTTACCATCAAAATTACAGTACAATCTCGAAGTGTGTAATCAAGAATGAGAACCTATGACATGGCTCATGTAATTCGGATTTGCAGAACTAAGAAAGTACATTTTGAGGAAATTCAGGATGTAGAACTGTAAGTGTATTTTTTTTGCCATTCTTATCACCAGCTAATGAAGACAGTGTATGACTTGTCACTTGTATGTTATTTGTACAGACCCTTTCTGGCATCTGTTGTATACTGTAGCTAGCCTAAATCCAAAACATTGTATCAATGCGGAATGTGCCAAAGCAGCTGATATGTGGCAGTCCATGAAACATCTGTTTTAGTTCATTCAGAAACAAATTTAAACAACCACAACCTAAAGCGCCTCTTATGCGAGTGTACATGAGTGTACATGATTTGTTTACAAATCAAAAGTGCTGGCATCTGCATCCATTGTTTGTTTACAATAGAAAGTAGTTCCTTTATGCACATGAATGCTATATGTGTATTGTCACGCAGATTCAATATCGGGTAAAACTGAACGATTCTGACAATGTAAAGTTAATGCGGAAAAAAATGAGCATATAATAAATCATGTTTCATGAAACAAAATTCAATAAATTTAAAAAGATAACTTGTTCAGCAATATCATGCAAAATTAGTGAACAAAATTAATGCTGATGAATATCATTAGAAATGTCATAGAATATCACAACTCTTTTATTTCAACAAATCTTCTGTAATATATATAAACTGTTTATTATCATGATGAAGGTGTTTATTATCAAGATGAAGGTGTTTATTATCATGATGGAGATGTTTATTATCAAGATGAAGGTGTTTATTATCATGATGGAGATGTTTATTATCATGATGAAGGTGTTTATTATCAAGATGAAGGTGTTTATTATCAAGATGAAGGTTTTTATTATCATGATGGAGATGTTTATTATCAAGATGAATGTTTATTATCATGATGGAGATGTTTATTATCAAGATGAAGGTGTTTATTATCATGATGGAGATGTTTATTATCAAGATGAAGGTGTTTATTATCAAGATGAAGGTGTTTATTATGAAGAAGAAGGTGTTTATTATCAAGATGAAGGTGTTTATTATCAAGATGAAGGTGTTTATTATGAAGAAGAAGGTGTTTATTATCAAGATGAAGGTGTTTATTATCAAGATGAAGGTGTTTATTATCATGATGGTATTTATGAAGGTTTTCTGAAACTGTCAGACCTTTAGATAATACAAATTAGTTACAATTATTACAGCAGAACTGCTGAAAGAAAGCCACCTACTATATCACTACAACCACAACTGGCCATTTTTTTCTTCAAATTTGAAATCATTCCTATGAAACTGGCCCATCTATCAATTGTGATAATTCTTTCCCTGATCTAGCTGCCTTTGTACTTCAATTGTGATCACTCTCTCCCCAAGTTGTCAAAAGTGGCTTTAATAACCGATGTTTATATTTACTAAATTGTACAATATACAGATGGGAGTCACCATCTCAATTTCTGATTGCACAGTTATAAAGCTTTCAGCCTTTGAGTGTTAAAGAATAAACACATCGTGATTAATACAACTGACCCCAAAAAATAGCTAAATGTTAAATTTACAACAAAGTTTAAGAAAACTGACTGTAACATGTGAAAGAATCAAGTAATTATAGAAAAATAGATGAATTCATGCAACAGATGAGAGATAAGCCTAAATGAAAAAGCATATTCACTAGCCAATGTTCCAATATGTTAACCTATCTACACCTTGGTGGATCGATCAGATATTTCAGAGCTTTGTCCTAGTGACATCAACTGGATTTCATCAGTTGCCTCCCTTAGTATGATAACTAACCAAGAACACATAACAGCAGTGCATTGTCAGCTGAAAATGGCGGAGGCAATTGACTCCATAAGGATACTTTATAAAATTAACATCAAAAGAATAACTACGTACCAGAGAGAAGCCATTAAAGGTGTATTTGAGGAAAAGAATGTATTTGTGAAAACCCAGACCAACAGTGAAAAATTGCTTATTCATGAGCCCTTTCCATTTATGTGCTCTCCTTGTCTTGATCAATTAAGAAAAGGGTTCAGATTTTAACAATTTTATTTTTATTAGATGTGGTATCTTGAGTGCTACATCTAAGGAAATTCACAGACCCAAAGCACTGAAATATCTGATCGACCTGCCAAGGTTAATATGTCAGAACCTTTGCTGGCAAAGATGCTGAAAAGGATGATTTAATCATTATCTCTTTCATTAAAATGCAAAGAGGTAAGTTAATAAATGTATCCCAGACATGTCTCCATGGATGACTGTTACAATATATCTTCTGTATAGTGCTCTCAGCACAATGGAATTATTTTATGCAGAAATAAACCAATAAACTGGGCAATCTTGAATAATGTATTTTTAAAAAATACATTTTTGCTAAAACAATATATAAATTATAACAGCAAAACCTGTCCATACCAGTCTGAGGTCTGACTCCATTCTGTTCATTATGAACAGGTGTCCATTGATTAAAAACTTCACTGTACTATGAAACCAAATTAGTGTCTGTAAATCATAAATGGTCCAAATGCAGACCAAAAAAGTTCAAGTTTAACATGGTTTAAAACTGTAGAAAAAAAAATGAAAAATTACTATAATGGCTTCAACATTAAATCTTGTTATTCAGTGATGAATACAACTATGTAAACCTCATTGCATTTGTTTACTGTACATTATTTTTATTAAATGGTGCTTACACAGATATTGTTTTAAAAAGGTGACAACAGTTCAAAAATGTGTATTTTAAAAAAACTGAAAAGTGTTGAAATGGCCTAAAAAATCAAATCACGTTCTTTACTCATGACGATGATAGAGAATTTAAAAGTTCAAGTCCAATAATTTAATGTGCTCATCTGCTAAAGTGGATTCATGAAAAATGTGGACTGACTGACATATGGATGGATGAAAACAAAGTAATTTGTTCCATTACCTATCACACTGGGGGGGCACTGTGGGTGGTTGTCTGATGAAATCAGGGATTAATTAAGAGATGTTATACTAAATGGAGTTTGATTGTTTGAGACATACAAATGTGGTAGGGAAAGTTTTCATTGACACTGGAATTAGCTGGCATTTTTAGACAATACTACAGATATCATGTGGAACAAATACCATGGAAAAGAAAGAAGGTTCTTATATTTTTTAGGAAAATTCTCTACCATAAAATGCTGTGCATGCATAAAAATTAGAATCATAATTGTTGGGACATAATTTTTTTCCTAATGGCAATAAACATAGGGAAAGTGATTTCTGCAGGTTATATGTGTATGATGTTTTTCAGGCTTAATTTGAATGGATCATATGGTTATGTTTCCCAAACAGAGACAATAGTCCCTTCATCCAGTTTATAACTGCATCAAAACTTCACAACAACTTCCATCCAGTGTATACATAAAAACAAACTTCTGACCCTTTCTATCCCATAAATAAATACAAAGACAATTCATGGTATGTCCTTGGGCTAGGCACATTACTCCAACTATCTTGGCACAAAATAATCAACTTGTGCCATAAAACAACAAACCAGTCATCATTAAAAGAGCAAAGAGTGTGTGTGTGTGTGTGATTTGGATATTTAACATCACTTTTTTCAGTCATATCACTACAATTTCTGCAGTGTGGCAGTTTTTAGTGATGTCTAGCACTGTGGCATCATGCCACAGACATGTAGCATGATGTCCCACCTGGTCGCATTATCCTGACACCAGGCCAACCAGTCCTAACACTAACCTCTTAATGCTGAACACCAAGCAAGGCAGCTGTTAGTACCATTTTTGTAAGTCTTTGATATGACTCAGCTGGGGCTCGAACCCATGACCTCCCACATCCGAGGTAGATGCTCTATTCCCTAGCCCACTGGAGCGGTCCAAAGGAAGAGTAAGAAGACCATGAAAGGGACAATCAAATGGTAGAAAATGAAACAATGTTTGCAATACATGTGTTCACAATAAGTGTACCAAAACTGCAATTTCTGCACTGTGTAAAAATCAATGCCCTAGTGACTTAGAGTATTTTATAAATAATAGATATCTCCAAATCAAATAGATGGGGTTTTGAACCCTATCTGTGGTAAAATTTGTATAAAAGTCTCACTGAATGTTTCAAGATCCACAAGAACAAGAAATGTAATAAGACCAATCCTTGTTTCTTGTAGATCCACTTTGTTCCGGAAAAAATATTTCATACTGAATTTGTGTAATGAGGCAAAACAGGCCGAATCTGCCACTGAAATATGGATATCATCAATAATTATCAGATGGACATGAAGTTCCACTATTTTACAAGGGCCTGAAAAGTGTGTGTGTGTGTGTGACTTGGATTTTTAACGTAGCTTCAACAATTTTTCAGTCATATCACTACAATGTCTGCAGTGTGGCAGTTTATAGTGATGTCTAGCACTGGGGCATCATGCCACAGACACGTAGCATGATGTCCCCACCGTCACATTATCCTGACACCAGGCCGACCAGTCCTAACACTAACCTCTTAATGCTGAGCGCCAAGTGAGGCAGCTGTTAAAACCATTTGTAAGTCTTTGGTATGGCTCAGCCGGGGATCGAACCCACGACCTCCCGCATCTGAGGTGGATGCTCTAACTACTAGGCCACCAGAGTGGTTGGCCTGAAAAGTATGGTGATCTAAAGTCCCAGACTTAATTTTATTTAGCTGCGGACTAGGCCATTGGACACTTAATACTTCCTATTTATTTCCACAAATTGCAGAAAATTTGCTTTTTAATCCATAATAATCCTTACAACATCTGAAAAGAGTGTGTGTGTGTGATTTGGATTTTTAACATCGCTTTAACAATGTTTTAGTCAATCACTACGATGTCTGCAGTGTGGCAGTTTATAGTGATGCCCAGTACTGCTGCATCAAACTGTAAACAAGTAGCATGATGTCCCACCCAGTCACATTATCCTGACACCAGGCCAACTAGTCCTAACACTAACGTCATAAAACTGAGCAAATAGCGAGGCGGCTGTTAGTACCATTTTTTATAAGTCTTTGGTATGACTTGACTTGGGTTCGAACCCTCAACCTCTGTCTGAGGCGGATGCTCTAACCACTAGGCCACCAGAGCAGTCAGTTGTAAAAGTGCACTGATGCCAGTTGAAGCTGATTGACAAAGACTGGTGATGTAAAATATGACAGGAAATCTGCAAATTTAGCACACAATACATTGATAACAAGTCTAATCTTGTTCTTCTTTAATAAAACATAAACTAAGCATCAATAGTATCTGATATGTTCTTGATGCAATGAGTTTGTTTAAATATGGATGAAGGCAAGAATCAACCACAGGGAATTTGTCCGCCACAAGATGTGTTGCCATCTATCCAGTGGTGTGAGTGTTCTCTGACCTTCCCCATTCCATTTTAGATATTTTGACAAAAGAAATGTAAATATATCTAATGGGTGGGAAAGGTCAGAGGAAAGTTTGACCCTCTGTTAAGTGAACTGTTACTTATGGGGCAAATGACTGCATACAGATTGACTTTATGGGTGTTTCCCCATCTGTTTTACTGAAAGAGCTTTGAGTGGCAAATGTGTTCTTTTCTATTTGGGTGCTTGATATCTTTTTTTTTAAAGAGCATTTAGACTTGAAGTTTTAGTTAAATGCAGCACTGAGATTCAAAGAGGATCCATCAACATAAGGCATGATCATGTGATTTAAAATTTTTTAAAAATGTTATGGTTAGTAAACTATTTCTACGATTTAATAAGCAATGAAGTTTTCTGTAATTTGAGTTTGCATTAGTTTTGTGATTTTTCCAGTCTTTCACTTATGGTTATGCATGTGAGCGTGTGTGTGTGATTTGGGTTGTAACGTAGCTGTAACAATTTTTCAGTCATATCGCTAGGATGTCTGCAGTGTGATAGTTGTATAGTGATGTCTAGCACTGAGGCATCTTGCTGCACACATGTAGCATTATGTCCCACCCATACATGCCATCATCTGATGACGAAAAAGTGTAATCCAAGTGGACAAAAAGAGTAATCTGAGCAGAAAAATAGTAATCAACATATAACATGATAAAAATTCAATAAGCATATGTACAAAATGATTTATTTATCCCTCTGGACTTGTAACATCAATTACTGCTTCAAGTTTTCATATATAATACTTTGAGCTTTGAAAAGCAACAGACTTTCATACTGCATTTCAAAACACTTTGTACCAGCTGAGACTATGAATGTTTAGCATACCAGGAGAGCAGTACGTGCTGGGTTACAGAGCTTGGGTGTGAATTAAGTTTTATTTTTGTTAACAATGCTGAACAATCTCTCACAGTCAGCATTAGAATGGCAAAGAACCAATATTCCTTTCATAACCTGACAAAGAAGAGGAAATTTATATCTTCCTGTTATTGGGTCTGTTAGCTGGGAAATAAGGTGAAAAAAATCAACTCTGTCCGCATGAAGTATATTGTCAGGTAGAATGCCAACCTGATACTTCAGTTCTTCTAATTTTATCAGCAGCCTTTCCTGCAGCATGGTGCATCATATGACAGAGACAACCTGATACGTACAATGATGGAGACTTTGTCAAAATATAGAATGCAATTCCTTTATGAATTCCAGTCATCACTGATGCAGTATCAGCTGAAAACCCCTCTTATGTTAAATGTTTAGGCTCTAATAAACAGTAACAAAAGGAAGAGTGAAAACAACAAGCTTTGAAAAATTTAACAAATAATTTATTACTCTGGAAAAACTCGTGTAAAAATGAAGAGAAAAAAGAACTTATGGTTTTAAGAATCAAACCCAAAAATAATCCAAGAATAATCCATGAATCAAATTTTAGAACTCCTAGTAATGAAATGTTCTGATGAAATCTGAGTAAGAGTCCCAACAAAAATTCCAAAATGGAAGGCAATGATGTATACTTGAGCTTGTATGGTGCCACTGAGTCTACAGTTCTTTGTTGATTGTATGGTGCAGTTCTTTGTTGATTGTATGGTGTCATTGTGTCTACAGTTCTTTGTTCATTTACAAACAATATTCCAGTGTTTGAATTTCCGAATAAAATTTAGTGAAATGTCTTTGTCCAAGAATTCTGTATGAGTGCTCAAATATTTCCAGGAAAAAGAATTAATCTTTTAGAATCCAAATAATTTAAATAAAAATTAAAATATAACTCCAAACTGGTCACAAACAAACACTTTTCCAGTGTCCAAGATAAAAGCCCAAACAGAAAAATATCTCTCTAAACACCACTAATAAATCTAACTACTGTGCAATTTTGGAAAACCCAGAATTGCAAAATAGGGCTGTTAACAATCTAACGTCACATACTCACTGTATGACCTTGGTTTTTCCAATCATTTTACTCCAAGAATAAAATAAACATAGAAAGTTGTTTACTTGTCTCAGTGATTTCTGAATCAAACTCAGGAACTAAGTCAAAATAGAAACAGTGCTTCTATTATTAGGTATCATGAAAAGTGTCAGGTCAAACAGAATTTTCTGAAAAATATCAAATTAATAGAAAACAAAATTACATTATTTTGACATATAATGAAAATTAAATCAAATATACACAACACCCCACACAGTTCTGCCAACTTATGTTTATTCAAAGCATTATCAAGCAAATAAAAAAATGTTTTCTCCAGTGGAATTTACTGTTAATTCTGGTAATGAAAGAAGAGCACTCTGACTTTGCCCTTTTTGTTGTCAAAGTCTCTTACACAGACTGGGTACTACTTTTTGTCATAATGACTACTCCCGTCTGTTGCAATACTAAACGGCCAAATTTTCATCGCTTCTGCAATTTTAAGTGAAGTATTTTCTACTAAACACCTAACAATATTAGATGATTTTGTTCTTGCACATGCATATTTTCTGCAATTTTGGAATCAGGAAACTACCATTTGAGCAAACCAACATAGTCTTCTACTGCTGGGGTAGTTTAAATTCTATTAAGAACTCAGTAAATAACGCCTCTGCATTTATAAAATTCGTGTCCACAATTTAGTTCTGCTTTAAAAAAGAAGTTACCTTAGTATTGGAGTTAATAAAATGAGCTAATTCAAGGTTTCTTTGTTTTACCACCATGACCAGTATTACAATCCTTTCCACACAGCCTGCAAGGGGCGTGAAGCTGCCCTAAAATGGAACTCTGTATTGTGTAAATTATGTATTCATCTTTGAATCGGTTTTTCATCTTTTTCTAATCCATCTGTGAAATTATTTGAAAAACATTTTTGCTCTAATACACGCACTGACTAGAATATTTTTAGTGCCAAATACCTACTGACTGGTTCTGTACCAGATCTGAATTAAAACAAAGAATCTGCAAGGAAAGATTAAAAGTTAGAAAACCAGTCTGTTTCTCTCCAAACTAAGCCACACAGCTGCTATAAATAGAAACCGAAGTCAAAAGTTTGAAAGTAGAAACCAGCATATTTCTTGGACATAGGGCAGCTGCTCTAAATATAACATAATACTGTTAGGAAAGTGCACACAAGTCTACGGGCAAGCGTACTCTTATGTCATAGTTATGTAGAAGCTGTCTTTACTAGAATACTGTCTGAAAGATTAATAGGATGTTGATAAAAATTATAAAACAGAGCATTAATTTTTGGATGAGAAGGATATACTGAAAATGTGTAATCCGAATACATTTATGTGTAAGGCATAATTTAGTGAAAAAAAGCATAATGATTAAGCCAAAAGCATAATGGTTGGCATATATGCCCACCCAGTCACATTATCCTGGCACCAGGCCAACCTGTCCTAGCTATAACCTCCTAATGTTAAACACCAAGTGAGGCAGCTGCTAGTACCATTTTTATAAATCTTTGGTATGACTCGGCCAGGGTTCGAACCTGCAACCTCCTGCATCTGAGGCTGGAGCAGTCTATGGTAATGCACTGTAGTAAGTATCTGCATGTCAGGTTTTGCTGTTGCATCAGTCCTGACTAATGTGGACCTGGGCAATTTTGGGTCCTCCTTGTCATGGACCAGTGACTTAAAAGTTAAATTTTCCAGCACTGAGAATGGAACTTGGTTAAACTTGCCCATTTGTATTTTGGAACTTGACCAATTTTCAGCAACAAAATTCAGTCCCTCATATTACTGATCTGACGTTAAATAAAGCAGGTTACTGTCAAATTGACCAAAATGGCATGGCCTCATTATGCTGATTGAGATTGTATTATAAAATGGAGTTGTGGTGGCTGATTGATTTTGGTGACAGACTCGCAGTCTGGGGTTTGAATCCTGCCAAGAACAGCCCAGATCAACTACATTGTTGTGCATAATACCTTACTCCCATTACCTTGTCATTAACAGTCACTCATGTGCTAATGTGCCATTAAACATCAATTAATCAATCAATCATCTGCACAAAGTCAATTAGCACTCAATACACAGACCTAAACTTCCTATCAATAAACAAGCACCTGAAACACAGACCTAGATTTCCTATCAAGAAACAAGCACTCAAGACAAAGACCTGAACTTCCAACAATAAACAAGCACTTGATACGAAGACCTTGAATTTCAAACAATAAACAAGCACTCAATACACAGACCCAGAATTCTTATCAATAAACAAGCACTCAATACACAGACCAAGAATTCCTAACAATAAACAAACACTCAATACACAGACCGAGAAATCCTAACAATAAAGAAGAATTTTTGAATTTAGGTGACCATGATACTGAACCTGTTGATCATACACTTTTATTGCCTCATATATCTTGAATCGGCTGAGGCTAAAACCTTTCCTTGATAGCTTCATATAAGTATGACAAAAACAAGAATAAATTAACAATTAAACCAGATATATATATTAACTGGTACTTTCTTTTACTGAATTAATGATTCATGTTAAACTGCATATGCAAACAATCGATCATAAAAGTGGGAAGAAAAAAAATAACAAAACTGCAAGCACATAAAAACTCACCAGTGAATGCAGGCTGTCGTTCTGTGAGATTCACAAAAGGTTAGGCATCTAATATCTAATGGTTAAACAGCTACATGTATACATGTAACAATACATTGAAGCAAATAAGTCACACAAAGCTAAAATATGATTTATTTATCTTGATATCATTTATTTATTCATCTGTAATACAGCTGTTTGCATCCCTGAAAATTATAAAACTGAGCAAGGTTTCTCACATATAGACATTGGCTGAGCCTGAGACTCATAACCATGAAGACAGACGTGAGAGGGCAGTGAGCTGTAATGGTGAATGCTTCAGACCACTTGGTCATTCGAGGCACAATTAGGATATATGTGCAAAATGGGTACAACCCCATGCAAAGAGGGGCTAGAATTTCTTGAATTTCTACCCCCTAAATAATGAATATCCTGAAAGTGTGCTTGTACATTTATATCATTTAATCAATCACATGGCATTCAGTATCAGAGCTCTAGATAAGAATTTTTTTTAAAAATCTTCCCTGTTTGGAACTCACACTCTTTATTAAAAATTGTATAACATATCTTGTAAAAACTGCAAAACACAAACCTACATTTCCATGCTGACCATGAATCATCAAGTCATTAATCGTGATTTAATAATTTCTTAAAAGAATCAAACACCTTAGTGACCAATACTAATCCAGTGAGAATTCTCCCTGTGATCAAGTACATGTTGAGTGAGAATTCTCCCTGATCAAGTACATGTTATTTGAGTGAGAATTCTCCCTGATCAAGTACATGTTATTTGAATGAGAATTCTCCCTGTGATCAAGTACGTTATTTGAGTGAGAATTCTCCCTGTGATCAAGTACATGTTATTTGAGTGAGAATTCTCCCAGTGATCAAGTACAAGTTGAGTGAGAATTCTCCCAGTGATCAAGTACATGTCATTTGAGTGAGAATTCTCCCAGTGATCAAGTACACATTACTGAAGTATCATTTATTTTCATTGGGCTCAATTTTCGTGGTTTTGTTAAAAAAAAGGCATTTAAGTGGGTACTTAAATTTGTGGTTTTGCTCTCAAAGTTTGCATATTAATATGTATTCAATTTCAAGGTTTAACCTCTACAAATACACAAACTAAAGAATACAAAAGAATAAAACTATGCCAATGCAAACAGCAGTCACTTTAATGTTTAAAGCAATACTACCACTTGTATGAGCACAAATCAAAGACCTGTCAAGTTCAATTCTTACACCGTGTTTTCGACCAAGTGAATAACATCAGTCAAAGCCGATGCAGCCAACAACAATAAAACAATACTTTCATCTCTATGAGCACAAATAAAACACCTGTCACAACTAATCACTTTCTCCCTGATTTCATTTGAATGCTGAATATCAAAGGAAGCCGTCGCAGCCAACAACACTAGGCCAATCAGTTATTCAAGAAGAATTAAAGTCACACATCCATGAGTGGTATGCTAAACAGATAATGGATACCATTACCTCATTAATCAAGTCAATTCATGCTGAATGGATAATTGCAGCTCACGTGACAACAAGTGAAAGATCGGACCTAATTATCATTGGTCTTGAGAAAGCTGGACTTGTTAAGTTCAGCAATTTAGGGATTATTTACATGAGAAGCATTTGTGAGTACCTTGAGACTTGATTGACACGATGTTAATACCGTGGCTTTGTCCAAAAATCTGTGAAGTGTGAGCTTTAATACTCTGCTGTAATTAGTATATATACATAGTGTTTCATTAATAATAGTGTTTCAAGAAACAATTATAATATTTTACAGGACTGTTGTTCATATGGATTAAAAATGCATGGATAAAATGAAATATCCTTTCAGAAGGATATAAATGCTTTAACAACAGCTGTACTCGAATGAAGGATCGATCTGAACAAGTATTAAATTTAATTTTCATATATTGTTATTTTGTATTACTTTTTCTTTCATTTTCAGTATTACCATTGTTTGAATACCTTATGCTTTTTCTCTATTTTCTCTCTATCCTTACTTATCTCACATATCGATTTAAGGCAGTGAGTGTAAAATTACAGCTATCAGATACCTTATCAAACGTGTGCATTGAAACAATATATAATGATTTATAATTCTTGTTTCAAAAGGTTAAAATAAAAAAAAGAACAAACACATGTAAAAGCTAATATTTAATTACCAGATTACAGTATTGACCTTAATTTATCAAATACTAGTAGCTGTGTTAATGTCTAGGAATGAAACACTGTAGGAAAACTGGGCGGAGGGGTCCATTGTCCTACGTGGCTCATTTTTCATTGGGGATTTAAATTCGTGATTTAAGGCAACAACAAAAACCATGAAAATTGGTCCCCCACAAAATCTGTTCATACTACAGAATTTGAGTGAGAATTCTAATAGTGAAGAAGTACATTATTTGAGTGAGAATTTTCCCAGTGATCAAGTACATGTTATCTGAGTGAGAATTCTCATAGGATGCAAGTACATGTACAATTATTTCAAGCATGCATGGAACAACTAGAACTTGAATTGACTGTATAGCTTATGTTGACTGAACATGCTATCCCATGACATGGATTGTGCTTACAGCAGAAGCAAGCAATAATGTTAGAACTTTGGATTTGGTGTAAATGCTTAAAATTAAACTGTTTTGCATAATCCAAACTCTAAAAATGATCTTTAAGAATTATAAGTCTATTCTCAGCATAAAATCTGTAAATATTCCTCTTTTATAGAGCTCTACACTATATTTCATCGAAGTTGATCTCCTAACTAAAGTAAAACAAGAGGCATTCTTTTCTGTTTCATTATACTGACCTGAGGATCAAACTTTCTGAAGGAATCTAGACCAAGTCCTGGAAAAAGATAGCATCTGTAAAGTTGTGAGGCAATAATAATAATAATAATAATAATAATAATAATAATAATAAAACAATAATAACAACTAGAGCAACTGCAATGGCTTACTATCGTAAACTGCTATACTCCTTACTGCATATTCCAATAGCCCATAGTCCCCATCCCCCTTTAATAGAAATAACTGCTTGGTCCAAGTCATGGACCAGGTGGTCATAATTCAAAATCTGTCATGTAAATGATGCGTTCTTCAGCATAGACTGTATATATAAAGTTTGGTCAAAATAAATTTGAAAAGTAACTGACACTTTTGTACCTTGGACCTCTGACCCCATTCCAGACACCTCAGTGTTGGGAGCCAAAGATGATTTCTGCCTTGAGATTGTAACCCCAAACTCAACATGGCTATGAAATTTGCTGAATTTCAAACAGTGGTTTAGGAAAAAATGTGGTGAAAGAGGTACAATTGGTACGAAAAAAATAGTGAATTTACATTATCTGTAGCTTTAGCTCTTTATCGCCTAATGAAACACTTACTTACGATAAACATTAGCTTTGGGAATCAACTGAAATTTTACAGTCATCAGTGGTATAAAAGTAACTGATGACTCACAGTATATCCCAAGGGGTGCAAGATTGAGAGTCAAAACTCCCCTTGGTATTAGAACTTGGGGTCATATTGAGTAAAAAAAACAATTCTTGGTGCCAAAACTACGGGTCAGATTAAAGATTGAGGTTTCTGATGCACATATGAGGTGGTTTCTGATGCACAAATGAGGGTAATGGGAAACAATGACTGACTATAAATGGTTAACTTAGCATGAAAATTTGTATTCTATTTGATGCTTTTTTCACTGCATCACCGCTTCTCTATTTTTCATTTTTATATTTTGTTTGCTTTAAACTGGTTTTTTTTTCTTCTGAACAGTTCTTTTAATATTATTTCATTTTACTAGTTTTGTCTTTTCTTTAACTTATAAAAGTTTTACTTTCTTCAGTTTGCTCAAGTTTATAAAACGCTCCCAATGGCAAAAGCCATCACAGGTTTTTCTATGCATTACATTTTAAATTAACCTGCACACTGAAAATAGAGAGCTTATAAGCATGATTTGCAGGAAAACCAGACCTATGAAACTACATGTATAAGAAATGGGCCAGGGAATTAAGAGAGCAAGAATTATTTGGTCCTGAATTGTGACCCAAACAATATAAACATGTTTAGACAACATCTGAATGCATACTTCTCATTCTGTGTTTTCCTTGTTTACGAAGCCTTCACAAGTCTTAATAAAATCCAGAAACTTTCACATTTTAGATTGGGTACAATTCCTGGAGTAGTTGTATACCTGTTCTTTAGTCTGTTCTTCATCTGCCATTTTCATCTGTGTGACATATCTACCAAACACTTGTCACTTATAGAGTATCTAAATGTGTTCACATGAACATCTGCAGCCCTATGAGGCACTGATCCATTAAAATACCCCACACAGCTTCCACAAGCTAAACTAAACTGAATAAATCTACTTATTGGTTTGAGGATTTATGAATTGAACTTGACATGTTTAACTCCAAGGGGTCTCTTTTTTCCTATCATCAGGTACTTGGAATTACACAGCAAGCTGCGAAGTTTCTATTTTAACAGTCACCACGAATACACATGCAACTTGCCATTCATGATGATGTTTGATGAGTAATGAATGTCTCTGATGATCAAAGTTCTGAATCTGACTTTATTAATGACGATTTATCTATATATCAAGACAACTCTGACCCGAAATTAGAGTCAGGTTTCACTGATATAAATACTGTAAAACAAGGATCCATGAAATGCTTGGTCATAACAAAGTTCCCAGCTGTAATCTTATCACTCATTCCAAACTGCCTGATAATTTCAATCTGTCCACAACACAGTTAGTGGATTACTTTTCTCCTTTCATAGGAGACACAGTCAGTGACATATCATAATGCATATTTAAAGATACCATGTGTGAGACCACAGTCAATCACCAAATCATAATGCATAGGTAAAGACATCATGTATGAGACAAAAGTCAATTACCAAATCATAATGCACAGTTAAAGACATCATGTATGAGACAACAGTCAATTACCAGATCATAATGCACAGCTAAAGACATCATATATGAGACCACAGTCAATTACCAGATCGTAAAGGCATAGTTAAAGGACACATGGTACTAATGATATGGAAAAATGGGAACCAGTCTGGAAATGGGTGAACATAAAATGGAGTATATATGGGTTTGGCTGACAAGGATTGGTTAATAATGTAAGCTATGTTTTAGGAAAAAGAACATTTTGAGAGCTTATCCAAGTTGTATATGAACAAAAATAGAGACATTGCTTTACTCTGAGTCCTAAAGACATCATGTATGAGACCAGTTGATTACCAGATAACAATGCACAGATAGACACTACATGAGACCAAAATGACCAAATCATAATGCACAGCAAACACCATGTGTGACACCAGTCAATCACCAAACTAATGCACAGTTATAGACACCATTTATGAGACCAGACAATGATTAAATCATAATTCACATTTAGATTGCATTTGTGAGACCAGTCAATGAACAAATCATAGACAGCATGTGTGAGATCACAATCAATGAGAAAATTATAATGCACAGCTAAAGATATTATGCATGAGACCACAGCCAATGACCAAATCATAATGCATGTCTAAAGACACCATGTATGATAACAGCCAATAACCAAATTGTAATTCACACCTAAGACACCATGTATGAGACCAGTTTATAACCAAATTCACTAACTGATGTTATTAATACCTCTCTCTCATCTGGGGAATTCCCATCATTTTTTAAAACCGCCACTGTAAAGCCTCTGCTGAAGAAACCAACACTCGACCAGAAGGATTTGAAGAACTACTGCCCAGTTTCTAATCTCCCATTCATATAAAAAATCTTAGAAAAGGTTGTTCTGTCCCAATTTGTATCTAATCTGAATTCAAACAGTCTTTTTAGCAATGTACAATCTGCATCTCGCCCTTGCCACAGTACTGAAACTACTCTTCTAAAAGTACTTAATGACATTCTGCTTTGGAAGGTGGAAAGATTACAGTCCTCACCCTCCTTGATTTGTCTGCAGCATTTGACACAACAGACCATGATATATTACTTCACCGACTCCAGCATGTGTTTGGCATTCACGATACAGCCTTACTGTGGTTCAAATCCTACTTGATAAGCAGGACACAAATTGTGTCTGCAAATGGAATACACTCAAGCCCAGTTAATCTATGTTGTAGTTTTCCACAGGGGTCTTGGACCTGTTCTCTTCATTCTATAAACTCAGCCACTCTCCATTGTCAGAGATCATCATCCAGTGTCTCACCAATTGTATGCTGATGACACCCAAATATACAAATCTAGCCATCCAACTTAAGTTGAAGTTACCATCCAAGGTGTAGAGAGGGGCATTTCTAATTTGAAATCATGGATGACATGTAACAAGCTACAGATGAATGATAAAACTGAGGCCATTCTGATCACAACACAAAGACTTTCTCATTCACATCCTTTACCTCAAACAACAAATATCAGCAACACCAACATTAAATTCACACAGTCAGTACGAAACCTAGGTGCCACTCTGGACAGTACTCTCACATTGCACCAACATGTCATGAACATATGCAAGGCTGCATATCTTGTGCTGAGACGCATCAGCTCCATTTGCAAATATCTTTCAGCTGATGCCACTAAAACACTTGTATCTTCATTAGTACTTTCAAGACTGGACTATTGTAACTCAATTCTGTCTGGTTCATCTCAATATCTACTTCAGAAACTTCAGAAAGTTAAAAACACAGCTGCTTGGATCATACTTAGAGTACCACGATCCGAGCACACCTACTGGCTGCTCTCTACCCTATATTGGCTATCCATTCAATCCAGAATCAAACACGAAATTTGTTCTCTGTGCTACGTTTCACTGACAGACTCCAGTCCAACATATCTATCTGACCTCACCCATGTGTACACACCAGCAAGATACTTACGCTCCTCTTCTGACAATCGTATACTCATTATTCCCACTATGAAAACACAGTCATATGGACAATGTTCTTTTGCATACCAGGGCCCAGCAACGTGGAATGAATGACCACTGAACTTAGACCCATTCAAGAGTGCTCTTAAAACTCAATTATTTTGACTGCAAGAACAAACTTACAGACCTAATAATGTTCCCTACCTTAAATATTTACAGCATGTTTTCTGTAATAATATCATTATATATGTTTTTTATATGTTACAGATCTTGTTGTTGTTGTTGTTGTTGTGGGGTTTAACGCCATTTTTCAGCACGATAGGGCTATACATGGCGGCCAGTATTAATGGTGGAGGAAGAACCCGGAAAACCCCGGAAAGAACCACCGACCCACGAGAAGCTACTGGCAAGCTTTCTCACATGCCCACATTGGCTGAATCTTGTTACAGATCTTGTCTAATGTTGTAAAGTGCTTAGAGCTTTTAAAGATTAGGCGCTATACAAAGTCCTCATTATTATTAAATTATAACGCACACCTAAAGACACCATGTATAAGACCAGTCTATAGCCAAATTATAATGCACACCTAAAGACATCATGTACGAGACCAGTTTATAACCAAATTATAATGCACACCTAAAGACACCATGTATGAGACCAGTTTATAACCAAATTATAATGCACACCTAAAGACACCATGTATGAGACCAGTTTATAACCAAATTATAATGCACACCTAAAGACACCATGTATGAGACCAATTTATAACCAAATTATAATGTACACCTAAAGACCCCATGTATGAGACCAGCCTATAACCAAATTAGAATGAACACCTAAAGACACCATGCATGATACCACTACCAATGACCAAATGATAAAACCCACAGATGAAGCAATGATAAACTCATTTCACAAACACCTTTAATGCCTGATGAAATTAAAGTTTTGAAAGGTTTAAATATCTTCATGGGGTCTCACCACATCACTCATACCAGGCTTACTAGTTAGGTTCTGGAATTTATAACACAACAAGACTATCACAAACAGTAATTATACACATGCCAAATGTTCCAAAGTCCTTTGTAGGTATTCGCGGGCCATGTTGGACTATGAAATTGACAAATTGGTCTTAAGGACCTGGACATTTGATCAAGGTATCCAGCCATGAACAAAACTTATTATGCAGATACCATTATTTTCTTATCAGGCATAAAACATTTCTCCCAGTCCATAATTCTTAACTTAGAAAGAAACTATTTATTTGGTGTTCAAGAAGTTGAAAGATTTTTTATATAGTGTAATAAATCACTGTGTAATTTCAAAAAGAAGAATGCCTTTTAAAATTGGTGGTCATATTTGATGGCAGGCTGGCATAATGTTTTAAAATGAATATGGCAGACTGGCATAATGTAAAATAAATATGGCAGACTGGCATAATGTTGTAAAATAAATATGGCAGGCTGGCATGTTTTAAAATGAATATGGCAGACTGGCATAATGTTTTCAAATAAATATGGCACTATGAATAAAATCCAAAAATAATTAAAGAATTATATAAAAAAAGTCATAGTAATAAAACTGTCCTAAATGAATCTAAGTTGGAGACCTGATAAAAAAAATCCCAGATGGAGGACAATGACATATGCTTTGAATTCCGAATAAAGTTTCAATAAATGTCTTTGCCCAGGAATTCTGTATGAGCACTTAAATATTCACAGGGAAAAGAATTACTAATTCCATAAAATAGAATTTCAACTCAAACTGGTCACAACAAAACACCTTTAAGTGTCAATGGTTTTTAGCCCAACTGACATAATTCTCTGATGAAAAAGGTTATGCTCTAATTTAAGATGTAAAACAGATTCACGTATGAAGTCACATGATCATATTTCTAGAACCAGATAGAAGCTTTACATGAATAACATCACATACTCCCAGTATGACCTCGATTTCACTTTATGAATCTACACTTAGAAAGAATTATAATAAAAAAAGTTGTTTACTTCAACTCACTGATTTCTGAATCAAGGTCAGGAACTAGGACAGCAATTAGATACAAAGTTTCTACTATTAGTAGTCAGGTCAAACTAATTTCTGGAAAATGTCAAATCCAGTAAATAAAATTAAATTACAATATCATGTAACGGAATTAAAAAAAAATCAAATATAATTTAAATAAAATATACATAACATAAAATAAATCTGAAATGCCCTTATATTACCAGAATGTTTTGTCAAATTTTTTCAAATACTGTTCAACACGTTTTGAGAAGCTGATTAAAAGTATTGTTATTTTTAGTAACAGTGGCCATATCTGATGGAGGATCAACATCATTTGAACATAATTTTGAAGAACCTCAATGCCAGGATGCTTTCTGTCAAAATCTGGTCAAATTATTCTGATCAAATTATTGAGAATAAGTCAACTAAATGTTTTTTCTTTTTGATTTTTAGTAACAGTGGCCAGATCTAATGGTGGATCAACACCACTGAACAAATTTAAAAGACTGCAATGCTAGGATGCTTTCTGTCATTAGTCAAATTATGATGAGAAGATTTGAGAAGAATTTGTAAATAGCATCTGTGAACCGATGGCATACAACTTACATTGATACAAATGCGAGATGGATGAAGGACCATGGACCATACCCCATAATCTCTCTTGGTCTTAGGGCTGAGAAAACTATAAATCAGTCAATACATTTCATATAAATGTGCCAGCCGCACAGGTGCATGATCACAATTATCAAATTAGCAAAGTAAAACCCTTTCATAACAACGATGATGGCTGATTTTGCACATGCCAATGTCATTTGGGTAGAAACCTGACAACTTCTGTGGAAGAAATCAGTTACCTGACATACAACATCATGGTGGCAGGGAGATTTTTGTACTATCTGATAAACAACATCCTGGTGGCAGGGAGAATTTTGTACTATCTGATAAACATCATTCATTTACATCCTTATCTGGCCTAAATGAAAGGTATCAAATTTTTTCTGCTGTGTGTACAACACCCATATGTATCATGTGTGCTTCCATGCAGTGCATCGTCAGTAATGAACCAGTTGTAACAGTTTTCTGTTTACATATAATGCCAGAAAATTTACATTCAGCTGTTATTTTCATGTTTCTAACATGTCAACAGATGCTGAAAATACCCATTATATGATACAACCTTGTTTCAAGGTGAACAAGTTAGTGTATTCGATATGGCTTATAATATTTTGAGACATGGTCATTGGAAACAGAGAGAAACCAAGGAAAGAAATGAGCAGTTCATTGAATGTTTAAATGAGAGGGGTTGTAACTCACAGAAGACAGCTACAGGAGGATGTGGTTCAGTTCCCATTAAGTGAATGGTTGTTTTCCTTATTCTGAACACTTTTCATGCTTTGGTTTTTTATTACTTCATGAAAACATAATGACAGATTTAATTTTGCAATAAACTTGACCATTTTTAAGGCAGACATATAAGATGGAGATATTCATTGTTCTCTAAGAAGGGTACGTCTGCATCCTTTCTTCTATTTAATCTGAATATGCAGATTAATCATAAAAATATTTGTTTTTATTTTAAATTCAGTAAAAGGTTTTTGGCTAGGCTGTATCAATGAGAAGTACGGTGAAGCTTTGAATAATATTTTTCTTCGCTTTTATCTTTCCAACATGTTATTTCTATGGCAAGTGGAACACAATACCCAAACTTGTGTCAAAAATGAAATATCACCACCTTGTACATGTAATTTACATCATTTAAAGAAACTTTGTGGTGGCAGAAAATGGCAACTATTTAATATAGTCCATTATACAGATATTTTATATAAAATTATTTGCTAGTAGACCGACACAAGACAATGAGATTATGAATAAAATACAATACCCTCTGGTTGTTTCATTCCAGGTGTGATGGACCTCACAAAATCTTCTGGTGTCATATAAACTTCCCATGCTCCACTATCATGGTGAACTTTAAGTGTAGCAAAGTAGCGGAAGATTTTGTCTGGAGTTGAAAAGGCACGAATTCGATTTTCATACTCTATGACCTAAAAAAGTTAAAGTAAGAATATTTTAAAAAATGGAGTTCATACATTAGATGTAACAATAATGGAATTGGGTGAATAATGTTATGGAATACTGTAGTATTTATCAGTGCTAAAGGATATTACCAGAATTCGCCAAAAAGGATATTACCAGAATTTGCCAAAAAGGATATTACCAGAATTCGCCAAAAAGGATATTACCAGAAGTCGCCAAAAAGGATATTACCAGAATACTCATTCGCCAAAAAGTGCATAATAACCTCATGAACATCAATTGGATTTCACATTTCATTAATACATCCAAGATTATTACTTAAAAACTTAAGCTTCCATGAAACATTGATGGTGAAAAAAATTGGAATTCCTTAACCTTCTAACACATGGGTACAGACTAAATGAGGGGCTTGCACCTTGTTGTTAAAAAGACAAACAACACACACGAGAGAGTGTGACTCATTGCATGCTCCATTATATTTTGAATTCGGATATAACACGATCATAGCATGGCCTCCAAATTTTATGTACATGTACATGAAAACATGTTTTTCTTCTTAAAGGTACTAAATATTATGTATGTAACGGGAAGAGATTGCATAAGAATTCTAATGTAAGATGATTGTAATGTGGGTCCTGCAATTTCATATACATGTATTTTTTCTCTTACACGAAAAAATAACTTTTCTAGTTAAAAGTACAAAAAAAATAATGTGTAAAATCTTTATTTTACTGGGCTTTGCCAATGTCTCAAGTTGCGATTTTTTTTCCTTATTGGCATCAAAATATAACATCTGGTGATTTTTTATTGTGACAACATTGTTGGCTGTTTAAACTTCTATATACAATTTTGGATTTGGAGTGGTGAAATTAAAGGCACCATAAAAGGAAGCTGCAAACTTGGATATAAAATGCACTGGAATCTATCTACTGTTACATAAACAAATCTTTTGTTCATAATGACAAACCTTCTTACCAGTGCATTGTTATATCACAATCTGACACCTGGCCAGAGTACTGGATGCTGTGACACATTCATATAGTCTTGCTGCATGACTAGCTACAATCAACCAACCTCTGAAGGCAGAACAGCTACAATTGACCAAAATGACATCTAATTCTTATTTTTTAATGTACCATAGTTGAAAATTCAAAGAAAACTGACTATCTCTGATGCACTGATCGTTCTGTATAAATACTAAGCAAATGAAAATCTCAGCTGCAATCAATGTTCTATAATTATTTGATGTTTGCCGCCGCAATCACAAATATGCATTTGTTTGAGCCTCCAAAATTGGTCTTTGGTGATTTTAACAAAACATGCAACCTTCATCAAAGCAAGCCAACTACAATCTTCAATAAAACAAAACACCTTTCATCACAGGAAATCAGCACCAAACTTAAATAAAAGCAATGGGATCTGTTGGATTGTTGCAGTTTCAAAAATGACTGAAAAATGTATATTGTGCTGTGAACCTTTTCTTTTTGCTGGAAGAAAGTTTATGCTTATGATCGCTACCAACAGCAGCATAAAATGCAAACTAAATTTCCAATCTTTCGAAATCACAGATATCTTACTGTCAAGTTACTCCAGGTGGGGCATCTCACAAAAGTGTTCACTAAACTTTCTAATTTGTTCATATTTTCATTTCTGCATGAACAGCATGAACAGCCTCATCCCAAGGGTAGCCTCGGCAAGATGATAGCTGTCTCCAGATGACCACAATCTAGGCCAATGTATATGTAGCCTGTAAACAACTAGACTGGCAACTATGAGTATCATTGTGAATTGTTTAGTGACTAACATTCGTTGACAATTTGATATAGATCAAATGACTACCATTTTTTATGTGTTATTTGTGTTTTCTGATGGGATGTGACTGATACATCAATTTTATAACATTTGATCTACACTCAAACACATGGATTTTTTCATATACATATACAGTACTTAATACATTATGGATTGTACTATACATATGTAAGTTGTCAACATACAAGTTTGTTTCAGACTAGTTTTGTCTTCATTTAATCAAAAGAACACACATATTTGTGCCCTGCTTTTAATACTCCCTCCAGCCATGTTTTGGTACATGCATCATTTTCTTCAGCTAACTGACTTGGTTGGTTATAAAATGGTATGGTACACAACATGGTCCGATTTTATGAACTCCAACACACATCCCTAACTTCCTGGGTCTTAGTCCCTGGGTTACAGCTTGGTAACTATCTACTTCCCAAATCATCCCCTTTAAGCATGTTGGCTACAGGTATATTCTTCTCCATATCAGACTACACCCTTGGGGCACAGATTCTTACCCCTATGGGACTTGACCTAAAGGGCACAAATTCTAACACAACTAATAAAAAAATTCCTCCCTGTGAAAATAAATGAATTCACATCATTTCATAACCAAGAATTAGGTTCTAATACCTAACATTTTGCAGTTGTTTAAATTTTAAATGAAAACATTATCATATCTCTTGTTGATGTGAACCAAATTAGTGAAACCAATCATTTGGTTGACATTGATCAAAACATTCTTATGCAAGAGCAGAAAGCCTCTAAATGGGTATCCTGTGACCTATTGTTGTTGTAGGGTTTCATGCCATTTTTCAGCACAAGACAGGCTATACATGGTGGCCAGTATAACTGGTGGAGGAAGAACCCTGAAAAATCCTGGGAAGAACCACTGATCCACGAGAAGCTACTGGCAAGCTTTCTTACGTACCCACATTAGCTGAGCCTGGGACCCCACCTGTGATCTATCAAATTTTATCAAATTCTGTTGAGTGTTTTAGAGCAAAGTCATTTAAGGTTGTTTTTCTTTTAGTAATGGTCAGCATAAGTTATCAACATCATTTGAAAAAAACTGGAAAGTTCTTCATGTGAGAATCATGTTTCTCAAATTTGGGAAGTTCTGTCAAGTCTTTTAACAGAGTTTTATACTTTCAGCATAAGAGGCCATATTTGGTGGCAGACTGGCATCAATTCTGATCTGATTGCCCTGACAGGAGTCTATCAGTGGTTTGGAAATGTTTTGTCCATAACTTCAGCCACCTATGTGATGTTTATTCTCCAAACAAGAGTCTCTTGAAGAGACTGGTGTTCTACTATCTGAAAAGAATTTCCTAGAAATTCATGATAAGACCATTTCTTCTTTTTAACTGCTGAATGCTGAAATCATATCTGATATATCTGAGGGAAAAGAGTTTCAATTTGGCCACTGTCGTAACCATATCTAAGATCATTACCATTTTCATTCAGGACAATCCATATATCATGAAAAACATGCTTGAAGAATACAAAAAACATGTTGATAGGACCAGGAGAATTAGTAAAAAGATTTTGCAATATGTTCCTTCTGGCAGCCATATATGAGTTCTGATTAACACCAATTTCATTCAGGACCAATCAGATATAATAATTAGTATTCTGGTGAAAACCTTGTGTTGATCTGACTTTCCATTTAGGAGCAGCAACAAGATTTTTAAGATGGCTTTCATCATAGCTATACTGGTTATCAGATTGGCACAATCTTCATTTAGTATCAACTAGACATCATCAGAAATATGATGGTGAAAACCCAATGCTGATGACTTTTAATCTACAAGTAGAAATAAAATTTGCAAGATGGCAACTGTGCAACCATATTGGACATCAGAACAACACAAGTTTTATTCAAGACCAAGCAGACACCATAAGAAGTTTTCCTGTGAAAACATAATGCTTCTATGATTTTCCATTTAGGAGGAGTAGCAAAAGCAAGCTTTTCAAGATGGCTGTTGTGGTGATTATACTGGATGTCAGATGGGCATCATTTTCATTTAGGACCAACCTGACATCATACAAAATCTTTTTGGAAAAATGTGTGTTGATATGACCATCCATTCACGTGAAGTAGTAACAATGAGATACTGACTATCTTGACAGCACAATTTTCATTTAGGACCAACTAGATATCTTACAAAGACTTCTGCAGAAAACCCCATGTCAAAATAACTTTCCTTTCAGAATGAGTAGCGAATACAAGATTTTAAAGATGGCTACTGTAGTGACCACATTGGATTGCAAATTGCCACTTTTTAATTCAGAACCAACCAGACATCATAAGATATCTTTTAGTGAAAACTCTACGCTACCATCAGTTCGGGAGAAGTAGCTACTACAAAAAGATTTTCAATATGGTTGTTGTAGCATCCATACTGGATGTATGGGCATCACCATTTTCATTTAAGACCAACTAGACCTTGGGATAAATGTGAGCATAAAGTTTCATTGCAATCCTCCAAGTCATTTAGGGGTAGCGATAACAAATTTGTACTAATGGGCAGACAGATGTCAGATGACAAATAGTCCATCCCCAAAGCTCATCTACTCTACATCAAGTTAAAAAATGAGACTGATCTAGCGAAGTGTTATACCCCAAATCTGCCCCCTAATTACACAAAATATCCATATCTTGATCATTAATGTGGGTCTGAGGTACATACCATCGACAGCACAACTAAGCAGCGACACTGCTAACATTAGAGTTTAAATGAATAACTTAATTCAAGGTCACAATCCCTGTTGCATACCTTCATTTTCCAGTATGACTATCTCATTTGATACTAACAATGACAATAAATCCCATCAACAAACTGGAGTGCTTAATTTATAATGTTACAGATGCTCGGATGTGCATCCCAAAATGCCTGTGACTGTGTTGATTATCTTAATGAATGCATGAAACTCTGGCATGCTGGATGTTTGCAGAAAAAGAGTGCCCAAAATTGTGATATATTTAACCATAGTTTGTATTTTAAAGATTATGGTGAAATTGTAGCCTTAAATAACTCCACTAACCTAACAGGCATTGATGCCAGGATGCTATATCTCAAATTAAGTTGCACTTCAAAAGAGGTCAAATTAAGTTTCTTTTTGTCACATTTTTTGTAATGGCAGATCAGCATCAACGGTACAGACTTACAGGTCTTCATGATAAGATTATATCAAGCAGTTCTTAAGAAGTCATTAAAAACTGTACCTTTAAGTGATGTTGGTTTGGCATTGTAAAGAAATTACTGGGATGATGTATGTCAACAAGGGTCAAATTCATATTAAGAATTACTGAGAAGAAAATGTTTTACGCTTTTGTGCATGGAGATTTGAAGGCAGCCCATCACCATATGGTCATTGTTTATGAAAGAATGCCAGCTATAAAACTTTACAAAATTTCAGTACAGCAACTGCTTTAGTTGTTAAAAGTTATTTCTATTGTACTGGAAATAACCATATTCATAAGTGCGTTTGCAACATTTTTATAAAATTATTAGTCCTTGATGACAGAGTGTTATCTTTCAAATTTGTTTAAGTGGTTTTTGAGAAGCTGTGTCATGGTTCTTCTATTTTCAGCAATTAATGGTCAACCAACATTATTTGTACAAAACCAAGACTTGATGCTAAAAACTATCTCTAGGAATTTGCATTCATTCTGTCAAGCATTTCTTGATATGAAGTTATATAAAGTAATCATATATTCAAAGACAGGCAATTCACTTATTTCTAAAAACAATTGTGCTGAAAATATCAAGAGAATGCAAAAAAATATGCATCACATTTTTTTGCTTTTTTCCTTCATAAATCTCTCATATTGTCAGAAATCTTCAGATTTAAAAAAAAAAATGAGGATGAATTTCCAGACTGAATTTAAATTTTCAGTTCTAGGATAGACCCTGTAAAGTATTTGTTAAAATTTGTAGTAACAAAGACATATTTGAGAGCACATCACAATAATTTGTACAGAACTAAAAGGTTAATCCTGGATATTGCCCATCAACTTTGCAAATTTCTGTCCAGTGGTTTCAGAGAGAGTTTTAAAGGTTTTTCATTTTGTAGAAGCAGTGGCAATATGGGATGGCTGATCATCATCATTTATACAGACCACAAAGGTCTCCATGCCAGAATGCTCTATGTGAATTCAGGTTCAAACTAATTCACTGGGTTTTGAGGAAACATGGTAAACAGCAATGTCGAGGTCAATACATAATGGACTATGCAAGCCAAAGAGAAGGCTGAAGCCTCACTTGGCATAATAACCAGTTGACCTGAAAATCATTTTGAAGTGTCACAACTTTTACAACTTGAACAAGAGAAATCAATGAAACACTGGTACCTTCTTATCACGAAAACCAATGTGTTTCTTCTTCTTTTTCTCTTCTCCTTCACTTTCTTCTTCTGACTCGGAGATCTTCTTGCCAGCATTGCTCTCGACTTCTGGGGCGGCTGCCTCCACATCCTTGTAGCGACCTGTTATTATGCCTATTCTATAAAGTAAGAATTAAAAATAAAGCCTGATGAAAAATGGTGCAAATGCCCAATATATTAAGCAATTACAAAACTGAGTTCATCCGAACTCCTGTGGGAAATAAACAATGTTCAAATAGGAGTTTGTTAAAAAAAGAGTTTTGGTGGTAACAAAATTTGCATGTTCACAGGACATAAATATTGTTTAGAAGTTAATAATCCAAACGAATAAATGTTGGTTTCACTGCTGACCATTTCAAACAGTTATGTCAGTCTGTGAGAATATACATTCTATTATCTGCGTTGATTCACTGGACTGAATTGGACAGAACTAGTCTTATTTTCGTTAGATCACTGCCCCTCTGTAAACTAAATAAATGAGACAAGATTGTCGTCTCAAACTCTGGACACTATTGACCCTGAGCTACTTCTTCTGGCAAATTCCAATATATCATCATGCCCTCCTCCCCTGCCCTCTTTTCAGTCTACAACCTTTCCCATTCTAGACCATAATCCATTATAGGTCTTATATATGCACCTGTCACAAATGCATGTATAATGTTTGGTTAAAAATGTCACAGTAGTTGCAATAGTTTGCCTATTGGGCCTCTGACCCCCTCCCAAATACCCCTGATGATGACCTCACTCAAAGATGACTCACATGAATAACCTTTGTACAAAGTTTTGTAAATTCCACCCTTTAGTTAAGGATGAAACTAAATGAGTTACAGATATATGGGCAAATGGAGGGACATAAATAGAAATGTATAGATTATCCTATTGCCTTTTGAAAGGCAAGGGTATAGAAAGACTAGTGTTTGAATGCTGTGTGTTAGTGTCAGTTGGCTGCCTGTGTGTTATCTGCATGATAATGTGAGTCTTGTTGTTTGAATCTTCCTGCATAAATTACTTTAATAAAAGATATGGGACACAACCACTACACATAAAAATACCAGACATATTAAGAGTCTGAAATCCTGCCATTGTACTTTAAAAACTGCCTTAAAAAGAAATCACCAATATTTAATAGCTGCTTTAAGTACCTTACCCCAAGTTATGGTATAAATAAACCTCCTTAAGCAAACATTTGTATTAGGAGGTAAATTTCACAGCATTATGCTGGGCTGTAGAAGCCTCAATGCATACACTTCTAGTCATTGTGCGGGGGGGTCAAGCTAAAATCTTGGTGTTTGGTCCCATGGGGGTGGGGAGGTCATTGGGCATAATTCAAGGAATGGACATCTTTAGTCAGTTATCTCATAATTACTGTTGCATGGTATTACAGAAGATGTCAGTCTATATCATTGAGATTAACTCAAATCCTGCCCCAAAGTAATTTTTAAATCCCAAACACTAATTTTATTATTATAATTTTGAATGTACCTGGAAGCAAATGTGTATCCTCGCAGCATTTGGTAGAAAGTATTTTTTTGCTGTAATTAATATTTTTTCTCATTTGATACCCTTTCCTTCTTTCATAAAACTATACTCCATTTAAACTGAACCTGGTCACATAACAAAATTTATCAAGGATACAAATCATAATAAAAACAAGGTCTATGTATTTTATTTGCATATTTACATCATAAGGTGTGGCTCAAAATCATTATCCTGCCTGTGTCCTGGAGGAAGTTGCACATGCCTGGTTTCAATTTCTAATGTGCAACCTTTTTTTACCTCACTTGTACTCACCATACTCTAGTCACGTTAATAGTGTCTCAAGGGTATCAATAGATCAAATTTGAAAGTGAGGCAGTTTTTATCATTAAGTTACAGGGACAAAGCAATTGTTTGCTGGGTGGTGGGAAAATTAGTTGTGTTATTGAAGCAGAAATGGAAGTTACCTACTGTGCCAGTGTTACAGATATGGTTTGATATCCTCATCTACAGATAGATCCCAATTGAAATTATCGGCTGCCATATCTGTGGTGAGCTTGCAGATTTACTTTTGATTTTATATGGTGTTTGGAAGTTGAAATAAATTAACTGAATCTCCAGACACTGTTATAAAACATACACACATAAACAGAATGTAAATCAGGCTTTCTGTTAGTATCTATATTTATAATTTATACACTGATTTTGCCTCAATGGGCCTTGTTCAAAATGGCAATTTTGTGGTCGCATGTAGGAAAAACTGCCAGGTTGCCCATCGTCCAGGTAAAATGGGCAGAAGATTGTCTGCTAGTGACCTTATCAGGCAGCATCTACTGGCCTCTCTGATGAAAAAGTTTGTCTTTGAGAAAAGATACAAGTTACATTCCTTTTCATTAGGGTCATCTAATATTTGAAGCTTGTCTGCAATGGCTGGCAATGTTTCAATTCATGTTCCACAAAGAACAGCCATATAGGGTTTCTTTTGAGTTCCTATTCATCATAGGTTTCTCACATAAGATGATGGTCTTTTGACTCTATTAATAATACTTTATTTTTACATATTCTATACTTAATTTGATATTTTTTGTCACTATAATTGATTTTATTTTAATGTATTTTTTATTAAAATAAAGACTCTGATCTGATTCTCATGCACTTTTTTTCAGGCGCAGTAAACCATGTAACACAAAACCAATAAGTTACATCCCCTGCAGCTTTCTTTATTATGAAATGGATGTAACATCAGCAGCAAGTTTTGTGCATTCTCCTTGACGTGATTTGCAAAATGATATGTTCTGTGCTCAGTAATACCTTGATGAAGGTGTAGGGTGTAGATATTCTCCAAATTATATGAATTTAAAAGCAGAATATATAGCATGGATTTACATCATAAAATATCTTAATTGTTCATTTTGTGCTCCATTAAGACAAACCAATGTATAGGTGCCTCCACCTGAACAGTCTTGGAAAGAGGAAGCAATGTGTATCATCATCAAAAAACCAAAGTTAATTTTATTATTTATGATGTCAAGCTTTTTATGCCAGGCTAATACGTCAATACTGGAGTTTTATTTCCCAGGCAAAATATTAACAAATGTAATGGTCAAAAGTTATATACCCAACTTGAGATATCACCACAAAAAAATATAAAATACCCAAACAAAACTTACCCATCAACAAGTGAAAAGAGTATTGTAAAGACCAAGAATGAATGATAGAACCAAGACCACTTGGATGCCTTCACTGTTTTGTGTCCAAACTTTGTATAGCCAATTAATCCATATTTTTTCATCCATCTTCGAGGCTGCTGATTAAGTATACAATTCACTTTTCCAACACTTAACAAAGTTTTCAAATTCTTTTCTGAACTACCAATGCAGTGGGTCCTGGTCCTTGCAGGGATGAGTTGCAGCAAAAATGTCCTCTCTTGAGTCTGTCTACACAAGATCGACAAGCCATTACTGCCAGGTCTTAATTTCAAATGCCTCCAAGGCAGCAGATGCCCAAAGCTATGCCACATTGTGTTTGATCTCAGGGTCAGCAGCTGAAAAACATAACTAAAGTTAAATAACTGAAAAAAGAAATCATAAATAGCCTAGCAATGCATTATATAAAACTGTATTAAGAGAACAGCCTGGTTAACTAGTCTGTTCCTATCTAGTTTTCAATTTTTTTTTACAAACAGACATGGCCACAATCAAATAACATTCTGTAAATAACCAAAACAAAAACAACCCAAATAAACTGAACACAATCATTTACATAGAAATTGTAAATTCCCTCACACAGAATACCATATAATCTCACCTGTAAGTACTACAAACAACACTGACCCTGATTTGCAATTGCATCATGAGATTGCAAATTTGGGTCAATGTTATTTGTTTCATTAGTTAATTCTAACAACCAGAAAATATTTAGATCTGCCAATGCATCAAATTATCACAAATATGGGTCTATGTTACTTGTTCCACCAGTCAATTTTAACAAACAGAAAATACCTAGATCTGCCAATGCATCAAATGATCACAAATATGGGTCTATCTTACTTGTTCCACCAGTCAATTTTAACAAACAGAAAATACTTAGATCTGCTAATGCATCAAATGATCACAAATATGGGTCTATGTTACTTGTTCCACCAGTCAATTTTAACAAACAGAAAATACCCAGACCCAGATCTGTCAATGCAACATCTGATCACAAATTTGGGTGTTATTTGTTCCACTAATTTTAACAAAATAGACCCAAATCTACCAGTGCATCATGATCACAAATTTGAGTCTATATTATTTGTTCCACTAATTAATCCTAACACAGAGAATAGACCCAGATCTGCCAGTGCATTATCTGATGGAAAATTTGGGTCTATGTTGTTTGTAGTTGGATCTAACTTACACATGCTGCTATACCGTATGCATCAGATTGTAATGTATTTTATTTACAAATTGTAAGTCAGTGCTTGCAGTCTGACAATAATGTGGACCCAAATTCAAAATTCTGTATAGTATTTAATACAGTCATAACCCCCAATCTCAAGGTTAAGGTCATAGCCATGGAAAATGTAAGCAGGATTATGTATAAATACTGGTAAATTAAGAGTATATCTGCTTCCAACAAAACTTTTTTCTTAAAGCATAATTATATATCAGAAATTGCAGGTCATAGTAGCAAAGACTATCCAAATGCCTGCTGTTAATCTACATGTTAGAAATCAACTGCCATACCAGAATGAACAAAATCTGTAATGTTTGGAGAGAAAATAATTTCAAATGCATACTTAGTAGCATGATCAGCTGAGCTGAAAATATTACTCAATCACTGGCATAAAATTTTCATTTTGACAATACTGACTGATGAGCATTTAAAATGCATGATATCAGTAAATGAAATCTAATTATAACATGGGTCATAGCTCTGCTCCAAGGTTAGTTAGGCAGTTATGGCTTCAAAATGTCCAGACACAAGTTGGTCAAGTTCATGATGAATACTATTCTTTGAAATGAACATAGTTATTATTACAAACTTTCAGCAGTGAATTTGCAAAAATGAGTATTTCTATTTAGGCTATAATGCTGCAATGTCTGTATTTTTGTTATGTTTAGAACTGTTTGAAGTCTACTCAATCCATAAATTCAGTTACAATCTATTACTGAATTTCCAAATATGCAAAATGGAATGTGGAAGCAAACGAAAATAAATATATCATGTAACTATGAAATTGCATAAAATTAGGTCTGGGAAACCTGATGAAAGCAGACTTATCATTGGAACCAAAATGAAATCATATCATCTGGTGACCTTGACCTAAGATATCTGCATGCTAGAATCAATAGGGAGGCTTTTCCATCAATGCAAAGGCTACCTATGATAAAAACTGTATCCCAGAAAATTGACTTACTGAGCACAAAAAAGACGCCTCAAATTACAAGATTAACTCAGGGCTTTTGAATCAATAGGTAACTGCCATGCCCAAGTGTAGTCTACCAATGAGGTTTGATGACAATTAGGCAAAGGAAATTTGACTTATTATACAAAAATGAAAATCACATTTTCAGCTCCAGTGACCATGATCTTGGAATATGCAGTGCCCAAACTGAATTTGCTTATGTCAATGGGCAAGCTACCTAAGGTTTTAATTAGAAAAACCACAAAAATATAACATTATGATCTGGAAATCACCTTGTCTATCCTTGTCTATAAATGGATGTAGAGATAAGCATTACTATTACTTGGGTCTTTGTGGTCAAAAATAAATAATTCATTCTATTTAATTTTCATCATGACAATAAATGAGCAACTATATTATTTAGTGGTAATACATAATTTAACTTCAAGGATATCAGCAGGTAAAGCTTGGAAAGTGATACAATGCAACCTCTTGATCTGGTAATGGGTAGATCTAGTGATAAAATGAAAAGTCTTCATTTCCAGTTTTGTAAATTAAAGGACAAAAAAAAATGCAAATGCAATTGTTCCTAATATTTACAACTTCATACTTAAAATATCTTTTCACATCCTTAATGAAAAAAATTAATATTCCAAACAATTATAAACTACATTTTTTTGACCCAGGTTCAAAATGCAAACAAGTTCTAAGAATATACAAAATATTATAATCACAGCATTTTGTTATTGCATTTTTGAATTCTTATACCATACAAGTCGGTAGGTGTACAGACCATTTTTTTAGCTATATCCAACTGTACATATTTTGCAACAATTGTTTATGCAAAACTATTTTTTCAATATTCCTTATGTTTTCCTTAAAGATGGAAATGTACTAATGATTGGAAATGAGTCCTCTCCAAGTAAGTCCTTCCAAAAGTTCCAATTTCTGATAGAATGTGGACTAAAACTCAACAGAAAATAATTTCATTCAGGCATATGGCATTTTCCTTATCTGAGGTTTAAAAAAATAGTAAATATGCCTTTGTTAGTTATAGAAAGTACTTATGGCAGGATTTAAGGAGTACTGGGTTTGGAGCTTTGATAGTGGGTTAAGGGATCTTAGTTATGGAGAAATCTTACTTTAATAACCAACCATGTCAAACAAAAGGTGGGTTTTTATTATATGAGATTAAATAAAAGAATGTAATAGTAATAAATATAATGCCATAAAAGTTTACATCATTTTCAGGAAAACTTTGCTAGTTTATGTAAATGATTGTGGTTTGGTGGAAGAAAGATGTTTCTTGCAGATTTCTTCATGATGGACAAATTTGCCTTCTCTCAGTGCCTTTGTAAAGTACAATTGATTTCTTTCTTTAATTTAGCTCATAAATTAGTGTAGTTAAGTTCATTTCCTGGTTGACATATCATTTAACAGTCTGCAATTCCTTCAAATATTAACAAGACTGGCTTTTTGTTACATAGTATCGCACCTTAGCTAAGTGTTGATCATTGCACCCTTTATAATAATTCTGAATAAAACTGCTTAACCTTTACTCATGCAAACTCAACATCATTCTTTTGATCATTCCAAAGAAACAGAGATGTAGTATCACTGAGTTTTTGTCATCTAACATTATGATAATATAAACATGTGTTCAAATAATTCCATCATTTCATGTCAAAACTCTGCTTCCTTACTTATCTGCACAAAATGTCATTATGAAAATCTCAAGTAATAGAGCAAAACGAAATGCATGTGCTGATCTCAATAACAAATAAAAGCCTCAAGAATTCAAAAATGATTCACTATTGCAAATCATACAGTCTAATGGATAAAATGCATCAATATTTACAGCTTAACACAAAAAGCATACACAGTCTAATGGAACTGATGAAATGCATAAATATTTACAACTTAACACACACAAAAATCAAGAATACAATTTTTGTCAAGCTTTATAAATAAAGGATGAGTTATCAACACAATCTTTTGTTTAAAACAAATGTTTAGTATGGCTTTTCTTTTAAATCATTTATATCATTTTCGTACTGAATGAGGTAATGCAGTAAAAGCCAATGCTGATTCATTGATCTCGTTCACAATCCCTCCACCACCAATTTTTTAAAACTATTTACCTCAGTTGAAAAAAAGTTCATTATCATAACCTTTGCCGAGTAAAATTTTATTTTCAAGAAACACCAAGGAAAATGTCTCATCTAACCAAACAGCTATCTTCTAATGTGATTAAATCCATGAAGAGATGAAACCTCAATTGTGCTCTTTATAAAACTTTCCTCAAAGTATGTACTTGGCACATGTGAATGGGTGAAACTGAAAAAGAAACGTTCTTAACTGTCTGACTCCACACTGTTTTAACATAACTAATTCCACATCCTGTTCAAACAAATAGCATGTGACTTTATTTAATGAAATAAATAATTGATACATGTAATGCAAATGACGGACTTGGTGGGGGAAAGTGAAGTGATAGTTTGTAAAATGCAAACAACTGAAATCAAAGTCAGCATTTGATAAGGAAATCCGACATTGATCTTTGAAGCATACCATCTGTGTCATCTGATTGGATATTATGCTTGGGTAGAACTACTGTCATTTTAAATTACCACATGGATCAAGGGAATTGTTCTTAAATTATGCACACATTTTATGGTAATGTAATGATATTCAGTTTACACTGTACAGGCACAAAAGATCTTGGTTACGATTTTGGTTGAAGTTTTCTCATTTGCTTATATTTATAAAATCGAATGACGAATTTCGTTCATATTATGGATGGATCATTATAAAACTAAGACAATTCATTCTTAAGTATGCCTGCTCAATCGTTTTGATCAAGGTCAAAAGTTGTATAACAACATGCTGGCCCTGGCCGTCTGTTTATTATAGTCAGCCATCAAATGGCATAATGCATATAAACATACATATATGGCTGAAATATAAATGCGTAAAGGAAATTATTTGCCGACACAAACCAGTGTCCCTGCGTGTTAAAATTTAACCATCATAATGGTCCTTAGAGGATGAGGTGACCCTACCCCCAAATTCTGGATTTGTTCGAGCCTCTATGCTACTATTTACAAGAATGGCGAAGCAACCGGATGTAGAGATTATAATATTAATATGCTTCCTGCTTCAAGAAAACTGTAATTGTTCAATTTGTCATAGTCACAGTGACAAGATAACGAGTACGTCAGCTACAGTATATTGAAATTTTCATGGTGCAAAATGCAAAGATCTGGAACCAATTTGTCCAGATGAAAATTGGGTTTTAAGCTCTTAAATTCCAATGCATCTGAGACATACAAAGAAAACAAACGCTTTTGAAACATATACTGTAACTTACGAATCAATAAATGTCTTAAATGCACATTTTAATGTTATTTTGATACATTTATGTCAACATCCCATCGTAAAGAGAAAAGATAGAGATAATCCGATTGTAAATGCAATTTCTCGTATTTTCTCGTTAAAGATGAGAAGAAAAATACAAACCAATCAGAATTCAGCTTTCAGTGATATTTCCCGCCATTACTAATTGGCGGGAGTTGGTCACCATTTTACCAAGGTCAGCAGAAATAGAGAAGTTGGTGTTCGTGTTATCTGTTTTCATCACACCTGATATCGCTGTTCTTGATCACTTTGGTTAAATTTCAGAACCTAAATATAATTTTTAATTATTTTGACGAATTTATTTTACAACAATGTTCGAGGCGAGGTTAGTACAGGGTGCACTTTGGAAGAAAGTAATCGATGCCATAAAAGACTTGTTAACAGAGGCAAAATGGGACTGCAACTCAACGGGGATAACGTTACAAGCAATGGACAGCTCACATGTCAGCTTAGTTTCCCTTAACCTCAGAGCCGAAGGATTTGATACCTTCAGATGTGACAGAAATCTATCAATGGGAATCAATCTTAGCAGGTAAACTGGATAGTACTCTTAACACCCCATCCACCCCACCGACGATTCCCGCCATATTTGTGGTATCGTTAAGCAGCTTCATTTGCGGCTGGTAATGGGGTATTATTATAGGGGACTAAAAGTCTTCACTAAATTTCTCCATAATGATAAGTAAATAGCACTGACGTTTGTCAATCTTTTACAGAAAAGTTGAAGACCTGGATTGGGTTTAAAAACGGTCCAATGCAATCATTTCATATTTATATTGTGTTACTAGTGTATTTAAACGTTAAGTTATATTTTGTCAAATATTAGTATATCTTGATTTGTAACTTTATTTGTAGTATTAAAAATATAATTGTGTTGCTGGTGTATTTAAACATTGTTTTATTGTCATGTTGAGTTCTGTTTATTCAAATATTATTCTATCTTCATCTGTAATCTTCATTGTTTTACTTGTCTTGTGACGATATAGTTGTCAAATATGGTTTAATCCCAGTAGGATCTATGTGATCCGATTTCACTATTTACTACCTTTTTATTGTTGGATGATGACATCAATTTTATGTGTATGCATATTGTATCAACTTCGGTTTTAACCAAATGTTTTAAGATTCTGGAACAATTTGGCCCTTGACATACTCAGTCCATTATTTATATAATAACAGAGGTAATGTTCCTTTGTTTATCAGTGGTCATTTACTTTTCAAAATAAGTATAGAAGGAAAAAAAAAGTTTAAGCTAGCACGCATCTAGTCTGTGTGAGATGTCGACCCTGATATTTTCGTTTTGAATGGTGCATTTTAGAATGCCTTTTTAAAAAAATTCAGATTCTTGCACAAACATAATCATCAGTTATCAAGTTCCATGGCTTGTATTTCAGTTGCTATGTAAGTGAGGAAATGCCAAACTCAAAGTGGTTTTTTTTTATGAAGAGTACACGAGGATTGAAGATGTTTAGATACCTTTGTTTCTTTCAAGATTCTTGTCCTTCTAACTTGAATGGCCCACAAGAGCTTGAGCAGCTATATAGTCGTTGCTTTTAGTTTTCTGCTGTGGCCCTCAGCTTCAAGAAAAACATTTTTCAGTGGCCCATGGTGTCAAAAAAGGTTGGACAGCACTGTTCTAACTGGTTTTGGTATTCATTTTCAATCACATTCCAGCCAGCAGAAATGTAGGCCAATGGAGCTTTAAAACTGTCATAATTGTAAACAATTGAGCAAGGGGTTGTTGTACCCGACTACAATTTAATATGTGCTTTGGTACAGAAGTGTTTTGAATCACTGGATTCAGGAAGGGGATGCTCATTGGACAAAAATCTTTAATGCAAAGAAAGGATTATTCATGAGCATGAAAGATAAGCAAGCTGCAACATTCCAATCTGAATTTTTCCTGAATGACTTTACATTCCACTTTCTTGAGAAAATTACCCTTAAAATACAGACATAACGGCATACTAACAAAAACTACCGAAAAAGTATCTTCACAGCAAAATCCGCGTAATTGGTTCATCCATGTTTTATTTGGATCCTGGTTTTATTCTATAGTGATGTTAGTCAGGGAACCAGACTAACTTTACCGCAGCACCCCAGATGCTTTAAACTTTTTAAAAATGGCATCAAGAAAGTGATGCCTGTTTAAGACGACGGGGAAAATAAACTTTTATAAGTGTTGATAATTGACACAGAAGAATAAAAAGGACTATTCAGATTCTTGTGAATAAAAGCTGGAAAGGACACGGTTACATTTATTGGACATCACATGAGAATTCAAGTATGACTCGTGGCTAGAGATATGCTTGCCGTCATGTGAACTGGAAAGGAATTTTCAAGAATTATGTCAATTTGAGAGATGGTAACAAGCCATTGAGCTGCATAGGGTTTGGAACTGGAGTTTGTGTAACTGTACTAGAGGTAAATAAAGACTGCTCGTACTTTACAAACATTTCAGTTGAACATAATGCTTATCATGGTTGTGTCGAACTTCTGAACTAAACCCTCATTTCATCTGAATCAACACAGACGAAAGTGCATCCATTTTTAAAAGGAGGGGGTTTTCATATTGTAATCACTTCATGGGTAATTTTGGTGTATCCTGACCACTGGTCATTTACCTGAGATTGACAGCTACATTACCGAAGCAGACTACTATGCGCCTAAGTATGATATAGACAGCAGTCTATTAAATAAAGGTTTAAAAACCATATGGGAAATGGCTGGAGCAACAAGTTTACAGAATTTAGTTGCTCACTTTTCGTTGTTCAAAAAGCGTACAATTTGAGTTCTTACTGAAACTGTTATATTATGACTACATAAGCAAGGGTAAAGCCAACCATGTTGTGGCTTATTTTGACCTCTGATATGTGCAGCTCCAACCACTGTAAATGGACTGTATATATATATAGAAGTTTCATCTTTAAAATACAAAGATTTTGTTTATCTTTACAGATTTAAAAGCTTTTAACATTGTTTTATGCTTAATATTTCAGGCATTTTTTTATATTTTTCTTTTTAAATTTCAGACAGAAAGCAATGTTACATAAGATTTTTGTGGGGAGAATTGACATTTTGTTTTTTATTTCATATTTATTTTTCTTTTTTGCATACTAATTTTGTCGATCATAAAATTAGTGAAATTTTTATTATTTTTTAGGAAGTGTTATTTTATTATGATGCCCAACTAGGCTGCTTAATAAAAGATACTGTGAATGCCAATTCTAAACTCTTGCACAAGAGAGATTGCCAAGGAGATTTTGTATTAATTTGCATAACACATTTGCACAAATAAAATTAAAAAAAAAAACAAGTAATTTGCATATCTTTGTGGTAAACAGCTGGACGTACATCTGTGGTTGGAATTAACCTACTGGTTGGAATATGACCTTATTACCCCTTAGTTTCATTACAACAGTCCACTGATAAGATTGCAAACTTGTGGTTTATTTGTCTATGTCCTTGTAATAATTTTGGGCAAAAGTAAATATTTGCTTCACTGCTTTTTTTCTTCTGTATTTTCACAAATACGAGTCGAGTCAAGACACTACTTTGACCTTTAACAATGTTTTCATGAATTACACAACATTGCATTATCTGACCTACATAATTGCATTTTAAAGTTAAATAACGTAATACTTAGTCTTTGTTTGCAATGAATTGTATATTTTTCTTGTTTTATAGTCCAGAATCATCCATGACTTCACTAGAGTCATTTCTGATAAATATTTGGCATTCGTTTGATTGTGCTTTAAATTATAATCCACGTGTGCATACCCATTCCTGTCACTTAAAAGTAATTGAGAACCAAAAGGCTGGATGCTACATGTTTTCTGTCTGAAGTACAAAAAAAATGACAATTCTCTAACACGTGGTTGCACAGGTTAACAGATGTTTAAAGACTTAGCTCTGTGCTACTTTAATGTAATGTGGCTGACATTTCTTTGTATGTTGTACATTTGGAAATTGTACATCTAAGCACACTGCTTACTAAAATGACTGCTCCCTTGTGCTAAACAAAAATCCGCCTGAATTAGTCCAAACTATACATAGCAGCTTTTAAAGTTGGGAAAATGAATTTTGCCAGACTAGACAATACCTGCTTTTGAAAGTGCAATGAACAAATTACCAAATGTATAAAAAATATTATGGGCTTTTTTTTTATACAATATTCCTCTGAAGTTCACGGAGTGAAAATGACCAAGTGGTGCTAGCACTCTTTTGAAAGGTGTGCATCTGGAGTATGGTCCAGCTGTGTACTCTGTAAACCATATTACACCCATCAGTTGCATACCAAAATAAAGGAAAGCCAGGGAAATTATTTTTCTTTAAAATTCTAACCCTATTCTTTATGCAATGGAGAATACTTGCCACTGCAGCAAAGTAAATTGGATATGCGCATATAAAATGTTCCGGACAACTGATTATTCTTGTGGAGAATCCCATTTATAAACAAGGTTAAGCATTTAAAGTTAAATTACAATAAACGTCTGGTTTACTGTGCATCATTTACATCTATGTTGGTTATGCTAAAATCACTTCCACAACCTGCTGTTGTAAAAAAAAAAATTGTCATAGATATTCAAAAAAAAAGTTTATCTGCCCTGCATTAGTTCATGTTTACGGGCGCAGCTTGAGCATGTTTTCTGCGCATTTGTGGATCAATCTGTGAATGTTAATACCTGCTATTTTTTTTCATTTTCAGTATGTCAAAAATCCTGAAGTGTGCAGGAAATGATGATGTTATCACCATTAAAACTGCAGATGATGCTGACACTGTGACGTTTGTTTTTGAATCTCCAAGTACGTACCCAATACTGTAAAGGCATGTTTGGCTGATTAATTCACAAAAGTTGCTTTTTAATTTCAAATACAATATCATATTAGCCAATTGAACCTTTTCATTGGTTAAATGTCAGGACTTTTGATGCATTGTCATGCAAAGAACGTAGATATTTCTACAAGTGTAGAATTGCCAGGGGAAAAAAGTCTCCCTAAATTGCCTTTCAGTTCAAAGCGTCTGTTTCCACTAGTTTAAATTTTGAAATGCAAATGGGCAATTTTTCTAGAGACAAGAAATTTTCATACTCAACAATTAATGCTAATGTTCTCCAATCAGTATGATGATAAAAGCTTTACAATACCATTGACCTGGGCACTTTTTAGCTTAATCTGACCAAACAAAAAATGTCGTGTTCATCCATGAAGAAGTGTTCCAGATTGTTGACGGTAAACTTTTCACATCTGAATGAAATCTGATTAACAGAAGAATCTAGTACAGTTAAGAAATTGTTTGCTTATGAAACACTTTTTCCTCCTTTAATATCTAGTTGCATCTGTACATAGTAACAAAATGGCTTTCCAACCAAAATGTGATCCTTAGTATGCCAAGTTTTACTTGTTGAAGACAAGTGGTCTTCAAGGGACAAGTATTAGTGTCAAAAATTCCAGTCTTCTGCCATTCTTCATAGGACAGCCACTTTATCACTGGCCTATACTTCATGTTGTAGCGACTTCAGTCTACAATTATGCAACCGGGACTGTTGCAACTTGATTTAAAGTTATTCTTTTTGGGTCCTGTGCTTCTTAAAATGCTGGTTAGATTTCAGTTTGTTTGGCTGGTAAACATTTGACTTTAAAGATATTTCTTACTTTACTGGTTCTATCATTATATTCAATAATGACACTGACCTATTTTAATTTTTAGAATTTGTTGGACATTTGTTTGAGTGGCATTCTATGGCCATCTATTTTTTTCCCTTTCAGATAATGAGAAGGTATCAGACTATGAAATCAGATTGCTGGATTTAGACACTGAACATCTTGGGATCCCAGTAAGTATAGCATTGTAATGTCAGTTTGCCATATTGTTTCTTGTGACTTGGAATATCATGTCTGCCACTGTTGTACATACGATTTCTTTGAGTGTATTGCTATATATTTTTAATTTGTATTATGTTGTGCCCTCTATCTTTTGAATAATTTAATCTCTTTCTCTCACTTCTCCTCCCCCCTCTCTTCCCCTTTCTCTCCCTCCCCTCCTCCACAAGTAGCAAGTAGGTGGGAATATTCAGACCGATTATTGTTGTAGTTAAAAGATTTTAATTAACGTTGAGATTAATTTTATAAATTTAAGATTATGCCTTCTTTTTTCTTTTTTTTCACAGGAAACTGAATACAGTTGTGTTGTTAAGCTTCCTGCCGGGGAATTTCAAAGGATTTGCAGAGATTTGAGTCAGATTGGAGAGAGTGTTGTTATAACCTGTACGAAAGAAGGGGTTCAGTTTTCTGCCAGTGGAGATCTTGGCACAGGTACAAAAGAACTTGATATTAACTTTAAGCTAATATTTTGATAGTTTTACTATGACGGTTTAGTGGCGGACCTGAAAATTAAATAATAAAATGCCAACTTGGCATCACCAGTTTTGAGCCTTTACTTGGATCTTCCTCCATTCTCTTCAGCCAACCTAGACAACATTGGATGTTTAGGCACCTGGTTTTAATTTGATGATAACCTTTCTCATAACAACAAAACATGGTACACCCATCAATGTAATTTCATATCTGCATCAAAATTTATCAAACTTTGAGTACGGGTTGTAATTACGTAAAGACAAAACTTCTTAATATACATGTATGTTTAATGTTTATGGCAGCTTTTTATAGCAGACTGGTTTCTGTATTAATGAAAGCAAATAAAAGAAACAACCTTGCTAAATGAATTCACAATAACTGCAAAATTTAATCCGAAACTATCAATGAAAACTAGTAATGCCAATGAATAATTTAAAGGGGGGGCTAATACCCTCATTTTAAAATCCAATTAAATATGTTCAGTTACAAATAATAATTTAACTAAATGTAATCTACAGTAAAAGGAAAAAATCTGGCTAAGTAATATTATGAAACTCCAATTTTCACTTACAAAGTGGAAGGTGGAATTGCAGAAAAATATTGTTCTTGTATTCATTTTTGGATTGGATGTCAACTACTAGAAATGACTTTGAACCTAAATAGTAATGAAAAATTGCCCGCCATGAAGAACAAATGATTATAGATTGGGCATCTGCAGGTCCATTACGATTAAACATAATGCATACAGGTTTTCTTGTACCAGACACCAGAAAAGAGGCATTCTGATGTCAAGCAGGTTTTGAAAGTTGACATTTTATATTATAATTCTGTGAAGTAATACAAGAAGCTTGTTGCTATTTTGTAAATGTTTAACAGTAATATTATTTCATCAGCATCTTAATTTCTGGCATGTAAATATGGAAAAACAATATTTTTAAAGGGACTGTGTTGAATGCCCACTTTGATTTGGATTTCTGATGTAGATTTAAAATATTTTCCTCTCTGCTGTGTCTGCAATGTGGCAGTTTATAGTGATGTTTAACACTGGGGCAAATAATTAATGCATATCAGTCCTGACACTGACCTCATAACTGTTAGTACCATTTTTATGTGTCTTTGGTACGATTCGGCCACAGCTCAAACCTGAACCTGAGGTGGATGCTCTATCCATTCCTTGAAAATGGATTCAATTGACAGTCCATACCTGGATTACATTGAAAGTTTTTGCCAATTAGGTACATACTATTGGGTTGACGAGTCTGATCCTGATGGATCGGAGATTGGAAACTTGATAATTTTAAAAATTTGTTTTCTAAACCAAGACTCGCGTAAAAATCTAGCACGATCTGGAAATTGTTATCATGGAAACTACCATTTTCACTAGCCAAGGTTCTGGTAACCCTATCTATACCTTGGCAGATCAAACAGCTATATCAGTGCTTTGTCCTAGTGACATCTATGGATTTCATGTGTTGCCTCCCTTAGTATGTAATGCCAACTAATCAAAAGGGCATTACATTGTTTAAAATTGAAAGTTTATACAGATACAAGACCTGCACTGGTAAATTGCTTATTTATTTAGTCCATTCAAGTTGTGTACTCTCATCTCAATCACTTGGGAACAGTGTTCAAATGTGAACAACTTAATTTTGATTGGATGTGTTGGCTTGCCGCCACATCCAGTGATATTTCATAGACAAGAAGTACAGAAATAACTGTTAGATATGCATGGTGTAGATGGGGTTATCAAAACCATGGCTAGCGAAGATGGGGAACTGCTTACAAGGGCATGTTGTACAAACAAATCACACTTGAGATTTGTGAAAAAATTGGCCCGTGTCCATGCCCTGATGGGTAAGGTATGGTAATTGATATTTGGAAAATATATTTTTACTTTTAAATTGGCATCCTAGTCTTTATGAGATGCCGTTTATCACATCCAATTTATTCCAGTGCATGACAGATACTCTCTGTTACAGGTAATATAAAGTTGGCACAGAATGCAAGTGCAGACAAGGAAGAAGAGGCTGTGATAATTGAAATGAATCAGGCTGTCACCTTGACCTTTGCCCTGCGATACCTTAATTTTTTCACCAAGGCCACACCCATATCCAACCAGGTTACCTTGTCAATGTCACAAGATGTTCCACTTGGTAAGTCTGCTTGTTTTGGTTCAAACTTCTTTCAATGCCAGGTGTCCATATTTTTAAATGTAATCACTGTTTTCAAAAAATCAGTATTTACTGCATTTGTATTAAAGTGACCCTGTGAGACTTGTTTGTCTATATTGTACAAGTTGTGAAGCTAATTGTCCGATCAGGGATAAATCTTTTGAATAAACATGGAAATTGATCCTTTTCCAGAAACATACTTTTTTTAAATGAACTACATTTATTTTGAAAATGACTTTTCCCATTTAAAAGATTCATAGGTCAAGCAGAAAAAGGATGGGCCAAGCAACTCTCGCATTCTAGTAACCAATAATATTGTCATATCTGAACTGGCTATACATTAAATACTATGCTGTTTTAGTTTGTAGTGACTTTGTGTTTTGCTCATTTTGCAGTTGTGGAATATAAAGTGGCAGAAATGGGCTATTTGAGATACTACCTGGCACCAAAGATGGAAGACCAAGATGATTAATGAGGAAGAGGACAATGCAACTGGTGTTACTCGTTTTTATCGTGGATACTTAACATTAATGTTGTCTTAGCTCACAGTGTCTTTTAAATTGCAAGATGGATGGGTTGACTAGAACCATTCTAAATTCTGCAGGTCTGTTGTGTTCAACAAATTGGTTTGGTCACTATACCCAAACGTGCACATTTTGAAAGTGATGACAATTCAAAGGAAAAGTGCATTTAAAAAATTCTCATTGAAAGACATTCAGTTTGAACAAGTGTCATCAAAGAATAGCACATTGATATTTTCATAGAGAAAAGGAAGCAGTAGAAATATTGGAGGTGGTCTCGATTACAAAAGTGTTTGAATGAAATGGCATATTTAATTCACATTCGTCACGTCATTTTATTCATAGCTCGAAATAAAGTATATATTTTCGATCTCTTCGCTTGTTTTGAGGTGCGTTTATTTAAACTTGCTGGAAAAGTTGTTTTCTGCATCAGAATATCAATGCCACATATGAAACGCTTCGTTAATTATTACTTGTTAATATTGGTAACATACTGATGACATTTTATGCCTATTTATGTTGTTGTTCTAGGGTTTAATGTCATTTTTCAGCACAAGATAGGCTATACATGGCGGCCAGTATAACTGGTAGAGGAAGAACCCTGGAAAACCCAGGGAAGAACCACTGACCCACGAGAAGCTACTGGCAGGCTTTCCCATGTATCCATGTTAGGCCTATTTATGTACTATCCAGGCACTGAATGTGGATTGTACATCTTAAAAGTGTTTGGTAGTTAATTCGTCAAAGTGGCTGATGATGTGTCGTATCTCTTCATATCACAGCCTGCTTTGATGAGCTTGATTACTTGCCTGTCATCAAGATTGGTACAGTTTGAGTGGAGGGCAGTGCATGTATTTACCATAATAAAATAAACCTTTTACACATCGTGTGGGTATTTTGCTAAATTCAATGTTTTTTTAATACACATTTTACAGAAACTGATGCAATTTGACTTGTGGGTTGATCATAGGTTGGTCATGCATAATTTATTATGTTGCACTTTAATGATAAAAATGGGGAAGTTGTAAATAAATTAAATTATACCGTTTGACAAAAGTCCTGTCTGTTAATTTGCATTTTATACCAGTCTGTTCTATGGGACTATGCCAGTATTTTCTGTCAACTACTATGAAAACAAATTATTTGTCAAGGTAAAGACCAAGGGTAAAAATTTTTTGGTTTTTGTAGGTTTAAACAGTGCCTTAAACACGAGTAGTTTTATGATGTTGAAGAAATGGAGATAGTGTGCAAAGTAAATTTTACAGACTAATCCCAGTTAATGATGCAAAAAATAAAGCAGATTAGGCTGTCATGTTGCAGCTTTAAATCTACAGCGAAGTCGTTTTGGTCGTGCGTTTGAAGACGGAAATGTGGTCAAAGTAGTTTATAAGATAGATGCCTTGGAAGAGTCGTCAAGATTGCTGATGATGTGTATGTAATATATTCATATCACAGCTAGCTTGATGAGCTTGGACAAGATTAAAATCTACTGAACTCCGTTGTGGTGTGATGCCCTTTGTCTACATTGTATTTGTATTTTTTTAATAACGATTATTTAAATTTCGCTTTTCCAACTTGCATTTGGTTTGTTGCATCTGTAGTGGAATTTAATGAGTGCTTTTATCTGGATAGTACTGTTCTTGGATACTGGATGGCATATATGCCAACTTTTACAGGGCTCGAATTTCACACATATTTCTTTGTAGCCAGAAGGATTAGTATATTGAGAAATTTACTAGACCTGCCAAATCTTTACTAGTCCTGTTCACAAAACAATGTCACACAGCTTTCATGTACATTGACTGATTCAATTTTAAAGTTCGAACAACCCGTAACAAAATTCGATATTTCCTATGTGTTTGCTTTGCGAATTGCGTAAACCAGTTATCACCACATAATGTTCCTTTCCTCATCATAATTTAGCCATTCCCTGTCTTTTGTCCATTTCGTCTGAAACTTTCCATTATTCTTTTCCCTATCATAAGAATTGTTCCTCATCATTCTCATTCAACTTTTGCTCTTTTTTTTCGGTGGCTTAACACCTTCTATCTGATGCCACATTTTGCCTGTCTTATAAGGAGGGAATTGTGCCTTGTTTTGAAATACAAGATGTTATAGTATAGATGATGCAAATTATTTAAAGCAAGAAAAGGAATGGCACAGTGAGTCCTTTATATAAGAAAGTCATAGCAAGAAACACGTCTTTGCTCCTCCCATGATTAAAAGGCCTCTCCCTAACCAAAGACTTGACTTAAGTGGATGTTCTACATAATCAAAGCAGTGGCTATTGTAAACACTGTTATAAAATATTGGCATCAGAAGATAGTGTTAGTTTTAGCTTGGAAAAGGTGTGTTCCCATCAAACTAAGCCATCTGACACTGCGTTGTATTTAACAGCTCCAATTACGGTATCATAAGTCATAAGTTTGGTAATTATTCCTAATTAATCGAACCTCGATGTATTGTTGAAATTAATAATAAGGCAGAAAATTTCCAAATCTTAGATGACCATGCTCAGAGATTTTAGTTCCCAACAAATGTATGGCATTCTGCTAGGATATATCACGTGTATTCAGTTATTTGTTCATTCTTGTAAGGGAAAAATATAAACTATTCTTATCATCATAGAAAAAGTAGTTGTTTGGAAAGGATGTGTCAATAATGTAATCGTAATAAATTGATCTAATTCTTATAATTATTTTGATGCAAATGTAACATGTAGTTTCCTTAAACAAAAAAAAATGTGTAAATTAATTTCTTTGAATAGTTTTTGTCGTGTTCTTGTGTGTGGTATACCGCTCTGTAGTTTGTTACTATGGTTGAGTGAATAAAGTGATGCCACATCATTTTTTTCATTTAATTCGTTATCAGATTAATTAGGATCAATTATCAAACTTACGTTGTTGATGACGGGACATGATTTGCGCTGTTAAGTGAAATGCACAAAATTGGATGGATTCGTGTTGTAGAAACGCACCTTTCCGATGCAGAAATTGACTTCTCGTGCTAGTTATTTTATGGCCCTGTTTACAATGGCCACTGCTTTGATTCTACGAACATCTGCGAAGTCAAGTCTTTATTAGGGAATGGCATAAACAAACGCGGACTATTGATAACCAAAACTTACTAGCCCATTGGACTATTAACATTATGAAAGTCACTAGTCCGACAGGAAATCGGCTAGCTTCGGGCTAGCGGACTAATGCTAATTTTGAGCCCTGCATTTACACTTTTTAACCAAACAATGAAAATATGGCAATAGTTTTAACATATATTGTCAGCTCTTGAATTGCACTTAAAACAAATGAGAATATTCTTTTGAAATGAATGACTGGTGCATAAGAATAGTGCAAGAGCTAATTTGTTCATCATAGAGCTATTTACCTTTAGTTTTCTATATACAGGAAATACATGACCGATTTCTTAGAAACTTGTTTCTTTAATTTGAAACTTAGTGATAATATTAGATAACAGATCAGTCTGTACTTTTAAAGAAAATTGCACCAGATATGCGCAATGGACTTGGATGGGTCTTTTTAAACTTCAAAACAAGTCCAATCAGAAAAAAGACGAATCAACATCAGTTTAGAAATTTGTAAAGAACTGGAGAGTAATCCAATAAAACGGCAGTTGGATTGAAGACTGATTCTGTGGACTCCAGTCATTGAGCAAAAGTTATAAACTAGTTATAATAAAATTGTAATATTTGTTTGTTGGTGTTTTTGTTCTCATCTGCATTAATTTCTTTACAAGTATTTTTACTGGCATACCATTGTTGTAAAGAAAATAAATGACATTTATCATACCGTGTATTTATAGCAATACAATAGTTATTTTGTGGGTTTTCCATGCTACGAGGTAATTCGGTAAAAACTGGAAGAAAGAATGGGTTTATTCCTGTCGGATAATATTCAGTTGTCACCTGAAAAAATACATTTGTTGGTTATTGCAATAACTTTTTTAGGTTGTGGAATTGTTAATCCCTTGAGATGCAATTTCTGATTGAACACTTAAGTACTTGCCCTAGATTATTTATTTGGAAGAAGTCTTAAATTTGAAATTTGGTTGACAAGGTCTGGAAAAATTTAAAACCAACTAAAATGACTGGAAAGTTTTAAATTATTGTTGTTTTGGAAATGTAACTGCTTTTTTCGGGCATTAGTGTAGAACATAGCTATGCGCTCATAGCTGATAAGTTTGCAGGAGAAGGCCACGCAATGTTTTAACTGGTGTTTGCTGACTTGTTGATAGCTATTCTATTTAAAACAAACTACCAAATGGATGACAGAATAAAAAACTTCGATGCAAGTTCATCAATAAAAAATAATCACTTCTGTGCCATGTCATATCAAAAGAAAAAATACCTCTATCAGTGGTGACCCTTTACCTAATGCAAGCACCTTTTGACGCCTACTGTAAATGTAGACCATTTTAAGCAGGTTTTTATAACTCCACCTGTGGGGTAAACTGCCTATTACATAATACATTCATTTCTGTGAATGACCATTATTGGTCACTGTTTCTGGTCGAAATCTGCTATTTAAAGCAACTGGTTCGTATTCTCCACACCAAAATGGAGGTCACGGATTTTGTTCAGTACTTAAAAGTTTTCACAATTAGAATTTCCACTATTAAAGCTTCAATAACTTGGGTAAAGGCGCTTATATTGATGTAGGCAGCAATTAGTTTTTATAAATTCAGATGACTTGGTGATGTAGATGCAAACAAAAAACTTGTAAATTCCGAGTATGAGAAATGGCAGCTACGCTTGGTCAAGTGGTTTGGTGGTGAACGAGTTACCTCAAGATTTTAAAGCACATAAAAAATTCTTCATTGAAAATTAATTACACAGCTATAACGATCAGACTTTAAATTTTTCCATACATAATACAAAACTAAAATGGTTAAAATTGCTGTTAAACGTAACATGTTCTATTTATAGTACACTGCACTGGGTAACTTTGCTACATGTGTATCGAAGGCCTGAAAAGCCATACACTCTGAGGTAAAGGGTTAATGTTTCTGTCATGCCACCGTTGTTTGTTTTCTCTTCTGCCCTCCCCTCCATTTAGCAAAAAATAATGTCATTCCAGATTACTCGTCGTAATTTGCAGAATTTCAGGGAAAAGAAAAACTAAACCGGCAATATCCAGTGACTTGTAACAGAAATATGAAAACAATCCGAGCGTAGATCTCCGGATGTAGCCATATATGGTAAGGAGGCGATAACTTACATGTATGGCCCTGCTATCAAATTTCATATATAACATCTGGGTACTATTATTTAGGTGCTTATAAACAGATTGATTGTAAACCATGTAAATATTGGGTTTTTAATCCAAATAAACTGTCGACATTGTTTCATCCTTAATCCTGAGAAAAACAAATACCTGATTGATCACAAATGAACAACTTATTTATTATTACTATTCACAAAATCTTTTATATTTATCATATTGTCTTTAATTATAAAAATTAATTAGATCCATTACATTTTATTTCTGACAAAGTTTAATACTTCGATTCAAGTTACCAATAATAAAAATGAATATAAAATTCACTTCTGTAATAATAATTTGTATACACGGTAATGAATTTCCGAAATTTGCTTCTATGCATGGGCATGGGTGTCCAAAATTCATTTTGGTGGTGGTATGGAAAAAAATCACGTGTGGTCACCCATTTTTTAATGTGTCTCCTCCCCCCCCCCCCCCCCCGGGGTATGTTTAAATGGAATAGCCCTGAGGATTAATGTCGAGATTAACACATAAAAATGTATTCATGGTTTGAAAGTTAACTATCTAACTTTGGCGTATGACATTGGGCCTTATGTACAACATATTCAGCAGACATAAACAAGAATATTAAACGAACAGGAATGCTTTTCTACAACTACTTTGCATATCATTTTACAAAAATAATTATACATTGTGAGAACATTTGCAGAAAACAACCAAATTACGATTTTCAATAGGTCACTCATGCTAGAAAAAGCATTACCTCTTCTGGTGCATGGGTCTGTAAAAATGTAAACAGTTCAAAAACAAACTTGTTTTATGCCAAAGCTAATAAATTTATGTGAAGGAATTGGATGAAGCATGTGTTTTCATTTATTATCCTAAATGTATTGAAAACATTTGGTTGTTTTTTTGTGTAATGTATTTTTTAGTTTAGACTCGGGACTTGTATTCACGATCATTAGTAGTCTGTTTAATTAAAAAAATTCTGTTTAATATAGGCAAAAAGAGGTAAAATTTAAATTATTTTGAAGAAAAGAAAACCAATTCATGTCATTTATTGTGAATATCAACCTATTCTGATTATTGATATTATAATGCTATACACAAACAGTTGAGCTCTGCATATCACTTTTAATTAAAAAATAAAATGATCATAAATATTTAGTGAGAACTCTGCTAATTCCTTTTCTTGCACTTTCTGATTTCACTTTAATACTACATGAAGGATATGATGCTCAAATTATTAAGAAAGTTGACAAAAAATTTAATGTTGCAACATAATTTCTTGATTCCATATAGTAAGGATTGTACACTGCTCACTCAACAACTCTTGATCCCACTTAGTGCATGTGCAGGTGTGAATCTTTTTCTCCGAAAAATGTCGAGTATGAAAATGCTATGCAAATTGTCTGGAAATTTGAATCTACATCATGAAATCCTCAACATGTAACATATTTGCTACATTTTCTTTACAAATAAATATTCTCGGTACAAAACCAGACAAAATTTTGATCAATGAAAATGACCCATCTATCTACCTGCGGCAGCACTTGAAGAAATAAATGGTAATGAAATGACTTCTCAAGTGAATTCATGTGTCGGTGGTCTTTTCTGTGAGTAGTGAGATGAAAACCTGTAATCTTGTAATGTCGCACAATGTATTTTGTATTGAATGGATATTTTTTTTTAAGGATCAAATTTTAAGAGCCAGCAATCAGTCTTGTCAAGTTAATTGTTCACTTAGACAGTTTTTGTAAATTTAACTACTGGTTATGTGGTCATTCACAAATGTTATGAAAAAGTCTCAAGGCAAAGGAGTACCCAGAAAAAATGAGAAGCTTTAATAGCTACAGTTGATAAAGTTTCCAAGCTTGTAGTGAATTTACAATTGACACTCAGAGATTTGCTTGAGCCGAAGTTTCACTTTTGGAATGATATTGCTGCACCATTAATTTACTATATACTTTTTCATAATTAGTTTCAATATCCAAACTTTTTGCAACAAAACTAATATCTCTATGGCTTGACCAAAAGGAACCATATATTTTTGTGCAGAAAGCAGTTTATTGACAACTTCTGTGTAGATCATTATAAAGCTATTACCAGTGCAATTATTAGCCATTAAACAGTGCAGCTAGCCTCTTTTCATGGTCATCGCCGGTGTCCTTTGATGTGGGAGGTCCCAGGTTTGAAAACTGGTACTAGCAGCTGCCCCGGTTGGCGCTCAGCAATAAAAGGTTAGTGTTGGGACTGGTCGATCTGGTATCAGAATAATGTGACTGGGTGGGGCATAATGCTACACGTCTGCAGCATGATGCCACGGTGTAATCTTGATGTGTAACCCGGTTGGTACCCTCATTAACCCCTCTAACAAGCACCCTAATTTTTAGTGTTGTCTGTTTATAGATATGGTTTCAAAGATGCTGCCGATTTATCCAAACATTGTTAGTCACGCAATTTCTCGAAACCAGTTGGGAAAAGGTGGTACTAATTATTTGTAGAATTCCTACAATTGTACATAATGTATGCAGTTTTTGTTTTTGTACATCTTTTGTTTTTAAACCAAAATTGAATAAAGTTGTTTTAACTCTTGGGTGTGCATTTGCTAGTGATCTCAATCAAGTTTTACTACAGTATATTTAGTATTTGAATACAAGCATCCGTATGATTTAGATTCATTAATCGGCCATAACATAATTCTATAGAGCATAACAAAGCGAGTTTTATGATTGTTGAAACAATCGTTGACTGATTTATTTACTGTAAGTTGTCTGCTATACTCGATACTGTAAAGCCAGAGGAAAACTGTTCTGACACAAACTAAAGACAAGGGGGGTCATATAGACCATTTTTTGTTTTTAAAGGCTTTGAAGAAATGGAATGATGTGCAGAGAATATTTAGCAATCAAAATTTGGCATGCAGTTACTTTATATATTTGTTGTCATAGAAGTGATATAAAATCATTAAATGTTAAGCTTAAATTGGGTATGCACCATACAGTATTGTCACCTGTCAGCTTCCATTCAGCATTGTGCCCTCTGGTTTTCCCCATATGGAGGTAGGTGTTGGGGGACCAACCCCTTGTAAAAAAATTAATGTCAGAAATGGCGAGTTGTCAAGAGAAAGGTTATATAAGAGTTGTACTTTCTGTTAGGCTTTAAAAAAAAGTTCAGCCTCCTGGCAACATGTGAGATTATGTTAATTCCTATCCAGATCATACTTTGTATTTTTTATGATTTTTTTAAAATGTGGTACACATGGCTGAAACTGAGTCTGTTGTGACTAGATAACTCTTACCCCTGTCTAGTTCCAGCAGAGTTATCTCTCTCAAATGCACTGGAGTACCTGGTTTTGTCCTTGTAAAATAGACTATCATGCTGAGGTAGGATAGAAAGTATATTTATTTAACAAAACATTAGCATTGAGGTATATGGAAAAACAATTGGTACCGTGATACCATATCCTTTATAACAATATAATTATATGTATGACTGTTTGTCTCTATTTTAAACTCCATACCTATGCAACTGAAGATGGTTTCGGAAGGGAAACTGAAGAAAAACAAGGAAGAATCTTTCATTCGTGGGATATGTTCAAAAAAGAACTAAGTGTCAATGCATTGATGAATAAATGTTCCATATTATATACTGCGCCTGTATCCTAATTCTATTTTATTATGTTTGTCATTCAAACGTAATGGTAAGAATGTCATCATAGCAAAATGTATATTCATTTTTTGTCATTTGGTAAATTTCGGTAAGTTCATAGAAATATGCAGTGATATTAAAATCATTGTCACATTTGCTGAGATCCTACTTTTCATCGGACATCTAATAAAACAACAGGAACACTTGTATAAAAATGAATATTGATGGTATCAGTGGTTCATCGATGTTCAAATAAATGTAATTAATTTTATAAAACGTACTATTAAGTAGTCATAGTCATTTTTGAGTAAGTAGATGGTTTAGATTGTCAAATTGATCGTTATATACATTTTCCTTGATTAAATATGTTGATTGCTTATCCGAATACTTTTTTTTTTCCTTCACTTAGACGATCCTATGCTTGGTACTGAATAATATAGGAAATATTGTTGTTCTTTTCCATCAGTCTTCATCTCTGACAGTTATACGGTAAATCTGTTTCAATTTAGGTAGCAAAAAGTATTCGTTTTGAAATTCTTACTTTATTTCGTTCTTGAACTATGATATTTATATTGTAAAATTATATTAACATGGGTACTGGAACAATCCTCAATTTTTGGGCACTTTTTGTATCTCCATCTTTGAAATATAAGAAATTAACTACCAAATGAAATAACATTAAAGATATATTTATGCTTTTTCATTCAATGTTAACAACATCAATTTATTATGCACCTTTTTGTATGTAACTGAATCGGATGAATATGTATTTTTCTTCCACACTTACGTACAAGACTGTTTTCCACTCGTTGTATAATAAACACATCCTTCCCATTCTGCACTCATCTTGTTTGAGTAATGTTGATGATAAAAAAAATAAATCACTTATAATTGAAAGTTTGTGTGTTCATATAAAATCGTTAGATTTCTTATAACAACACACACAGGATCACCACGAGAATTTAAAAAAAAAAAACCAAATGTTACTATTAACTTTCTTGATTGATACATCTATGATATTAACATTATTCGTTAATGTGGTAATTACTCTCAAACTTGGACCAGGCTGGTTCGGTACAAATTACTGACTGAATCGGCCCAGATTCCTGGCTGATTCTCCAAACTTCCAAGCTGATTCGGACCATGTGAACTATTATTCAGTTTAGTCAAGGATTTAAATGTGACATTTAAATTTGTTTTTAAGGATAATCTTATCCTTATGTCCCAAGTACGTAGAGCAGTTCAAATATGCATTTAAGGTCACAAAATCCCGCTAGTACGCGTGATCATGGAGTTTTTATATATAATAAAATAAAGTAATCTTGTTTATTTTGCATTGGTAATTTAGTAGTGAAATATTTTTTAAACTTCTCGTTCAACTTGAAATAATTTGTTTTATTGAGAAATAATAAAATTACGAACACTGACAAAAAAGAAGAAATAAACTAAATGATGGGCGTAAGTACAAGTGATCTTTTGGAAACCGTCCGAATTATGCGCATTAACCTGATGATGAACTCGGTAGTGACCGCATTTCCTGAGTAGGCGTCAATGATGCTTTTTATCGAGTTTCAAGTATCATTTCTCAATGGTTAGCAAATCTCTGAAAAATCAGATTAAATTGTTCGGTTTGAGAGATGATACTATAACCCTTTGGTTTATTGACGGTCAGCACCAGTTCAGTCGATTTCGGGTTATAGAGGTCCATGTCATAAAGTCATCTCAGGATGTCTTTGGTTATTAGGTTGGAACCCTTTCATATATAAAACCGCAGACGTCACATCATGCTTACACCCGCTCTACTTTTCCAAACAAAAGGCATCTAATGATTTGAACAGCAGAGCAAAAGAGACAGATAACACTTCTTTTTCGTTAAGTACAGAAGCGGAGTTGATAAAATGAAAAAGTTGAAAGTTGCAAATTTGACAGATTTAATAAGTTATTAAGTTGAAGAAAAATATTAATAAATAAAGCGACATCTCAGAAATAGTATATATTATCCTTGGGGCGACTTATTCGACCACCATGGGGCGAGTTCTCCATAATTCGCCACAGTCGTATGTCGGGTGAACTCATTTTAATCGATCACTGTTGCAAATGTTATAGTGTCTGTAGCATAATTAAACTACCTTAAACTAACCGACGCGTTCATAACTGATCAAAGTTAACAAGGCAACCAAGCAAAATGATTATTTTGTAAAATAAAGAGCATGGTTTAGCAGATACAAACCATTGTGGGTAAGCGAGTTTCAGAGAAGTCTTGAACTGGCAATTAGAGATATCCTCAAGGATAATAAGAAATTTCACTGTTACTTTCCATGAAATCGCGACCTCAATATTGTCCTAATTGAACAATAATTTTTTTAAATAGTTTTGACAAAGATGAACAACCCCCGGCCCGCAAAAACGGTCTGTCCAGCCCTCAGGGCAAATTAAAACAGAAATCTGGCCCGTGAAAAGTAATTCTACTAAAGAAATTAGTGTTTGCGGCCGTCGAGTGGTCTTAGGAAACTCAATCTGGCTCTTAGTCGAAAAAGGTTGTGCACCCCTGATGTAGACGATTGTCTCACAAAATAAATGTCGCTAGTTTTTGAAGAAAAGACAAAAAGAATATTGTTCGGCGGTGTATCAACAGTTAGTCTGGTTCCCTGCTGCTCTGACTCCCCACTTGGCACCATACGATAACATACCACTCCAGGAAGCAGACTAATCAACAGAACAAAAAGCAGTGATGTAATACACATATTTTTTGCGTACACGTGATGGTTGTTGAAACCAGAAGAAACGATCTTTCACATGTTGGATATTTTCAAAATAAATGTTATTTATTCTGGATTAAGAAAAACTATACTAGAAAAAGCGCGATATCAACAATTATTATCGACGGGATTGTAAAACTAGGATTCAGTCATTAAACAGCCCAGTTCCCTCCCCCCCCCCTTTTTTTTTCTCTCAATGTGTGAGCGTTTTTTTCTTCTTTAATATTTGGAGGTCCCTCGGTAATTCGCGCCCTCGCTTATAGTGCGGTCTATGTTTGTGGACCGCGTTGTGCGCAAGTGATCGAGGGAGAGGTGTATATATATATATATATATATATATATATATATATATATATATATATATATATATATATATATTGGGGTGTGTTTTTTCATTTTCATATTTGAATTATGCCATCTATTTCCCAGTATGCATATTTTCATCAAACATTGGTTTTAAGCAAAACTTTATTTTTAAGTATGCAATTTTCTGAGTTCTGTCAATATTATAAACACATTTGATGCATGTTGTATTTTGGCAATATTACTTAAAACGAGAACAACAGAAGATGTACATTGTAATGAATTTTAACTGAGTAACTAGATTACAGTAATTTCAAGTTAGTACAAGTTAATACAAATGTTTATCAACTACCCTTAATCAAGAATTTTTGCATTTGGAGAGATTTCTAAACTTGTTTGAAACAAACCATGCACATGACAGAAAATGCACAAGTATATCAGATCATTCGTCCTAATTTCTTTGCTGCCGATAAAACTTTACCGTAACTGTTCGTAGACAAGACACTGAAGAATTAAAGTCAGTACATGAATGAACTCTTTTCAACCGAACCGACACAACCAACATGTAAATGCATCTATTTTTTAGAAAGAGAGGTTTTCTTAATGTAAACACTCACTTGATAGCTTCGTTACAACAGTCCAATGATAGGATTGCACATATACGATTTTATTATTCGTCTATGTACTTGGTGTAATATTAGGCATTGGTTAAAAAGTATTTGCTTTGCTGTTTTGTTGCTTTCTTTTTTTTCCATCGTATTTTCAACACACAAAAAATTGTGAACTCAGAATATAACCTTGACTTTGAAACATCTTGTCCAATTCCGAAACATAGCATTGTCCCATATATTCACGAAAACAGACAATCTAATAAAACGGTACTTCCCAGAACAGTGAAGTCTGCCATTACTGTTTCAAACTGATTTTTATCAAGAAAATAATGTACACGCGGCAGATAAAATATTCATGTTAGCTATTCTATTCTTAAAGCTCAAATTGCTATTTACATAAATTTAAGTTTCGAAGCACAAGTTTGTATGATTTTATCATCAAAGGATAACTTGCGGAAATCGGGCAGTAATAGTTGCTAACTTACTCAGGAAATGGTTAATGGTCCCTCAGCTATCAAAAACACGTGCCTGTGAATGTACAAGAGTTTGATTGCCTAATTGATATCAACACCAACTATTTGATGAATTGAAGTGTACATTTTGCCTTGATCTTTATGTAACATTAACACTGGAACTAACTTGGCCAAAGCGAGGGAGCATCTCAAATGGGATAGTATCTAAAAAAAATAATCACGGCCAAGTCCTTTTCGCTTTCATAACAGAAGGCGAAGTTTACACTTTTTAGGCGACTTAGTCACCCACTTTGCATGTTTGCGTGACCACTGCACGGTGTATGTAGACCTTGAAATATTATTTTATCCAAGAGAAAAACCTGGAAAAATTTGTTCCAAAAAGTGAGGTAATCCTGGTTACAAGATGTCAAAAAATTGGAAAAGTGCAATGTCATTTGTAAAGGATTGATGTGTCATATGCAATGTGTGCCAGCAAAAACCATTGTTGTGAATTTGGCTGGGCTGTAGTGACACGGTTCAGGCAGATTATCAAGCATCTTTGGTAAAGTATGTAATCGAGTCTTTGCAGAATAAACTGAATATTTAAATTCATGCTGAAGTACAGATGACTTGCAGACACCATTGTTTGCATTCCATTTTGATGGGTTTGATTTTCTGGTTTCTAACAGTTGGTTTGCTAAATGAACTAACTATTTGGAAGAAATATGTCCCCCCTAGTTGGCTTGAAGAAAACAATACAGAGAACATAGACTTGGATAAAATTAGTTTTCTAACATGGTGATAAAATTTGGATGTTTCAGAAAAGATGTTTTTATGAACCTGTCACTGTCGTTAACCCAAGTCATGCTGACAGCAATTAGAGTATGTGTTCATACAGGCAGAAAGGTCTGAGAAATTGGATACAATTTGTATCTTAACCATGCAACATGGCATACAAGTTCAATCGGCCCATACAGTATTTCAGAAGCGTCATTTTGATGTACAACATGGCTGCCACTTATACCATCATGAATACAAAGCTATGGCAACTCCAGAATGAATTGATGTAGTACTTTCACTGAAAACGTGTTTGGTGCTGGATGAAAATGGTGTCGATTTGACATTAGGGTTGTCACAGGTTTAATCTGATAAATCCTTTTGCTATACGTCCACAGATGTCCATCCCATGGCTATCTGAGCCTGGATAAGGTACAAATGTTAATTTAATTAGAATCTCTTGTCTCTAACCCTTGCTAAAACAAGAGCAGAGTGACAGAGCAGGCAGTTTTTAGCTGGGCTTGGTACTGTAATGAACACTGGTTTTTCTAGTTTATTTTTAAGATTTTAGCTTTATTTTACATAAAGTTGTAGGACCCTTACGTGGTGTTTGTGTGTCCTTTGAACCCGAATGTAACAGTCCGTCAGAGGTGCAGTACAGCAGCCATAATTGTCTCTACTTCTGAACATTTGCTAATATCTACCTGGTGTTTTTACTATAAAAAACAGCGATGTCTGTTTGGTACAATAATGTTGTTGATCTGACATGACTGCAGATATTGTTGCTCCTTTCTTGACGTTTTGTTTTCTTCAGTAGCAACATTGGGTTTTCATTGAGATTTTCTATTAGGTCAGGATGGTCGGAAAATGGAATGATGCCTATCTCAACAATGTGGATGTGTCCATCTCCATCTAGCAAATTTAGTTATGGCTAATTTTCCAAAATTAATGGCAACAAGTGTCGTGGAGTTTCAGTAAAAGACTTGTCACTTATAATTTGTTGGTCCTATATTTAAAACAAAGGCGGTGTGACGTCCAATATGGCTGCCATGATCATTTTGAAATATTGTTATATCTACTAGTCCCAATGGTTAGTTGTAGTTACACTGTATCACTATTGGTAGCTTTTTGTACAATGAAGAGAATCTTGTAACAATCGGCCTACAATGTCCAGGTCTGGAAAAGGTATACATTTTTAAAATTGCTTTTCCAGGTCTTGAAAATGTATGGAAATTTTTTGTAAAAAGTCTTGAAATAAACTTATTTTTTTTTAAATTATGGAAACAGGGAACATGGCTGCTCTTTTGTGTCTAGGATATGTTTTTTATGTGGACTTTGAGATCTTCAGAAGTAACTATAGAATTCAACTTCACAAAGTGATAAAACTGTGGGAGAAGTCCACATCATCTTGACTGGTCCTTGTGCAGACATGCTAAGAATTAATCTGCCTCGTTTATTTCATGGGTATGGAAATTTTGTGTGTGGTCAGGAATTTGTGGCAGGAACCCTGAATATCACAAATGTCATTTGTAAGGTTTTGTGAGTAGTATAGTGGGACGATAGGGGAACAAAGGAAAATCCAGTCAAAAAGGTCGTGGGACCTTCTGTGGACAATGAGACTTATCATTAATATAGGGACAATAGGATTGGAACAGGTGAGGTGACGTCACGGTACTGAAAATTGGTAACAGTGTTGCAAGGAGCTGACTTCAACCGGACCAAAGAGCGGGGAAAAAAGCCTAGAACGCTTGGCGGGACATAGACATATATGACACATACAATATACAAACACAAACAACTATACAACTAAATTAATTTTTAGACAAGAAAGCAAATCTTTTCGAGGCATATGAGTGGCCCTGAATAGGGTCTTTATTTTTTGTTTGCATCATACCGTTAACATAGAGGGCAACACATAGGTCTTCTTCTCTTCCTCAAACTTCTTCTGACCTTTGAACCGTAGATAAGGACTCTCTTCGGACAGCCTTGTTTCTCCACATAGATTTGTTTTTTCCAAACGCTCGTGACGGTGATCCGGATGATTGTCCATTATGATCTGACATACATGGGTAAGTCCGTACGGAACAGCATTGACGATACGAGAGTAGATGATTCTACGTTTGTCCACATCTTGAGACGAGAACAGGTGAAGGGAATGCAGTGAACTGCGGTTATTTATAGTGGAAGAGTGGAAAGAAACGGATTGAGTTTATTCACCAATCCAAACATGCGTTACAAAATTCAGTCACAATGTGGAGTCTGTCTTCCAATCCGAAGATAACTGCCTATGACGTCACATTCTCGTTATAGGTGCACTAGCGCTTGTACGTCGTGAATCCATGCGAAAGAGTTTTCAAACATGACGGAAACTAAGAAGGCACTGAATTGGGGTGCACCGGACGGGAAGCGACGGTATAGCAGCGGCTATCAAAGTCAACGCAGTCCTACTTCCAGAAAAGGTGGATTTTAATTCGGATTTAGTCGATTTTCTCTCTTCTTCGCAAGAATTTATTCCGGTACCATTACCTTCGCCACCTTCTCCATCTTCGAGGATTTTAAACAAAGTCAGAAAGAAGAATTGGAGAAATTTTTACAATAGCAGAAAGAAGCAGAACAAGTTTTTCTCCTTCAACAGCAACAGCGAGAAGAAGAAGCAAGAAAGAAACGACAGGAAGAAGAATCAGCAGAGAAGAAACAAAGTCTAAGGGAGAAGGAGGACAGTGAAAGTCAAACGAGGACGGTACTTTTAGACATTTTGGCAGAGTTAAGGAGTCTAAAGCAAATGTATCAAACTTCTTCACTACGACCAAAGAGAAAAAGACCTTCCCGAGCCAAACAACCCAAACCTGTTACTATGCTTTCAATATCACCCCTAGTGATGTCTACCAAATCATCATCATCGACAGGAGACAGCCCAGAAGTAGGCCTTGGCCGTGGCAAAGGCTTAAGGCAATTAAAGCGGATTACGTCCCGTTCCTGAGTTTGATTTTTTAAACAAATACCCAAACGGTCCTTTTTAGGGCCACCCACTTCTCTTGAAAAGAGATATCATTCATTTTAGCAAAATCAATTCAAACTCAAAATCCCATTTTTGATCATGATGTACGTGTCAGTGAGTGCGTGAGTGTAGATCCATATTCTAAAAAATCAAAACCAAGAGACATTTACGTTTCATGTTTGGTTTATTCTGGTACAAATTTTACAATCCAATTCACAAGACAAAACAACACTTTAAAAAGTTCATAGACTTCTTATGTGTCTTTGTTCACTCTCTCTGTTCTTTCCGAAGAAGCAGACCCTATCCTGTGGCAAAGCTTGTCACCAGACGGGGACGCAATCTTAGACAGTTAAAGATTGCCATAACTCCATTTCCACAAAAACAGACCTTTTCAGGGCTACCCCAAATATTATCTAGAAAATAGAAAATAATTAAATTGCCAATGGTATGTTAGTAAGTTAAAAATAGAAGTGCGTCTATAAGCACTTCGTTTGTTTGCCTTTGTTAGAAGTGTGTCTATAAGCACTTCGTTTCCGTAGATTGTCAAAAAAAATAATCAGTATGTGTTTGTGTTTGTAGCTAGTGTTTTTAAGTAAAAAGTAATTGTTTCTTTTAGGATCCGCACCTTTCATGTTTTTGGGGTAATGATATGGACCTTTTACGTTTTGGTGTCGGAGGTGTTTTACTTCACGCTCGTGCTTGACATATATAAAGGGAGCGATCGTCAGTCTGACTACCCATCGTTGATTCATCAACTAAAGATGAGCAACAGACTCACAAAACTGATGGAAGTCCAGATGCACCTGGAATATGTCAGGCGCCTCCTGGATGAGCTGGCCATGGAGGCAATCTAGGAAAGTGAAAGAATTGAAAAAGAAGAGGAGGAAAAGAAGAAGCAAGAGGCAATGGAAAGGAAAAGAACGATCCTGCCTCACCTCATGATGAGACCTCTGTGTGAGGTCAAGCCTGAGGTGAGGATAACACCACAGTTAACACCAGTACCACAGCCAGCTGCAGCACCACAGCCACAGTCACAACCAGTACAGTGTCCACAGGAGGCCAATTTATCCCCGAGTGTTGCACATAAGACAGAGGGAACAACAGCAACAAGTGTTCACTATCCCTAAAACGGAAGAGGGGGATAATGATGCAAATCAACACCCCAACCACACGCATCAATTGGGAGCAGGACTGGAGCACACGATGCGTGTGTGGGGCTAGACCTAGGAGGTGACAACATTAAGAGGTGTATTTGGAGTTTAAAAAAAAAAAAAAACAGCTCTTCTCAGGGCTACCCAAATCTCTAGAAAAGAGACTATTCAAGTTGCCAGCCGGCATGAGTGTGGAGTAATGTAATTATAAACACTCACTCTATTACTAATGTGATAGTTTGTGTATGAGCTGCCTTACGTTTGTGTGGATAGTAGAGTGTGTTTGCGTAAGTGCACATATGTTTGTGTGGATAGTAGATTTTTGGGGTTTGTAAGCATTCAAGTACGTTTGTGTGGATAGTAGATATTGTGGTTTTTGATAGTATAATTTAGGTTTGTTTTATCTCCTTCCCATTTGTGGATAGTATATTTGGGTTTGTGGATAGTATAGTAAGGGTTTGTTTCTTCTCCTTCCTGTGTGTGGATAGTATAGCAATTTTTTTTTCTTTCTTCTCCTTCCCGTGTGTGGATAGTATATTTTGGTTTTTTGGATAGTATTTATCCTTCCTGTGTGTGGATAGTATAGTAAGTTTTTTTTCTTTCTTCTCCTTCCCGTGTGTGGATAGTATAGTTTTTTTGGATAGTATAGTAAGTTTTTTTTTCTCCTTACCATGTGTGGATAGTATAGTAAGGGTTTGTTTCTTTCTCCTTCCCATGTGTGGATAGTATATTTGGGTTTGTGGATAGTAGAGTAAGGGTTTGTTTTTTCTCCTTCCCATGTGTGGATGGTATAGTAAGGGTTTGGTTTTTTCTCCTTCCTGTGTGTGGATAGTATATTTGGGTTTGTGGAGAGTATAGTAAGGGTTTGTTTTTTTGTTGTCCTTTCCGTGTGTGTATAGTAGATAATATGTGAAGTGAGTAAACAAAGATGGCAATAGATTTGTTCAACAAATTGAAGGAATGTTGGTACTGATCATGGATGCAGCCTATGTGGTGGAAAGGATTGAGAAGGAATGGAAGCATCAAGGTAGCCTAGACTTTGTCACTAGCCTGAAAGTAGCCAGGGATCTGGTACAAGGTATGATAGAAGGAAGTTGTTGTTGTTGTTGTAGGGTTTAACGCCATTTTTCAGCACACGATAGGCTATACATGGCGGCCAGTATTAATGGTGGAGGAAGAACCCGGGAAAAAACACCGACCCACGAGAAGCTACTGGCAAGCTTTCTCACATACCCACATTGGCCGAATCGGAGACTTGAACCCACTCAGACAGGTGAGATGGCAGTGATCCGTAACGGAGAGCGCTTTAGGCCACTCTGCCACTTGGGGTCCCCAGAGGAGGAAGTAGAAACATTAAGAGGTTTCATTCAACTATCATATGTAAGAGTGGGAACCTTGAAGGAGACACTTGATGATATCATCAAAGTAAGGTGCTTTGGACAGAGCGGTCATTTGTGAAGTGGGTCTGGACCAACTAAATAAGGAGAAGAAATAATGAGAAAAGTGACTGAAGAAGAGGTGAAGAAGTAAAAACTACAGATGGGCTAAAGAAAGAAAGGACAAAGAAAACAAAGAAAAAGGTAGTTTGAAAGACTGAATGAAAACAGGAAAAATTTCGATTGATGGGACATCCTGACTGGATTCCAGAGATGCAAAAGAGGAAGAGGAAAGGAATTATTGAGAAAGTGAGGAGATGGTGGAAGAATTTGAGAAAATCGAATTTTTTTAGTTATATATTTGTTTGTATGTTGTATGTGTTATATATGTCTATGTCCCGTCAAGCGTTCTAAGTTTTTTCCCTGCTCTTTGATCCGACTGAGGTCAGCTCCTTGCAAGATTGTTACCAATCTTCAGTACCGTGATGTCACCTCACCTGTCCCATTCCTTTCATCCCTATATTATTGATAAGTCTCATTGTCCCCAGAAGGTCCCATTACCTTTTTGACTGGATTTTCCAGTGTCCCTATAAATCTTGTCCCCCTAAGGTCCCACGACCTTTTTGACTGGATTTTCCATTGTCCCCCTATCATCCCTCTATACTACTTTTGTGACTACAAGGTCATTTTTCAGCACTATATACATGGTGGACAATATATTTGGTGGCGGTAGAACCACTAATTCACAGGAAGCTACTGGTAGATACGTTGGCCGGATCCGCTCTTTGTCAAGGGACTCAGAGTGGCCGAGTGGTCTAAAGCGTTTACCGTTATGTATCACTGCCATTTCACCTCTTCTGCGTGGGTTCGAGTCTCAGGTTCGGCCAATTGGGGTATGTGAGAAGGCTTGCCAGTAGCTTCCTGTGGGTCGTTGGTTCTTTCTGGGGTTTTCCTGGGTCCTTTCACCACCATTTATACTAGCCACCATGTGTAGCCTATCTTGTGTTGGTCAATAGTATTAATCCCCACAACTACAACAACTTTTTGTCAAGGAGCTAAATGTGAATATCAAATGCTGAGATGTTTTATTTAAGCTAATTGCCCATTTCTATTGCGACATGTGTCCAGAGGGAATACAGAAGTTTCAAGAGGGAGGGACAGAGATTATAGCTTTGTACTCGAAGAAAATGTAAAAGCATGGTTGCAAAGTTTCCTAATATGCAAATTCTGATAAATTTACTTGCAGTGAGATTCTGATCATACCTTTCCAAATTTATTATTTCAAATGGAATACATGTATACAAAAGAGGACATGGAAAAGAACCAACAATAGAAAACTTGTAAATACATTTTTGGGGGGCAACAGCATGTATAGCAGAAATATGGATATTAGTGTGGAGTCCATTGTGATCACAGTATCTGAATGATAAGTGGTACTTTTCCAATAATTTTTTCATATTTCACCATTCCCACAGCATTCTCTTAGTTGCTATATTTTTGTACATGGACATTTGAAGCACATTTTAATTTAAGAATAGTATGAGTAACAGGTAGTATTGCAATAAATATCTTGTGTATCTGGAAAAAACCCATGAGTGGTCTAAGGCAATTCAACTTCAGATCACTCCAATTTGCCTTTGTCCCTGTGGGTTCTAGTCCTTGTTCAACTAACATCTGTAAATGTTGTTTTAGGGTTCAATGCCATTTTTCAGCACAAGACAGGCTATACATGGCGGCAAGTATAATTGGTGGAGGAAGAACCCTGGAAAACCCAGGGAAGAACCACCGACCCATGAGAAGCTACTGGCAGGCTTTTCCCACGTACCCACGCTAGCTGAGTCTTGGACTCGAACCCACGCAGACAGCGGTGAGATGGCAGTGATCCGGAACGGTAAGCACTTTAGACCACTCGGGGCCTTCATCTGTAATTGAGAAAGCCAGTTGCTTCCTATACTGGCTGTCTCGTGTAGCCTACCATATGCTAAAGAAAGAAAAATGGATGTGAACTGAACATACAAACTTGGAACTCAACTAGTGTATGCATGGTTTTATTGTATTTAAAAAGAAAAAATGAGCCAGTTAAAGAGACTGATGCTTAGCTGGGTGAAAATAATTTCCAGCAATTCATGATCAAGCCATTTCTTCCTTGTTTTTTTTTTACAGCCGAGAGTTGGAACCATCACCAGTGTTCTTGAGCAACAAGATTTCAAATTAGATGTTGTAGTGGAAATGTACGTCACACTGGCACCATTTTCATTTAGGACCAAGCAGACATAATTGAAGTCTTTTGGTGAACATTCCATGTCAATAAAACCATCCATTCTGGGGTAGTCGTGTTAGCAACTGTTGGTATAAGCCCCATGTTGATACAGAAATCCATTTGGGAGAAGTGGAGATAAAAAAGCCGTATTGCATCATTTTGATTTAGGACCAACAGGAGATTATAACCAGTATTCTGGTGAAAAACCCATGTAGATACAGAAATCCATATGGGAGGAGTGGAAAGACACTATTTTTGAATGAAACCATGGCTTGTAATAATACCTTTGTTTATACACAACTTACGAACTGGGGCTGAGCAAACATGACAATGACCATAGGGAAATGGGTACAAGTATGTAACAATTTGATTAACATAACTTCTATTAACACTGTGTATGCCTGTTTTCATGACGCTGCTATTTTCAAGGTCAAATCTGATACCAATGTGTGGGGGAGACGAGATTTTCTTTCAAGCTAGCTGAGTTTTGATTTTTTTTAATGCAGTACCACAAGATTTCTTTTTTTCAGTATAATAGATGTAATCAGTTCATTTTACTATTAACTGAAGCAAGAGTATTTGTTCTAGCTATCTATGGACTGGACAGTTGGCGTAAATTTTCATGCATATCAAAAACAGTGAGACTAGTTGGTGTTGTCATGCACAAAATTCTGTAAACTAGCACCAGTTGAGAGCTGCAGATCTGGACAAGGTCAACTTAGAGCCAAGATTCATTGATATAGATTCACATTCAAGTCCATTGGTTGATTTGCACTACATTTTTCGATGGGGGGGGGGTCCCCAGATCAGTTGAAAATTATTATGGACAGTAAAGTATCAGCGACAAATGGATGAAACTCAGTTCTGTATTACTCACTCACTCCTCTAACCCCTCCTTGTACCATACCATAAAAATCCTAACAACATTTCCACTTACTGAAAAAAGAAACAAACAGTGTGCTGCCTAATAACTGTATGTACTCAAAACGTAATGCTCGGGTCTGTCACAAAGTCAAAGGAATAGTTGCATCTGATTGGTTATTACCCATGTTGATGTTGATAATAAAATTATGGATGCATTCTGGAACAAATTTTACCTTGAAATAAGATGGACATAATCATTATCACAAATCTTTAAAACTTGAATTTATAATGCATACTACAGTCTTTGTTTCTTTTGAAGTCACTGTTTAAGATGAAGACATTTCTGAATTCTTTCCCGACATCCAGTCTCTTTTTAAAATTTTCCTCAACTTCAGATTAGGCAGATATTTAGCTTCTCCTGTCCAGCTTTTGAAAGCTTGCAAGTTTTTCCCATTAATAAGGTCTGGAACTTCCATACCATAGTCTTCGAATTCTTTTGTTTCTCTTTCTAGTGTCAATTTGATGGCCACCTCTCTTTGTACATGCTGGTTTCCCTTTTGTCGACAACCAACAGAATTTATTATTTGAATCTGTTCCAGCTCTTGGTCAAACCTATGAAGATATTTATCACAAAGTTCTGCAAGCTCACTCTTCATAAAGGTAGTTTTTTGAGGATCAAGGTTTTCTTGAAACCATCTTAATTTCTGCACCAGTAGTTCTACCTTGACAGCAGTTTCTGACTGACTCCGGTGTTTTCGGACTTCATGTGCCGATTTCCTTGCAAGCTGTTCTGCAACACGGCTATTTGGATGGATTACTTTCTTGGATTGGTTGATTGGGGCTTTTAGTGACTTTGGCATACTTTAACCTGGAAAAACAAAAAAGAAGCAGTCATAGATTTATATCTTTTGCCTACGTCGCTAATTATTAATTCCAAACCAGATGCATCTATAAAAGGAAGGAAGTAAGGTCACTGTGACCTCTTTTTTTGCATAGATTATTCCACTTTGTGATCTGGGCAAACTTAAGTAGTCTTTTTTTTGTATAGATTATTCCACTTTGTGATCTGGGCAAGCTTAAGTAGTCTTTTTTTTTGCATAGATTATTCCACTTTGTGATCTGGGCAAACTTAAGTAGTCATTTTTTTGTATAGATTATTCCACTTTGTGATCTGGGCAAGCTTAAGTTGTCTTTTTTTTTGCATAGATTATTCCACTTTGTGATCTGGGCAAACTTAAGTAGTCTTTTTTTTGGATAGATTGTTCCACTTTGTGATCTGGGCAAACTTAAGTAGTCTTTTTTTTGGATAGATTATTCCACTTTGTGATCTGGGCAAACTTAAGTAGTCTTTTTTTTGTATAGATTATTCCACTTTGTGATCTGGGCAAACTTAAGTAGTCTTTTTTTGTATAGATTATTCCACTTTGTGATCTGGGCAAACTTAAGTAGTCTTTTTTTTGCATAAATTATTCCACTTTGTGATCTGGGCAAACTTAAGTAGTCTTTTTTTTGTATAGATTATTCCACTTTGTGATCTGGGCAAACTTAAGTAGTCTTTTTTTTACACAGATTATTCCACTTTGTGATTTGGGCAAACTTAAGTAGTCTATTGTTCTACGTAGTTATTTCTTGTTGGTGTACAAATTATAGAAGAGTTGAAATGTGAGAAATTATTTTTTGTAGTGGCGCCATCATGTCAGAATCTAGAGTGAAGACCAATTGTGACCAAGTAATGAAAAGCAGATCGGTCACACAAGACCTAACTGCCTATTAATAGATTAACAAGTGTATTTATTTGCTTTTAAAAAAAGAAAAACTCTTTAACTCACCTAATGAAACTTCCTAGTTTATTTTTTGACTGGCACTTCCAAACTGAAGATGAACACATTTGAAAATGACTATGAAGAAATCTGGTGTGGTGGTTCCTGTCATGACACATTTTATTCACAATCGTTTGTTGTCATCTTGCTTATGTAACCAGATCTGCTATATAGTACCAGTGTAAGGGAAGCAAGCAAGAATGCCCAAATTAACAGTTATGATTATGAATCATAATTGACCAAAAAAATATTTTTTTTAAAACCCAAAGGTAAATGATGTCATGAAATGCTGGAAATAAATTGCTTATCCATTGGTTCAAATACAACTAGTTTTGGTGAAGTTATCCAGCAGAAACCAATGTCAGGAGGATGAGCAATTAGGGTCCACAACTCTTTTCAATGAGGTTAAAACCAAAATAACCATGTGTAAGTACTGAGGCAATATTCATAACAAATTACCTAAAATCATGCTGAATGGTTCATGAACATTGCAGCTACAATCAACATCACATGAGAAGATGTAACCCTAGATGTGCATGTGATTATTTTAATTCTTTATCAACTCCATCTTGGATAGAGTTATGGCCCTTAGCATTAATTTCATGAGTCTGTATACATCATAATGCATCAGAATACGCTGGATGGGTACTAAGCTATGCTGGTTAGATGGGTCTGGTGTAGTGTGATTTAATACTGATGGAAAAAGGGTAATAACTATTAAAATTAGACCCAAAACCTTTTAAAAGGCTACACTGCCTTCTTAAGTCACACAATAAATGGCATTCAGTTATGCATAAAGGTTGTGGAGGTGCTGGGTGATAAGCGACAGCCCATGTGAAGATATTAACTGTCAAGTCATAACTATTCAAAATGGAGTGACAAGATGACAATGTACATCCAATGGTTTGTTAGGGCTTCATGTTTACGCTGGTTAGAAGAAGCATCTATGGACGGACACCCATGTCACAGACTGGCATGGAAATGTTGAATATTACAGGGCTCTATAAAGGAATGCCATTTATCTAATATCAAATCACTCAACACAAATCATTCATAACAAAATGAGCTCTAAAAATTACAAAATGCTTCTGTTCTGAATAATTTGCATGAATAGTTGAATAAGTCATGCTCTGAAATTGGCTAAATTATGCAATGTTTAAAAATATGTTATGTAATACAAATTTCATATCTTTAATTACTGTTATGCATAACTATATTGTGTCTTTTACTTTTGGTGCATGATTGAATATGAGCATGTGTTGATAATGAATCTGCTGACAAGTTTGAGTAGTTTCCCATTCAATGGTGGGTTCTGCTGCAACATGGAGATGTATTGTGAAATGTCACACGGGACATAGATCAAGCAGTAAATTATTGTGATGTAGAGCTGTAATGTGTATATATGGACAAATAATGTACCTGCCAACCATTATGCTTTTGGCATAACCATTAAAAATTTTTTCACCTGATTATGTCTTACACTCAGCAACATATAGATTATGCTTTTATTGATACATCAAAAAGTAAAATAAATATAAAGCAATAAAAAGTTGTGTTTGTCAATTTTATCATCTCTTTAATTTCACTTGTATAAATCTGAGAATATTCATAAAAAGATGGATGCTGCATAAGAGTACTAATGTCCTAGAGGTGCATGTGGTTTCCTTATTTTTTATTTAAGGAACTCTAATGACATTTCCGGGAAAACAGATGGGTTTCTTCTTCAATATGAGATTTCCTGCAACTTGAAGTACTGGGCTCATTCAGATGCACCAATCAATTCCGAGAAATATTTTTATATTTTTTTTTGTTTTTAAACATTATATATATATTATAATGACAAGTATATATAATGTACTAAGTACTTTCAAGTACTGGGTTAAACCAGCTCAATTAGATGCGCATGTGAATTTTGGGAAATATTTAAAAAAATTTTTTTTTATTTTTTACCCTGGGGGAAAAAGTGCTATGGTTGGCAATGAAAAAAGGAAAAACAGTCACGGGACTCACCCTACAAGAAACACATTATGGTTTTTGCCTTATATTGATAAGCTAGTTTAAACAGAGCACCAGTCTATATTAATGAAGAAAAGGCATCATATGTTAAGCTAAGGTAGCAGAGGACAGTTTCGTAAATTGACCCCTAGCAAATTTCTTAAGGCTATGGTGTGACGTTTTGAGCTATTATTGTGTAATAATTAAAGATATGTATATATTTATGAATTTGGTCTTTCCAGCTTGTGTTGTTCTTGAAAGTGATGTGAGGCATCTATACCTCGTGTAGTCATTGCACAGTATGTAGCCAGTGAAATACCAATAGTCAGCAAGGAAGCAGAGTTAGCCACTTATAGCATTAGACATGTTAGTTCAAGGCAAGTAGAATATCTAAAAAACTGTCTGGATGACAACTATTTTGAATTGCATCAAGCTATTAAGTATACAATGTTTTTCACAATTATCAGCCAGGGAAAGGATTTGTATTTGCACTGTGAGCATAGCTTACTCTAAAAAATGGCAGTCAGACATGAAAAGTGCATATATATATTTGGGGTGAGGTGCATCAAGTTTTTATTCTATGAATTTCCACCGACTTGTCGGGTCAAATGAATGATATTATGTTTTGCTTTATTATACCTATTCAAAAATATGGACCCTTTTTAACCTATCTTGAGTATAGTATTTTTTTATGAAATTATATCAGGCAGGTGTATGCAACATTAAATTTGTGCATAAAAACTGTACCATGCACTCTTAAGAAAAACTGTTATTTTTTATTGGTGCAGTGAACATTATTATTTTGTTGTTCTTTATGCACATGCAAGTAATAATACATTAGCTTCATTATATTTCCTTCCTTTGGCTGATTTTGTCCAATTTCTAAGTTAGCTAGGCAAAGGTGTACCCACCCAGCCCCATTCCCTATATCGGCATTACTAGAACGACAATACCAGGTCTGGAATTTTTGCCTGTCAGGCTAAAATTACTTTTAAAGTACATTATAAATGTAAATGTCTGGCGACATTCTCTTATTTTTTTACACTTTTTAAAAGAAAATATTCAATAAATATTTGCTACCAGATTAGAGAAGTTCGATCACTGATGACCAAGCGCGTCTCATAGTCACCTTTTGCAACTGTGAACTCCATTCCTTATATACAGTCAAATAATATTGCTCTGATTTGTATTAAACAAGAACTTATTCAATCTATCATATTAACTGGAAGAAACCCATTAATTTAAAATAAAAGGCAAAGACAAAACCTGGATGGAAAGAAAATCTCTTTAATTAATTGACAATTTTTTTATATCCATCCTTGATATATGATTTATAACCTTCATAGCTGTACGGGTATATTTTTGCATAAGATATGATTTGGCAGTTAACAATAGAATATGTTGAGAAGCAGAAAATAAAGAATGAAATAATCCTGTTGGTTTCATATGCCAATTATACACACAGTAACACAGGGTTAGAATGAGAAACACTTTTACAAAAATCTGATTGTATGTGGGTTTTTTTATACAAAATATTACACAAGTGTTTCTCATTATTCAGTATGAGACACGAAATCTTAAACAGGTTTCCACCAATAATGAGGAATCACAGCCATGAACCCAGAGAACTGACTCTCAAGATTTCAGTTTTCACTCTTGAGATTTTGGGGTCAAGGGTTGACTAGACTCTTCAGTTTTTTTATTTATTGCGAGCCCTGCATCTTTTGTTTACTCTGCGTCTAGGAAAGTGATATTTCCCCATGAAAAAATCTGATGTACCTGATGTTTGCCATGTTCTTTATTATAAATTTAGTAATAGACCTTATCCTCTTGACAAACATGAATGTTCTAGAAATTAACTTTTGACCCTCATTCTGGTTGTTATTGTCATTTTTTTATACATATAATGTTGTTGACTTAAAAAATTACTCAATCTTGCAGTAACATCTTTAGGTGGCACTCTACAGATTCATATTTTGCATAGGGTTGGATTTTAAAGGAAAAAGAATTTCAAGGGGTTTCCTCACTGGTTATACTGGCTATTTAAAAAAGACCTTCTACATCTTAGGTATTATTTAATTCCCTTTATTTTGGTATGTGATTGATGGGTGTAATATGAGTTTTAGAGTATACAGCTTGGCCTTGTTCCAGATGTACACCTTTAAAAAAAAACTCTAGCTCCACTTGGTCATTTTCACTTCCTGGACTTTCAAAGGTAAATTGTAAAAAAAAAAGAGCTGTTACCTTTTTTTAAATTTTATATATTTGGTAATTCATCCATTGCACTTTCAGAAGCTAGTATTGTCTAGTTGGGCAAAATTAATTTTTCCTACTTTAATAGGTGCTAAAGATAGTGTGTTTTAGACTAATTCAGGCTGACTTTTTTAGCACAAGGGAAAAGTCATTTTAGTTAGCAGTGTGCTTAGATCATGTACAATTTCCATAAATACAATATCTAAAGAAATGTCAGCCACATCACATCAAAGAAGCATAGCGGTATGCCAACATTCTCTCCCCTGTGCATGTTTCAAATGCAAACATATTCACCTTACATATGTCACTCTCAAAAGTACATAATAACTGGTGAGCACCCCCTTAGTAGAACCAGTCTGACCATTGTGTTCAGCAAGTCATTTGTGTAGTATTGTTTATTCAAATTATTATTCACTGGAAATACAAAGTGCTCATCAATGATATTCTTGGACTGGAACATTAATTTGGAATAATAGTAAATTGAGACAAGAACATTTTTGGATTACATTATGATACAGCAAAAGACTGTTCAGGACATTGGCACATTACTACATTTGAAACTACAGGCACACCAACACATTCAATATCAGAATTTATTTTAAATACTGCTGGAATTCAATTGGAACTTCATATATTTTGACTTGTGAAAGAACTTTTAGGACTATTTGGGATTTAATTTACAATACGGCAAGTCCTTTTTAAACTTTCACTTTGTATTCTAGGGAAATAAATTATTTGTTGAATTTCACTTTTTTCTTTTACTTAGTTTAAGACCATATAGTTGTAACATGATATAGTTTCAATTCTGAGCAAACTATTGAATAAGGGGTGGCCCATCATATGATCTCTGGAATAGGTAACTGATTTTAAGGAGTCCTACTTTTGTTAAAATCTGAATTGCTGTGTAATGGTGTTGTACTGGAAAGTGAACAGCTGTACCATTAACAGAAACACATGAGTATACCCCTGTATACCTGCAGTAGACTAATTTCTTACGTAGTTGGCCAGAAATGTGACAATGGCTAGAATGCTAACTCAGCGGTTATGAATTCAAATAAAATTCCATTCTATATCAAATAAATGCTAATTTGTTAGGCATTTTCTTTCAGTAAGAGATATATTATTGAAAACAAATGGATATATGCCAGAAAAAGTTCATTTAAAAATAGAGGTGGAAAGAGGTCATGCCAAAATGAGAGAATAAACTTTTATGTCTGATTGGACTGTTTTGTGGACCTAAGAATTGGACTTTGTGTTTTAGAAACCACTGAAAAGCTTCTCAGCTAACAAAAAGCCATGATCTTCAACTGTTTTTAAATCCTACTTGTTAATTTTTACTTTTAAAATAGCTTTCTAAATTTGAGCGTATTCCTTAATAAAACTCCTCAAAACCAAAACACCATGATACATGTACCAGAATCAGATCAAAACTGAATTTTTTTTAGTCCCAAATTTTCCTTTTTTAATATTATCATTTCCAATCCCGGTAATCCAAAACCCCATGACTCTAAATACCAAAAGAAATTTTGTTCCCAAACTCAAACTTCATGCTTAAAAACCATGTAAAACAAAACCCGATTCAACATTGTTAATATACTTAAGATGCTAAATTCCTGACACCTGCTGGAACAGATTAATTACGGTTAGCAAATACTGTAGAGGGCTATCTCTGAGGCAAAGACCTGGAAATGTCCCAAGGGCATGTGAGGTTAAAACAGTACTTGACACACATGCTGACATATTTTGACTGACAATAATCTAATTATAAGTATCTGAACCATGCAAAAGAACCAGCTTTTAAGGCAAATCATTAATTAAATGCTTGCCATTCAGAAAGAATACGCTAATCTCTTGATGCAATTCATTTGTATAAAAGATCAATAAAACACTGGGTTTTTTAAAATTAAATATTGGGGCTTTCTTTTATTGTGATGTCGCCTTACATTTAATGTTTTGTCAATGTAGACCAACTATTCTAAATTCAGATTCAATCAATGAAGTTTTAGATCTTAAACAGTGATATAAAAAAACTCCATGATTCACAAGGATGAATGTAATTTGGCTACTGCAATGGAGTCTTTAAAATAAGCCACATTAGTTAAAGCAAGATGTAAGAAAAAAACTGATAATGCTCCACACCTTCTTCAAGCCAGGCAATAGAACTGTGAACTTTATAAAATATATGGAGTATTTAAACATTGTGGAGTAGAATGGACTTAGAGTAAAGTTATACAAGTTTCTCATTCTGCTGATATCACAAGAACTGTACTTCTATCTGTATTTATTTAAGTGACGGTATGTCATTTTTGAAAGAATGTATATTGTTCAGCCATATCTTTATTAAATAACTGCATCTTAAAAAGGATGAACAGCTTTCTAAATTCTGTGCACTCGGTAACACACAGACACTGATGCTCTCTGTCTCTCTCTCTCATTACAAACTTTTCAAATCTACAAAATTCTCCGTGAGCCACGAAATTCTAAAAACCCAAACATTTATATATCACTAGTGCTGGGAATTGGCTGAAATTTCATGATTGATCATAGGTTACACCAACCAAATGATGACTGATTATTAACTGATCAAATATGGCTGCCTCATGACAGAAATGATCAAAGTAGTCAAAGAACTGTGGTCAAATATCACAATTTTAGCTAGGGTCTAACTGGTATTTATTCAAAGTTTTTGTAATAGGACTTAATTATTTTGGATTGTTGTTTGTTACATTTCTTTAAATAAAACAAAATTATCAAAACTCTGTTCATTTGTTTACAACAAGAACAGGTTAATAAAAACAAATTATCACAATAATGTTTACTTGTTTACAAGAAGAACTTAGAACAGATGAACAGGTACAATCATTTGTCATGTAAATGATGTAATGATTAGATAGTATATACACGACTAGAACCACTTAATCATGATTTTAGAATTATATGAACTTAATTAACATTAACAGTAGCCTTTTATAACTAGAAATTCTAGAATTTTCAACACTGAAATGAAGTCTTCAGCATGTTGACTAAGGTAATACATGTAATACATGTGAGTCATTCAATCAACATTTGAAGCAAGACTGTATGACTTCATATTCTTCTGGAGATAAAACATCACATCCATTTTCTGGTTTGATATGAGACTTCTACTTATGAGATTGCCTGCTAGGCTGAAAAACCCCTCGGAAGAAACACTATATGCTGGCACCACAATGAACATGCGATTTACCCAAAACTCATACAAAACCATAAATGAATATAAAACTTGTCAAAACCTCCACATTACTCTAATTTTTATCTTTTATTTGGACATTATTTGCAGAACTTTTTACAAAAATGTATGTAAATGTTTTGTGATAGACCCTTTAGGCATATATTATAATAAAAATGGTATTTATTTATATGTTGTTGCTTTTTATAAATATGGCAAGACTCGCCCCAAAAAAAGATTGATGGATAAAAAGTTTTTTTCCGAGATCATGTACATGTCTTTTACTAACTACTGAATGTGTATCCTTTTTACTGCACTACCTGCAAATAGCTTTTGTCAAGTTTAGTCCGTCTTTATTTGCCAGACCATCTCCCTTTTCTGGAACACAAAGCAGACCCACACTTTCAATCATTTCTTCCAGGAAATTCAGAAAGTAAACTTCACTGTTCCTTGCCATTCACAAAGCAGGTCAGTTATATCACAGCTAAATTCTGTTTTAAAAAATCGATTCAAAGCATGAATGAATATTCTCTGTGTTGTCATTAATTTAGCATAGTCTATAGTATTATTTCTATAACGGTATTATTGAATTTATATATTTTGGGGTCATTCCAATTAAATAGTTGTTGTTGTTGTTGTAGGGTTTAACGCCATTTTTTCAGCACACGATAGGCTATACATGGCGGCCAGTATTAATGGTGGAGGAAGAACCCAGGAAAACCCCAGAAAGAACCACCAACCCACGAGAATCTACTGGCAAGCTTTCTCACATACCCACATTAGCAGAATCCGAGACTCGAACCCACGCAGACAGAGGTGAGATGGCAGTGATCCGTAACGGAGAGCGCTTTAGACCACTCGGCCATTCGGGGCCCCCCAATTAAATAGTAATAATAATTTAATAAATTTATTGGTACTGTAAGGAAACTCGATCATGAAAAGTCATACCTGATTAATCAAACTGGTTGAATGAACGAATCTTGAGTAGCTTGATAAATCGGAACAGCACTAATATACATCCACACATACATCTAAAGTACTACGGTTTTATGGGTCTTAAAATAAGTGACGGGCAAATTAGTAAATATAAACATGATATTACATCTCGCCTTTGCTGTTCTTTACTCTTTGTGAGAATGCACTAAGCCTGGTAAATTCCAGGTTATCCAAGGGGTATTACTCTGACATTGCAGCAATTCCAACAAATTTCTATAGAGCGGTATACACTTGTCATAAATTTTGGAAAGTTATTGTATGTGTTGTGCACAATGTATAACAACCTAAAATGTAGTAGGAAGTCAAAGAAACAAGTTCAAAATCAGTTGGATTAAATACATCAACAGCAATCTGGCATATTTACAATACAATGTTTGAATGAACACAACTAAAAGTCTTTGTTTAAACAGTGACGACACCTAAAAGTACTGTCCTCAAAACTTTATCATTGGAACAATACTTAAGACGAGCCCAGTGTGGGTTGAAATCGCATTTTCCCCCTGTTACAAATACAACTGACTCACAACCCCTTACTTCCTCTTGATGCCAGTTGTGACAATCAGCTGTTTTCATCATGAAAAACATTTTCCGACAAGTCACTTTCTTCTACTTCTAAATTAACTGGTGCTTCTTTGGTGTTGGTTCCTGATGTACTAGTCATAGTTTCTTTGTTTTGTTTGGGAAGTTTACATATTTGCTTTCTGTTCTTCTTCTGGTCTGCAGTTGTACTTTATACAGCTAAACTTATTTCATCAGTAAGTTTTATCTTCTTTGCTGCAGATTTGAGAATATCAATATTTGGATTCTTCAAAAGATTTCCAGATAAGACAGGTGGAACAAATTTTCTTTTTGGTTTCTTAACAATGGCATGTGTAATAATTCTGTCTTTAAAAATTGGAGCCTTTACACTAATGTTACTGCCTGAAAGTTGCTCTTTTTTTTTCTTGTGCATAAGTATCCTTCACAGATGGCGTCACCTCATGTCCTGTTATTACTGGACTATTTTCTGACATGATTTTGTTACTATGTTGGGTGCACTCCTCTGCTGATTGTTCCTCTTGATCAATCTTGGTATGTATCAGTGATGGTGCAACTTCAGAACCAGAAATTGACTTGTTGTCAAAAGGATGTACACCTATCTTTTTAAATGCAGATATTAAATTCTCTGCAGTCATGGCTTTTACGTAAGGTTTGGCAGCAAGTTCAGCTACTTGATCTTTTGTTACTGTCAAACCAGGCTTGTTCTTCATATATATTTCACATTCTCTGTTGTACATTAGTTGAAAGGGCCACAATATGCCAATGTCTAAAGGCTGTGTCAAATGCCTAGTGTGTGGTGGCACGACAAACAGTATAATACTGTTCCTTTTAGCCCAGTCTGCCAAGGTAAGCAAAATATGAGACCTGTGTCCATCATACAAGATAAGAATGGGTAATTTTGTCTTTCCATCACAAACATTTGCATAGGGGACAAAATGCTTTGTTAGATAATTCTGCAATATAAGTGAATTGGACCATCCAGACTTTGACATTTCACCTGCAGATCCAAAACTGGCTCCATTCATAAGATCATCATGCCATCTCTCTCCAGGAAACACAAAATATGGAGGAATACTATTGCCAATTGCATTTCCAGAGGCAATTATTGTGACAGTTGAAGATCTTGGTCATGTAGTGCAATGAGGTTTAGTGTTTTTATGACAAATTATTTTTAATGGTGTATGCTTAGTACTGATCTCTGTCTCGTCTAAAGTGTAAATTCTCTCTGGTTTATCTTTCAATTTATTTGTACTTAAAATACTCTCAAGCTCTCTGTAATATGTTGCCAAATTTTCTCTTGAATCTTCCTTGGCTCTTGCTTTTGATAATTTCTGTGGTTTGACTACCGTCAGTTTTGGCCATCTATTCATAAAGCTGTAAAACCAACAGTTACTTAGGCATTCAGTTGACTTGACAGGTTTCCCCAAGTACTCTGCATAGTCTTTAGCCATATATTGGATGCTGGATTTTCTGTAGCCATATCAAATGCGAGCCATGTATGTTACATGATCAACTAATTTCTGCTCTTCATCTCTGGAGAATAAAGTTACAAATCCAATAATGGCATCAACTGTGACATTTCCATGTGTTCTGTCCCTCAGAGTTGACTCTGGAACTTTGTAGATTTTTGCAGCCCTGTACACTGACATTCCTTTCTGTGTGGCTTCAAAAGCTGTTTGAAGATTTGCTCTATCATACTGAAGCCTTTTTTGCACTGAACTGATTTTTCTGAAATCAGAGAATGGATAGACAGATAGACATATAAATAGATTGGATTAGAATATGCATATTATATATTTTTATTTTAAACAATTAATAATGGTTGCCTTGGAAAATAAAAGTTTCAGACTTAAAAAGTGTTTTGAATTGCACATTTAATGCCATAACTGGCATGGTAATTGAATCGAACATTTCTTAATTTTACATTATAACCTATGGAAAACCAGATTCCACAATATTGCCATACTTCACAATATAACTCACCAATGCTACCATAAATCTGATCTCTTACTTCTTTACAAATACTGTGTAGTAATTACATAATCCGACTTGCATGATATCACCAAACATTATCTGAGGACAAAGTGGTTAACAGATTGTTTAGTGTTATTCAGGGATGGTCCTGGCTTTTAAAAAGCTGTCGCCAAAAAAATCGCCAACCTCAATATTTTGTCGCAAATTTTCAAAAAGTGTCGCCAAAAAAAGTAGTGTACATTTTTCCAAGTGTTAATTTAGTCTATCAATGTAACAGGCAATGAAAGTTACAAAAGATGGATTAGTTAATACTTTAATTACAACAAGTATTAACAAAATGTTACAAAGTGTTACATGAAGATCCGTCGTGATTTTAGGGCTGCCCACTTGTTGAATGCAGTTTCAAAGTCTAATTTTTCACATCTGTACATGCTGATTCTCATTAAATTCTCGAGAGATGAGATGCAGAGCTTATTTCTGATGTCAGTTTTTATGAGGTTCATCTTACTGAATCCACGTTCACAGTCCTCAGTGCTGACAGGTGACACCTGTAGTCTCTCAGCAGCCCCCCCCCCCTTTATGGCTAGCTTCACAAAGCTTGTAGCGAATTGCTTCCTAAATCCCAAGAATGATCACTGAATGCTGTATAAATTTTCTCGACAAGAAAAATAGGATCTCCATTCCCACGAATGAAACTTACACGAGTCAACACCTGGCAATATTGGACCGTATATATAAGCGTAAATTCACGCCCAATTTAGGGATTCTTTCACTCCTGTGTTTTGAGAAATAAATAATTATTATTAATTATGCAAAACTGTTTTTTTTTTTTTTTGCTATTTCTTGTTGCGGAGTTTAAGTCTCTGCAGCCGTAACACGGGACTGATGGCAAAAGGAAAAGATCAATGAGTAAAATGCTGCACTGGCGACAGATGTAATTGTGATTGAGATTTTTTCCATTTGCTTTGTATTTATACACAGTAGTCGGTACTTCAGAGGTTATCAGTTTTCTATGAAGGTTCAGCAAAACTATTGTATTGGTATATGTATAAAAAAACCAGAAGGATTAGCTATACAATTAATTGTATCTGTTCTATTCGCGTCTTCAGAAGTCGGTCAGTTGTAGGTATAGTGCGGTAGCATGATTGACTGTATTGCAGCATACAGTACTCAGCCCAGATGTCAGCGTAAGCAGATTATGATGTAACAATGCACTGTAAAGATAGGGTTGTCAATAAGAACAAAGGATCGTTTGTGTAACAGATTGATTCCAATGCATTGCTTAGTCAAGTTTGTGGCTTCCTTTCGTTCTGGCTTTAAATTTATTCAGTCCAAATCCATGATTGTATGTACAAATTAAATAACCAAAAAGTATGTCGCCAAAAAAATCGCCAGATGGAATATTTTTGTCGCCAATAAGGAAAAAAAATCGCAATTTGCGACATTGGCGAAGCCCAGGACGATCTCTGGTTATTGATTTGAAGAATTTGAGAATAAGGCATTCAATAATGTTTGGAAAGCAGTGATATTCATGGATTCATTTTTAAAAGTGTACTCACCAAAAATCAGGAAATTTTCCAGAAATCAATGGAGAAGCAGAACTAGTTATTTAGGTCATCCAGTGTTTATAAGGTAAACACACGATAGATGGTGTTATGCAGTAAAATGCCGAAAAATCCAAATAACGCGATACCATAGCACCTGTGATATCGTAAGATGCAATTATATATATATATATATATATATATATATATATATATATATATATATATATATATATAGACACACACACACAAAATATCTGGATAAAAGCTGTATTCTCTAGCTCTTTTTAACTTAATATCAGAATCTTCAGATTTCTATTTTAAAAAGATTGGTTCTGGTTTCAGTGTGGGTTTATGATAATAAATTTGATTGATTAATGAATTTTCATCAAGCAATCAACGGCCCTGATAGATGTTTCAAGGCAATTTGGATTTCCTCTACAATATGCCATTTTTTTTATTACTAAGAATCAAAACAAATAATGATTGATTTATCAACATATTATGTGGCCAAAGGGCTTTTTATCTGCCAAGGAAGATGAGGCTGGATAAACTGACAAGACAGCAACTGGATGGGTAGTCCTACAAAGTAAGATGTATCCTGTGTTATTTATGTTTTGGTGCGGCATCTTACTGACTAAATAACGGCATTGAGTACTGTTCTAAAGTTGACTGACATGAGAGCAAGAGGTAACGCTTTAAAGGATATCTCACTTGTCAGCCCATATTGACACTCTTCTACAAATTTAAATCTAATTCATTATACTTGCCTTGCTGTCTTTATCCTATGCAATCAAAATCTCCCAGGCACAAATGGACACATTTTCATGTTCTGTTAGCTGGTTGGAATGCAATGGAAGATGGGAATGCTGAAATCAGATTAGGCTGAAGAATGTTTCTTTAACAATACAAACAAATATATACTAATATCAAAGAAAGAGTGTAAAGAGCTTCATCTTGTTCAAGATATTTACTATCCTTTCAACTAATTTTGGCATTCCTGGTTCCCACTGCATTCCAACCAAAATGTAGGTAAACGGGACTTGAAAACTTCTCCATTTGCTTCTGTGAGAATTTGAATTTATTCAAAAAAATATACGAGTAAATAAAGTCCGCCTAAATCAACATAATTTGATGAAAAGCTTTGATATGTGTGAGACATCCTTGAAAATTTCGTACCTCGCGATGTCAGTCAACATCAAACACGCTATACAAGGCTGTAATTATGGCAATTTTTTGTGTGATTTATTTTCAGGTCTACCAAGTTTCCGGATAAAAGCCAGATACTAAATAAAAATCACAGGATTTCTGACACAAACGTTTTGGCTGACCTTTCTCTCTCTCTCTATATATAACCAGTGGCGTCACTGGCGGGGAGAGGGGTTGGGTGCGGACCGCACCGGGTGACACCACCAGAGGGGGTGACACCCAAATGACTGTCTATAAAATTTTCGACTTTTGTGCAGGAAGTGTTCCATGGGGGTGACACCACGAGTTGCTGTACATGACTGTCTATAAAAATTTAGAATTTTTGTGCAGGAAGTGTTCCATGGGGGTGACACCATGAGTTAATGTACATGACTATCTATAAAAATTTAGAATTTTTGTGCAGGAAGGAGGTCCATGGGGGTGACATGAGTTACCGCACTGGGTGACACCAACCCTATTCACGCCACTATATATATATATATATATATATATATATATATATATATATATATATATATATAATGTGTGTGTGTGTGTGTGTGTCGGGTACTTAATCAGTAGAATGATGCCAAATTATTTAATCTGGTGGCCGCCCACCCCCACTCTTCGGCGACTTGACTGCCAAATGTCTTATTGTAGTCGAAGTGGGTAATCCAACTTCATTTTAGTTTTCAAGTATTGATAAAAGGAATCCGAGAAATTGGCTTTCTTTTCAGACTTTTTGCCAATTTACCTTGTTTGGATGACGAACAGGTATCAAAATATTATCTAATTAAGCTCTGCCTCTGTTGGTCACGAACCACGTGCTTGTTGACACTCTTCGTTATTGAGTTACAAAAGGTACCTGTAGACATAGATTTTATCCAATCGGAAACGTCGTTACTTACTTGCTTAGACTGTTTAATCCATGTGCCCTTCGGCTAACGTTTAAACGGTTCATCCTATAATAATAACAGTAATCGTAAAAATGTTTTTGGTTCGAATTTTTTGCAAGTCAGCGCTAAGAGGACCTAGCTGTAAATGCAGGTAAAATATAAGATTTTAAAAGGGAGATGTTATTACTGAATTTTGTTTGTATCGCAGCCGATGGAGTGGTTAGGGACTACTCTACTCGACACGATGCAGATTTCATGCACTATTTAATAGTATTTAGTCTATTAACATAATTTACATTTCGTGCATGGCATAAAATCGAAAGTATGAATCGTGTACTTAATCGTTTACGAAGTTAAAATTAATTCTCATTTGACAATGCAGATAGGGGTTCGATGACTGGTACAGCTAACACTGTGATCGAGTTGCCTCCCCGCCAATGTTGCCATTATAGTGTCTACTTGCCTCCCATGCTTTAGAACTTAAACATAAGAAGAAAACATTAATCGTTGTCGATACTGCGTGAATAGTATGTTAATGTTTTGATTACAGTTTTTAAGAAAAATATATATCGCGCATTTCCAAAATCCCTTGATGGAGTCGTACAGCTGGCTTGAATCATTCAATGATTCATTGTGAAGCTAAGACGTCTCATTCCCCCACATTTCTCATCCCTTTGATCATATAGTTAGGTGCACAGACATAAAAAATGTGCTTAGTTTTGTTTAAACTTTTTTTTATGGACTTACATGTTGTTTAACCCCATATGGATTTTGATTTTTTCTATGCGTGGGTTTAATCATTATGATAATTCATCCTGCAACATACAGCTTTGCTTTCAGTCATAGAAAATTTCCATTAGGGTTTGAATTAGTTTGTTAAAAAATATTTCCTAAACCTCTTGATGGATTTTGATTATGATTGGGGGGAATAATTATGCACCTTCTCCTATTTGACCTTGGGGTCAAGGGCACAGTCATTGTAAATTGGTGTACATTTTTGGTTTTAAGTGTTATAATTCTTTAAAATTTCTTCAACCCATGATGGATTTTGTTCATACATGGGATGAATCATTATTAAACTAAGACTATTTTGTGACGTGTTCACTGGCCCCTTTGACCTCTGGGTCAAGATCACTACTTTTACAGCAAGTCTTTGATCATGAGGTCCACATGCAGATGGCGACTTTCAAAAGCATAACTTATACTTTCTTAAGTTTTGTACCTAATGCCATGACAGAACTTTATAGATGGCTTGCATTTGATGAAAAGAAGACACCTATTGATTTTGGATTTAAAAGCTAAAAGGTAAAGATCAGAGAAACTCCTAGAAAGAAAAATGATTGCACAAAATATGTAAAGTCCCTTGTTACAAGCCATGTCCAAGCACTGGGGATGGGGTGCGTTTGAGACAAGAAAGACACCTTTAGATTTTGGGATCAATTTGTCCAAGGTAAACATTGATGACAAAGAAGAAAAATGGTTTCAGAAACTTAACTTGACATGGCAAGCATATATTACAACATTTACAGTACTAATTGTTTTCAATATAACCAGTGCGATCAAGATTGAAACGTGGTCTCAATATTCCCCGGAAGATATAAATTTTTGGTACTTCCAATTCTGTATAATTTTAACTCAATTAGCAAGCACAAGCTTGTTGATTATAACCAGGGCTTCAACTGAAAAGTTGGCTACATTGTATTTGGCAGACAAGTAGCCTTTTTAATGAATTTGAGCAATTTTTGCTTTGCCCACTGCTTTGGAGAAAACCCCTGCTTAAAACATGGGTTTGAGTTATATCTTTCTTACTCTCTATCATTGAATGAAGATCCTGGATTCATGAAGTATCTTACCTAAGGTTTAAGAAACCCAATGTTTGAAGCTATGTTGAAAAATACTTTTACCAGCTGAACCTATTACATAATCAACCACTATATTGCATGGGTTGTTTTATGAGGAAAAGTGGATTAATTTAAATAGGTTACTGCTGACCTTAATTGTTCAGATACCTCCAAGTAAATCTACACACCAAAAAGGCTGTTTGGAAAGTAATATCAAGGGTATTCCAAATAAGGCAGCTTTATTTCTTGTTTTGAACTGATGCTGTATGTTCCAGAATTGTGCAGCTTGTAAGCAAATAAAAATAGAATGTTACTGTTTTTGCAGAAAATGTGGGTTTGGTTTGGTTTGGTGTTTTGTGGCGTAGCAAAATAAGTAGGTTATTTATTGCTAAGGCTATTGGAGTCGGGTGCCTTGTGCAAGGATACACCATGGCATAAATGTTGCCAGGGTGTGCGAGTGTGCAGAGCATGCAAAATTTTACAAATTTGTGCACCTGGAAAGCGTTAATGCATGAGAACTCCTTCAAATTAGTTTAGTCATCCATATAAGAAATCACTCTGTGCCTTGCAATTTTTTTATTTAACTGTTAAATAAAACTCAATAAGAGTTTATAAACGAGTAATGATGCTGATCTGATAGACAGTTAAACCCATTTTTAGAGACCACCACCGCTCCGGTGGCCTAATGGTTAGAGTGTCTGCCTCGGATGCAGGAGGTCGTGGGTTCGATCCCTAGCCGAATCATACCAGAGACTTACAAAAATGGTACTAACAGCTGCCTCGCTTGGCATTCAGCATTAAGAGGTTAGTGTTAGGACTGGTCGGCCTGGTGTCAGGATAATGTGACTGGGTGGGACATCATGCTACATGTCTGCAGCATGATGCCCCAGTGCTAAGACATCACTATAAACTGGCACATTGCAGACATCGTAGCGATATGACTGAAAAATTGTTAAAGCTACGTTAAAAATCAAAATCACATCATATTTTAGAGACCACCAGTGATTATGTTGGCCTTCTCTAATTGTGATTTTTTGTCCTTATTAGTGGCAAAATATACCATCTAGCAATTGTTTTTCTACAAGATTTTTGGCTGTTAAAACTTGGATATAAAATGCACTGGAGTCTATTGTTATATTGACATATCATCTCACTAGTGTGTTGTTATATCATGCTTATGCAGACATCTGGCCTGAGTACTGTATCCTTTGATATGCAGACATCTGGCTTGAGTACTGTATGCTGTGATACACAGATATCTGGCCTGAGTACTGTATGCTGTGATATACTCAGATAATCATGTTACCGGACTAACTACAATCAAACAACCTCTGAATGTCAATAATTGACCAAACAATTGGTAATTCTTGGGGGGGGGGGGAATGTACCAGACAAAAATAGTTTGCTGAAACATAAAGACAACTTTGAAGCACCGTTCATTCTGTATAATTACTAATCAAATGTAGTATGTATAAACAGTAAACAGTCATGATTGCAGCTGATGTAAAAATATTCTTTGAGCAGGTTAAAAAGCTGCTATTAAAAGGCAAAGAAGTCAGGTATAAACCACCATTTCACATATTACTTGATAGGCTGCCAGTAGCTAGGGAGATGTATTTGAAGGCTACTGTGGGTGAACTCATTGTGCTAATTTGCATAGGTAAAGATCATGAAGTGGAACAATCCAGTATAGGTAAATCAAAGAGATGCATTAAGAGAACAAGAATACATTGCCTTGAATGAGAATGTTTAAGCCATCTGTATTAGTGTCATAGATCATCATCCAGTGCCTCACCAATTGTACACTGATGACACCCAAATATACAAATCTAGCCACCCAACTGAAGTTGATGCTACCATCCAAGGTGTAGAGAGGTACATTTCTGATGTGAAATCATGGATGACATGTAACAAGCTGCAGATGAATGATGATAAAACTGAGGCCATTCTGATCACAACACAAAGATTTTCTCATTCACATCCTTTACCTCAAACAATAAATATCAGCAACACCAACATTAAATTCACACAATCAGTATGAAACCTAGGTGTTACTCTGGACAGTACTCTCACATTGCACCAACATGTCATGAACATATGCAAGGCTGCATATCTTGAGCTGACACGCATCAGCTCAGTTCGCAAACAACTTTCAGTTATTGCCACAAACACTTGTGTGTTCATTAGTACTTTCAAGACTGGACTATTGTGACTCAATTCTGTCTGGTTCATCTCAGTATCTGCTCCAGAAACTTCAAAAAGTTAAAAACACAGCTGCTCGGATCATACTTAGAGTACCATGATCAGAGCACACCTCCCCGCTGCTCTCTACCCTACATTGGCTATCCATTCAATCCAGAATCAAACATGAAATTTGTTCTCTGTGCTACGTTTCAATGACAGACTCCAGTCCAACATACCTATCCGATCTCACCTATGTGTACACACCAGCAAGATACTTATGCTCCTCTTCTGACAATCGTCTACTCATTATTCCAAGTATGAAAACAAAGTCATATGGACAGCGTTCTTTTGCATACCAGGGCCCAGTAATGTGGAATGAGTTGCCCACTGAACTTAGACACAAAGACACAGTGATCACTTTCAAGAGGGCTCTCAAAACTCACTTATTTCGACTGCAAGAACAAACTTAAAGACCTAATAATGTTTCCTACCTGAAATATTCTCAGCATGTTTTTTTATTTTTTAATGTTTTTCTAATTTCATGGTGTTTGTTTTTTGTAATAATATTATTATATGTTTTTTATCTTATAGGTGTTGTCTAATGTTGTAAAGCGCTTAGAGCTTCTAAAGATTAGGCGCTATACAAAGTCCTCATTATTATTATTAAAGATTATTGCCAAGTTCGTGAAAAGTGGCAATGTTTCTTTGAAGTCAGATTTTACAACATACATTAAATCCAATACGTGATTATTTCAGTTGTTAGAATAGTGTTCAGGTCTGATCCATTTTGTAAGGTGATTTAGGAAGCAATTAGCTATCAACAAAGCAAGCACAGCCCAGCAAAAATAAATCTTAGAACTCCTAGGTCATTGTCATGTAAAGTTTATTAAGAAACTAATGGTTTCTGCAGATTAAGTTTAATGTGTTAAGTGTCTTCATAGAGGACTATTATATAGGGTGGTGGTACACTTGCCTTATCTCTTGTTTATAAAATAATGTTAAATATTTGAAATCAGAAGTTGACTTGTTTTCAACTTTTCTCTTGTAACAAATGCCAGTTGTTTTAAGAAAATAACATTCAAAAAACCATTTGTAAAAAATAAAAATAAGTATTCCATGTTTTGATCTTGTGAAACCATTGTAGAAAAACTGAATCAAGTTATGTATGAGAAGCATGCTAGCTCATTACTAGAACCGTAATGCTGACTTGACAGCCTTCATCAAAAAGGTATCCACTTATTTCAACTTGTTTGAGGCAGTAAATGCTGAGAACAATGTGTTGGGGACCCAGGTGGCCAAGCAGTCAACAGTGCTTGCCTTTGTTGATCACTTCCATCTCACCTCTGTCCATATGGATTTGACTGTCAAGTCAAACACTGCGAGTAGTCTTGCCAGCAGCTTCCCATCGGAAGGTGGTTCTTGACGGTCTTCCCAGGTTTGTCCTCCACCAGTTATACCGTCTGCCATATATAGTCTATCTTGTGCTGAGAAATGGTTTGACCTTTGGGGCTGTGTCACATATTGATTGTAAAATGTGTCTGTATAATGTGAGGAGTTTCTTGTATATTGCGATAGCATCATTTGCGAAATAGCCTGTCTTGAAAGACTATTTTTTATGGCAGAATTTTTAGTTTTGAATTTAATTCAGTTTTTATTCATTCTTTTCATTTCTAGGTTGAAGGGATTGAATGTTGCTAGAACTACAAGATGCCTAGTTGGTTTTCAGAATTATTATAGCACTCAGCCGGCCATTGCTGCCCCTACAGCTGAAGGAGAAGCCAGGAACTTTTCACCTAAAATACACAAGATTGTGGATGACATCAGCAAACTAACTCTCTTTGAAGTAGCAGATTTAAATGAACTATTAAAGGTAAAAACTAAGTTAGAACCAGTAAATGGTAGGAAGAGATGAATATTTTACTTTCCTGTCATGGAATGGGGCATTATGATTAGACCCGCCCAACCATCCCATGCATACATTCCAAAATATTTGTTTCTAGAGTCAAATGCACATGCTACATATAATATATATGCACCAGTCACACAGTTATGGCACACATTTTTGATATTTAGTTAGGCTAGCAAGTGCATTGTATGGCCTTGACCTCAATGAATGTTGTTTTTCAAGGGTTGATTGAATCCTTGTTTGAAAATCATATAAAGTCACTAATTATACATTGCGTCTTCTTTGGTAGCTTTGTTCTGATTGGTCAAATTGCAGGAAGCTGTCTTTGCTGAAATATGAATTTACCCTCATGTGTGCAGGGGAAGGGGCTATAAAATTCCAAAGGTTCATTTGACTTTTTTGTCACTACACTGAAATCACTTCATAACCAGGGCAACATAAGAGGCTTGGACTGGAGACATAATCTAGAGGCCCAGATCACATACTGTATATACCACTAACTCAAACTGAAATTGATTCAGCTTAAAGAGAGTGTAAATTGCGAAACTGGACTATTTTTATGTTGGCTTTTCTTGTGAAGATCTGTTAGACAAAGCACTGCTGGCTAAGAATCTACACATATCAGATGATCTGGTATCTCAAAGTATAGTACAGTTCTCTTGACGAGAAATCTGATTAGTGAAGAGGTTCCGAAAATGAAGTTTGAACTTTTAAAAATATTAAATCTAATATTTGTGCATTGGAGATTATGTTTAGATTGAAGAAGTTTAAGTACTTCATTTAAATACTTGACAAGTTAAACAGCTTGTGCTCTTGGAGGCACATTTTCATTACATCTGGTCATTATTTTGTGACTTTTTCATGTGGAAATGAGCTATGATTTAATTCAGGAAGTGGTTTTGTTTTAGTTTGTAGTTATTAGCTTTACTGATCTTTGCATGTTCTTCAAAATCACTTTTTATTGTAATGCACATGCATCCCTTGAGCTTGATGATATCTGGTTGGTCCTAAATTAAATGGGTTCTGATCTTACATCCAGTATGGCTGCCGTGGTGGCCATCTTGAAAATCTTGTTATGGCTACTCCTGAATACATGGTCTTTTTGACATAGGGTTTCCGCCAAAAGACGTGATATTTAGCTTACCCTTTGTAAAAATGGTGCTAATCTCACCAGTTATTTTGAACTTTTGAGAGAGTGACGTAGGTAGGGTGAAGTTGTTTGCATTTGTAACATGCACAATGGAGATAATGTCGGCATACCTCTATGTTACTTTTATGTAATGTGGCTGACATTTCTTTGGATACTGTACTTGTGGAAATTGTACATGATCTAAGCACACGGTACAACAAAATGGATGCTCCCCTGTGCTTGACAAATTAACCAGAATTAATCAAAAGTACACTAACTTTAGCAATTATTAAAATAGGGAAAACGAATTTTGCTGAAATAGACAATAGCATTTACTGAAAGTGCAATGAACCAAGTACAAAATATCTGAAAAGTAAAAAAAGTTATCGGCTCTTTTTGCTACAATTTACCTCTGAAGTCCAGGAAGTGAAAATGACCATGCGGAGCTAGCAGTTTTTTTAAACGAGCACATCTTAAGTGAGCCCAAGCTGTATACTCTAGAACCTAAATTACAACCATCAGTCATATATCAAAATAAAGGGAATTAAAAGTTCTTTTAACAGCACCTAAGATATACAAAGTCTTTATTATATAGCCAGTATAACCAGTGAAGAAATCATGGGAGATTCTTTTTCCTTAAAATTCTAACCCTATGCAAAATACGAAACTGTAGAGCGCCACCTATGGCTGCCATGGTGGCCATCTTGAAAATCTTGTTATGGCTACTCCTGAATGCATGGTCTTTTTGACAAAGGGTTTCCGCCAAAAGACATGATATTTAGCTTACCCTTTGTAAAAATGGTGCTGATCTTACATCCAACTGATATGATGACCATCCTAAAAGTCTTGCTATTACTACTTCTCCTGAATGCTTGGTCATATCATAATGGGCTTTCTTCAGAAGTTTATTATGGTGTTATTTGATCATAATGAAAATGGGGCCAGTTTTGCATCAATGCAGTTACCATAAGTGGTCATATAATATCAGAGATAGTTTTAACTCTCCGCATTTTAAACAGTCTTATCATAGATTCCTTGAATTTTTGTATGCTACTAGAACATCAGTTAAAGAGAATTGTATCCCAAGTACACTTAAAAAGAAAATATTGGTAACATTGCAGTCTTAATGGAGGGCTTGCATTTAAGGTTTTGAGGAGATGTATTGATTTTAAGATCAGAGATCAAGGTCATCAAAAATTGGGTTTACAAAATAAATTTTGTTCTAGTGCAAGTTCCTTGCATTCAGGGTAATAAAGAAACCCATTTATTCTGGGTTCACAAAACAGGTTATGGTAAGTCTAATAAGAAATAATGGCCTCTGCACATTATGTTTATTAAAGTCCACACATCTTGACTATAGGTAGTGGTCAGTCAGACCCATTGGTCAGCAGTCTCCAGCAACAACCATACCCTTCACTGCATGCCATGTCCATCTTGTTGGGTTCATTTTATTTTTCATACAGTTTTTGAATTCATCTTTGTATCTTGTCTGAGAAACCTACAGTTTATTTTCTGATGACTTCTTTTTGAAGTTATTTCTTTTGCAGGTGTAGAAAAATCCTTTGCATGGGCACCTGGAACAACTAATTTTAATGATGGGCAGCCATTTGCATATGTAAAATCCTGGTCGGCAACCAGAAAATATTTTTAAAAAATGATACTGCTAAATGTTGAAGTGAAAATTTATATATTTTTCAGCCGCAAACATTGATCATTAAATTGGTGCTCTGAGTATCATTATTAGGGTTCCCAAATTATCTCCAGATGATCTGTACTTAAGTATTAAGTGATTGTTATTGGTAATATGCCATACTAATCCACAGGTGTCATTAATAACACATCTGATTAAGTATTCATAATCAGTATTTGACTACCAACCCTGGAGGGTGAGTGAATCCTTAAAGAAACAATAATTGCATGTTTCTCATTTGTCAGTGCCCCCACTTATGGTAGCAGTTTATTTGTCATCGGTTTGATAAATTGAATGACTATGATCAACAGTGTTGCCCCTTGGTGAGTTGTTTTGAAGGGTAGGGAGCACATTTGTCCCCAATTGATTATCAAAATGGGGAATTTGTTAAATTTTTAGGGATGCTGGGTTTCTGGGTTAGGAGAATATCCTCAAGACTCTGTCAAGGAGTAACACAGGATCTAGTATTTTACTTCTAATTAGTCTGTTGACTAAATGTGAAATTTGATTCTATTGGCCGAGTTTTTCAGTGTAGGAATATTGCAAGTTTGAAGCATAGAACCAATCACAACTCTTGTTAGCATACTCATTACTATGTTGGACTTATTAGCAGACCAGAGATTCATTTAAAGACTATTTTATTTGCATGAAATTTCAATAATAATAACAAAGCAGTGAAAAATTAATTCTTAATAGTTTCAGTGGTTTCATGTGTCTGCAGGAGGTTATAATATATGGGCCTGTCCCCTGAGGGCTCTTGGAGGGGGGTCAGATATACAGAATTGCTATTAATACGTGCATTAGTAGCTGAAGGACATAAGTTATATATGTGGTGGGATACAAGTACTTGGTCGCAGTCTCAAAGTGGAAGGGGGCAGGAGGGACTTGACATAAAACACAAGGGGATTTGCCATAATGAGATTTGAAAGTAACTCTAGTACTGCATTTGCTATTCAATATATTGGCAAATAAAATCTCAGCTTAGAGATTCAGGTCTTTAAACATTTGATTTCTCCTTCGAATATGTTCCTCAATCACATTTTGTTAGGAATATTAGCCTGCTACCTCATGAATCAAGCCCTACTAAAACATGAAAATCATAGTTTTAGATAAACAAAGGGCAGTATTACCTCTCCTTGGTACCACCATGTGTTGCCAATAGTCACAGACAATCCATTCCATTTTTTTTCCTGTGGATCTGTCCAATGTTCTTTTGCATGTTTAATGTGGATTTATCGATTTACTGCGGGTTGTATACTTTATTTTACAATTTCTGCCAATATTTCGAGAGCTTTGTCACTTGTTGGGACTTCATCTTACAGGACTACCATTCTATCATGCTATCGTTGACCTTACACAAAGTCATTAAGGTTTAGCATACATTTGACTTTATTCACTTACTTTGTCTGCTACGGAGCTCGTAATAGCAAATTCTGAAGTGTTACTTGATATTTATGCTTAATTTATTTGTATTTCATGCTGTTTTGATAGAATGATTATTAACCAAGCATGCAGCATAAGTTTTAAACAGGGCCATAGTTTCTGATATGACACTTCACTGATCTGTTAGCTATGACTGTTTTTAGAGACCTAGTAATTTCACACATTACTAGTTTCTGCTTTTGTTTATGTGTCTTGTGTAATTTTAGCATATATCAATTAAATGTTCTACGGTTCACTTCAGAGCATGGAAGTTTACCATGACTCCTGTTATGTTTATGTTAGTTATACATGGTTTCTGTTATGCAGCATCTATAATATGTGGTTACCAAAGTGTTTTGTTTCAGCGATCTAGTAATTTCAACATATCTTAGTTTCTACTTAGGTGTATTTCTTGTATCAGAGTATGGTAGTCTACCATGACTGAATCAGTTTATAGTATGTACACATTGTCCCTTCTCTATTAACTATGCATTATGCTATAGGACATACGTTTATGATACAACACATTTACATGTCTGTTTGTAACAAAGTGTTTTAGCTACCTAGTAATTTCAGCCCTATACTAGGTTCTGCTTTATTTTGTATTTTTAGTGTCATTTCCGTAGGATATTTATTTAACTGATCTATATGCAGTTTCAACGCATGGAAGTCTGCCATGACTCCTGCTTTGTTGTATTGTGTATACATTGTTTTTGATATACAGTGTCTAAAATGTGTAGTATGGGCTGCCAAGTTAGAGGATTTATACTATTAGTTACTTAGTCACATACTAATTTGCTAATCTATGCTTTGTTTTCTCTCGTGTCCTTTCAGGGGGAATGTTGACTGTATGCATTACATGCACGTGCACAAAGATCGCCCTGTTCGGCATTGAAGGGAAGGAGCTAATTATGCTGTGTTGGGTCGGAAAACACTGTACTTCAGAAAGGGGAAAGAGAGACAGTCAAGGTCACGGTAGGATACCGCTGACATCCTTGGTCTCCATCCCAAATCAGTTTCATTGGCAAGCCTTGTGGGGGTTGCTCAACCCACCACCCCAGCTAAAGATCGTTGCACGGAACCAACACCATTATGTCAGGGGATGGAGAGGATAAAGCATAGGACCATCCATCACTGGATAAGATGCGTCAGTCAGTACAACAGTCAAGCAAATTATTAGGGAAATATTCCCCATTTTTAAGCAACCCAGAGAGAGTAAGCCGTCCTGACATTACCAGCAGTACAGCTGTCCCAGCATGGAGACCTGTTAGCCAGAATGGGCCAATTAAACAATGTTTTACATCTTAGTGATTGATCCATCCATCTTGCTGGGCAGTTGGCAACATATCATTATTTCACCAAAAATTTTGATGAGAAATCTGCCCGTTCAGCTACGGCTTTGGAGTGGCCAGCACATGTGTGTGCTGGACCAACATATATACAGTGACGGTGCTGGAAAGGCTGGCATTGCTGGACAAGAGGTTGTAAGGCGATACCAACTGTATGGGAAAGTTTGGAGATACCGGTAGTGATGGCAAAAGATGGAAAGGACAGCGGTGTGGATGATGCTAGCAATGCTGTCTTTACCGGTGATGCCGGATATTAGGGTACTCATGGCTTATACTAAAGGGATAGTTCGTGTCTTGCACAGATACGACTGAGCGGAGTTGTCAAGGCCACCTGCTGGACTTATGCTGAGCTTGAAGCCAAGCCAGATGATAACCCGGTGTACAGTAAGGGTGTTGAGTCATCGATAGTCACACGTGTACCCACATCGACCCCTATCATGCAATAGTACAGTCACTCTCTGAAACCAATTTGAGCTCACTGGAACTCCCTGTTCTGTCAGAGGGGTCGGGGGCTGATCCAGGTCAGTCAGAGGGACTTTGATGCCTTTCGATAACAGAGGATACAGCTGCTCATAAAAGGCATGGGAGCTTGTGCTAAGGACACATTCTCCAATGAGGTACTCAAGACTTGCTTTTGACATGCAAACAGCAGGAGGAGGCCCATCATCGACTTAAGTCTGTTCACCATATTCAAGACAGGGAAATCAATGTCATTCCGCCTCCTTGTCTGATGGGGCGAGAATGCCATTAGTCTTGATCTGACAGATGTATACATACACGTCCCTATCCACCCTGTCTGTTGCTGGTTTCCACGTTTACTGCCACACCGTCATCAACTTGTTCCAAGCATTGTCATTGATATCGACAGTAGTGTACCTGGGCAGCATCCTAAAGTTACACATGGTAAGTTCTATCCTACTCCAGGGCGGAACAATCTCCCTTCTTTCCTATATCATCTAGGCCATACATCCCAGAATGGCATCCATTTGGGCATGGACTTTTTAACCAACCAGAATCTGGCGTTTCTGCTTGTGTTCGCACTCCCAGAATTGTCGAACTGGTCAAGTCCGTTTCCATCAAGACCCTGCTCAGCTGTCTCATTATGTAGGCCTTGCCAGCACAGTGGCACCCCATTTTGCATCCTCTTAATCAAGTAGTCATGATCACACCCGAAATTTGATCATTCCTACGTCACCTGGCTGACCATTGGAATACTGCTGAGGAACCCCAGGCAGAAATAGCACAAGTACCACCACCTGTGCACATGGTGGGAGTACCAACCTGTTGTTGACCTTCTCTACCATTAGCGACACCTGGGGAATGGCCTGTTCCTTTCATTTCAGTAAGATCAATCATGGGGGCAAAATGGTTCTCTTTCAATCCAACAACACTCTGGTGGTGACCTATATCTTGAAACAGGAAGGTACCGGACCATTTGCCTGGTGTTCCGATTTGGCATTTTTCTATGTAGGTGCAAAAGTCTCCATATCAACGTACAATTCAGACACCTTCTGACTACATCAGTGGCTTCACCGAGACTCAATCCAGAAAGTGTCATGTCCTTCACACTGAATGTCCCCTCCATCAGTTGGTCGTCACTCGGATTCACACCCTTCAGGGGCATCCGATCAAATACCACTTGGCAACAAGGTGGAATCGACAGCTACCCACCTTTGTCCCCCCAGTTCAAGACACAGCAGCTTGAGTCATGAGATGTACTCTCAGCCATCTGGGAGGAGTCGTGGGCCTGTGCCAGCGCTCCTAGGGTGCTACATTTACGGGTCAGAATGGCAAGATGACTCCAATAGCCCTTGTTGAGGGCACAAGTCTTGTTTCACCAATCTAATTTTCCCAATGATAATGCACCCAGGAAGATTCCGGCCAACCTGAATCAACTGCCCTCTTCTTCTACATGCTCAGCTTTTATCAGTACAGCCTTGCAAGTCAGACAACTCAAACCTTCATTTGTGGAGAGAATCTTGAGAGTAACCATCTGTATCGCCCATCTGCATGCCTTAATCCCTCAACTGGCCAACTTTCTCTGGCTCTATTCTTGGAGGAGAAACAGTTGGATCCCAGTCGGTACCAAAAACTACCTGTTACATGTTTAAGCTCATATAAACAGCAACACCAGAAAGAGTGAAAACCACAAGCTTTGAAAAATTTTACAGAGTTTATTTCCCTGGAAAAATACTGTAAAAATGAAAATATAAGAACTTACAGTTGTAAGAATCAAGTCTAAAAATAATCCAAGAATAACCCACAAATTAAATTTTAGAAGTCCTAATAATAAAATGTACTAATGATTTCAAGTTCAAGTCCCAATGAAGAATCCAAGATGGAAGGCGATGACATTTGCTGTATCCTGTACTGTGTTGAAGTCTTCAGTTCCTTGTAGAAATTCAAGAAATGATCCGGTGTTTGAATTATTGAAATTTCTTTGTGCATGAATTCTGCATGAGCACTCAAAATATTTCCAGAGAAACGATTACTCTTTTAGAATCCAAATAATTTGAATAGACATTAAAATGTAATTCCCAAAATGACACAACAAAAGAAACACCTTTACGTCCCAATGTTTAGAAGCCCAACTGAGATCTCTCTCTCTTAGCATCACTATTAAAACTAAGTAATTCGCTATTTTGGAAATGCCTAATTGCATAATATGGGATCACATGGTCATGTTTACATATAAAAGATCATGTAGCCCCAGAATAGCCGTGATAAAAACCAATCATTTTACTCCGAGAAAAAAGTTGTTTACCTCACTAAAAACTATTTACAAGTAGAGGGTCATGTAACCAACACAACCTCGATCTCAGCCTTATTATCCCCTCAATAAAAATAAATTCAAAAAACTTCATGTGGCTGTTACTAATTTTAAATTAAGGTCAGGAACCATGTCAGCCTTATGTGTTTACAAAATGAACAGTCACTGTCAAACTATTTTCTGGAAAAGTATCGAGTTCCTAATAAACAAAACTACATTATTTTGAAATATAATGAAATTAAATAATAAAAAGATTTTAAAACTTACAAACAATTAAATCAGATATAAATTAAATATACATAACACTACTACCCTTTGATATTGGACAAATTACGGCATCATGGAAACATGTTTGTGTATGATAGAGATCTATCAGATCTTTTAGACAACATTGGTCTCCTTGACCAATATCTCTTATTTGTCTCCAAAGGGATCCAATCGTTTTTATATTTTTAACTTAGCTAGATTTGAATCCTTTCGAACTTCTAGCCTACACATCACTAAAGTCACTATCATACAGACCATGTTTACTGATATCTTTAGCTAAAGCATGCAGGGTAAGAGGGCTGCATCCTCCTTTATGTTCACTGGAATTCTCTTCAGTTTAGATCGGAGGGTTCGGTGGTTCTCAAGATACCATCAGGATTCTTAGCCCAGAACAGAATACCATCTGCTGGTAGTCAACCAGTGTACCTTCTCGCTTTCCCTCCTCCTATTACCTATTCTACTAATGTAATGTGATTGGAGAACGTATTCGAAGGAAAAAGCTGATTTTTTAAGTTAATTATGTTTCTTTGAGAATACTTACCCAATCACATTACTTAAAAACCCTCCCAACCACCCCGCCATGCGAGCATCCTCATTAATGTCTCACTCCGCTAAAACTGGTGATATCAAGGGGAGGTAATGGTAAGAGTTACTACCCTTTGTCTATCTAAAAATAGACAATAAGACAATTAGTAGGGCTGGATTGGTGAGTAGCAGGCCTATATTCCTAGCGCAGTGTGTTAGGGTAAGTATTCTCGGAGAAACATAATTTACTTAAAAAATTCACTCTGTACAAAAGATACTTCTCTTGTTTATTATAATTATAAGCCGACCACTCTGGTGGCCTAGTGGTTAGAGCATCCGCTTCGGATGCGGGAGGTCGTGGGTTCGATCCTTGGCCTGGTCATACCAAAGACTTACAAAAATGGTACTAACAGCTGCCGCGCTGGGCGTTCAGCATTAAGAGGTTAGTGTTAGGACTGGTCGGCATGGTGTCAGGATAATGTGACTGGGTGGGACATCATGCTACATGTCTGCAGCATGATGCCACAATGCTAGATATCACTATAAAAATGCCACATTGCAGACATCCAAATCACATCACAATTATAAGCCCATTATCAAAATAATTTTCTGGCAATTCTTATTCTCCAGAAAACACTGAAAATCCAAGATGCACCAGTGATGATGGGAGCTGCCATGCAAGCTGCACCAGTCAAAAAGGTACATTGTAATACAAACGGTATAGCTTTAGAGAGTTGTGAGTATGTTTGGTTGAATGGAAGGGTAGATACAGTATATTTGTCATGGATTCAGTATTTTCCATGCATGCATCACAGTCATAGCCCACAAATAGAAAGGGTTTGTGCATATGTTGATATCCTTGTAAGAAAGCAAATCTATTCACATTCATGTAATGCCCATGCAAATTCCTTGACCAAACTTTGTGGATGTCTTGCTGTGATCCATGTAGGTCACTGCAGATCCCAGGGTGCATAATGTAGTTCACTCATTTCCACAGTGTGGGGTACTAACATCCAAAGTGGGGGGTACTAACATCATATGTAGCCCTGCCCCATCCTGCATTCATCAGTGGCGACTGTTGTGTTTTGATAACGATGAAATTCTAATTTTCAAAACAAATTTCATAAAATCAACATGTGCCAGTGGTTCAATTAAAAGAAAAAATTTGAGGAAAGAGAAACCAAAATTTAGGTAATTGATTAATTGCACAGCTGCCTAAATAATAAACACCACAAAATAAGCATAGTTATTGACCAGGCAAATGCCAGAAACAAAGACTAAATATCTAAACAGTTCACTTACAAGTCATACCAAAGACTTATAAAGATGGTACTAACAGTTGCCTCGCTAGGTGCTCAACATTAAGAGGTTAGTGTTAGGACTGGTCAGCCTGGTGTCAGATGTGACTGACTGGGTGGGACATCATGCTACATGTCTGCAGCATGATGCCCCAGTGCTAGACATTACAATAAACTGCCACACTGCAGACATTGTAGTGTTATAACTGGATAATTGTGTTATGTATATTTAATTTAATTGTTTGTTTGTTAGTTTTTAATTTTTTTTATTTCATTACATGCTGACATAATGTAACATTGTATGCTAGACATGACATTGTCCAAAATTGAGCTCATTTCTGCTTGACCTGATAGCCTTTTTTAATATTTCATTTTATGTAAACAACTAATAATAGCTTCATTGTTCTCTATGTGTATGAACATGATATCAGGATTTTTATTCAGGTAAACTAGAAGAAGTAAATATGTTGATTTGGGTCAGGGTTTTGGAATTTCCTAAGTGAATTTTACAGGTTATTGTAAGTAAACAAGGCTCATTAGATCATTCTAGAAGGTTATTTTCCACTAGGTAATGTTTTTTTTAGAAAATGATAATTGTGACCTGAGGTCAAGTAGAGAACTATATATATATTATAACTGTGAGGACTTTACCATTTGTGCTTTAATATCCAGCACCTTCAAGTAGTATTATGTTGTGACCAGTTTGGGCTGAATTTTAATTTCTTCAGATTATTGAGTTCAAGTGATTATTTTTTCTGGAAATACAGAAGTGCTCTGATAAAATTCTTGGATAAAGAGGTTCATTGGAATTTATAATATATTCAAACCTGGAATTATATTAGTGTGATTCAAAAGAAGACTGTTGACAAATCAGCACTCCATAACAGACATGTCATCGCCTTCAGTTTTGGATCTCTTTGGGACTTTAACTGAATTTTATTCAGGACTTTAAACTAATATGACTTCTGTCTTTAATTCTTGGATTACTTTGGGATTTAGTTTGCAATACCTTAAGTTGGTTTTTTTTGGTCATTTTCACTTTGTATTCTAGGGAAATAAATTATTTGATAAAGTTTACAAAGCCTGTTGACTTTCACTCTTTTCTGTTACATATTTTAAGAGAATAGACTCGTAATAATTGTTAAAGCTACGTTAAAAATCCAAATCACAGTCTCACCTAAATATAGAGAATTAGTTTTGTTGTTACAATGCAGTCATAATTTTATAGCTGATATGTGCACAACATCAGATATAAAGCAAAAATTAGAAATCAGTCTCCATAATGATGTGTAATCTTCAGCCATGAAATATTTGCAGTTCATCATCAAATATTTTGTTTGTTTTAGACAAATAATTTTATTTTTGGGTAGTCTTCACACCCAAAAAAAGTTAAAAAATTCATATGAAATCACATGTTAATGTAAAATTCATGCAAATGAGTGGATACCTGAATTGACTTAAAACATTTTTGTAATAAAGTATTTCATGTAATTTTTCATAAACGAAAAAATAATTATGAATTTCATTGTATGAAAAATTAACTGTAAAATAAATAATTATCATTTTGTGGTACTGACTGTACAAATAACAGTACTCAGAAAGATTTGTGTTGTTATTAGCGAATGAGAGAGAGAAAGATTGGGGATTATCTCTCAGTGTTAAAGCTCATCTGCATTTAGAGCACATGTAGCTGTTGTGTAATGTTGGCAAAATGATTAAGATGGTTTGAACATATAGTAGTTAAGGGTATTATTTATTGGTAAATTGTACACAATGATATTAGTCCACATTGTCAAGAAATTAAAGTGCAACTTGTATTTTTACTGCAACAATCTCATTATCAAATTGCAATTAAAAAAAAGAACTTGAAATCACATTTTAGTTAATGTGTGTGTGAGTGTGTGTGTGTGTGTGAGCGAGAGAGAGAGAGATGAAACAAAGTTTATCAGTGTACAAGACTGTATTTATCCAGGACGGTTTTTATTTGTAGTTTTTGCAAAGAGAAAAAAGACTGTATTTTGAGTTACCTGACAATTGTGATAATCCTCATGTATTACGACCCTACTTTATTCCATTACCAATAAACACCGCTAAATAAAAAATTAACTCTTGTTTTAATTATGATATACATTGTTACTGCAACTACATGGCTATGCAGTGTTATTTACACGATAACTAAACATGCTTAGCGCTTTGGTTATTCCACTTGAAACCAGATTGAGGGCAAGAATCAACAGAAGAGGTCAAATCAGCAAGGCTGCCAGTAGGGAAGTGAGGCTCTCTTTAGGGAAATGAAAATCTGTCAGTGTGCTATTGAAGCTCTTGTCCATACAGCATATGTTATATGGACAAGCAATCATAAGCATTACTTGATATTTGAACTCGCCAATAAAGATAATAGTGGGGTATACTGTAGAATAGATATGCAATAAATTGTTAATTATAACTAAGTCAAAACAGTACAAGCACTTTTAAAGATAGTATATGTATATATGAATCGATTTAATGGAGTCCGTGACTTTTAAATTTACGATAGAAAATGACACGGTTTTTATATTTTATGTTTGTATGACTATAATGAAACAATAAGACTAGTTGACCAATGGTCAGTGGTCTTCATTTTAGCAGGTACTGAGATGTAATTTTTGTGGATAAGAAAACATCTAAGGGCTCCCGAACTCATTTTAAAATGCATGTAGTGTATTGTTACAGTGACAGACTTAATAAGGAGAACTAATTAATGATAATATTTAAAGGTATGTTCTGTAAAATCCTTTGTCTATTTGTTAGTAAACACCTGTAGATATTGTATTGACAGTAAGAGAGCTTATTCATCAATCATTGTATTTTCTCACCTACAATTATCAGTGGTATTACCAGGGTTGGTGTCAACCAGTGTGGTAACTTGTAGTGTCACCCCCATGAACCTCCTTCCTGTACAAAAATTCAAACATTTTATGGATAGTCATGTGTGGTAACTCATGGTGTCACCCCCTTCTGCACAAAAATTTTAAAATTGTTATAGACGGTCATTTTGGTGTCACCCCCTCTGACAGTGTCACCCGGTGTGATCCAAACACCCCTAGTGATGCCACTGACAATTATTAATTTATGTAAAAACGAAATGGCAATACGATATTTTAGATCTTTCTTGCAAATGTTAAACTTATTACTAGAAATTTTATGTCGATAATTTAATTTTTTTTAAAAAAAGATACAAAGTGATATGTACAGAAAATTATGATACATTTAAATTTATCTTGATAACTGGATATTGTACAAACAATTAAAGGGTACGAAAAAATACATGAAATATGTACTTGGCGAAATATGCAGAATGAAAACTCCAGAAACTTAAGAACATCAGACCCACTGTTGGAACAAGTCACAGAGACGAGGTGGTATTGTACTTATCACATACTGGACACACAAATCTAATTCATGCATACCTTTTGAATGGTAAACCACAACCATAGTGGATACCATACCAGTGTCCACAATCACTGCAACACATTCTTGTCAAGTTTGTTGACTCCCACCCTGTGAGACACAAGTATTTTCATATAAACTTACTGAAGAAATTGTATGGTGATGTATAACCGGAGAAAATCTTGGGACATTTTGAGTGAATGCCATTTTTATAAAAAATTTGACCATATGTTTTAAGAATTTTACAGATGTTACCTGTATCCTTAATTCTGATGTTTTACAGAATTGTAACATTTTTTCTTTTATATTTTATCTTGTGCTTCTTGCTTGCTTTTATTTGTAAGGGTTTATGCAAATCTTTGTTTTTACATTTTACAGTATGTTGTCACAACTACTTTCCTTGAAGGCATGGTTGAATCAACATGGAATTTTCTCAAAAACACTTCTCAGTATACGTAGTTGCACCCAAATGAAAATGATGCCTATGTAACCTCCTAAAATGTGATAAATCTTATTACAGTTCCATTTTCCTTAATGTATGGTCAAACTGGAATTTTATTTTTAAATTTTCTGTGCATTATAAGATACAATCTTCAAATTGTTTGCCTTTATGGCTATCCAGAAAGTCATTATTTTGCTTTTTTCGGAATGGATGGTCGTATCAGTGTGGTACTTGGAATGGATGGTCATATCAGTGTGGTACTTGGAATGGATGGTCTTATCAGTGTGGCACTTGGATGGTCATATCAGTGTGGTACTTGGAATGGATGGTTATATCAGTGTGGTACTTGGAATGAATGGTCATATCAGTGTGGTACTTGGAATGGATGGTCATATCAGTGTGGTACTTGGAATGGATGGTCATATCAGTGTGGCACTTGGATGGTCATATCAGTGTGGTACTTGGAATGGATGGTCATATCAGTGTGGTACTTGGAATGGTTGGTCATATCAATGTGGTACTTTCACAAAAGCAGCTTAACAGTATGTAATTGGATCTGATTGCAAATGGTGCTCATCTGACTTCCAACATGGCACTATAATGGCCATCTCAAAAGTTGCATTGATGCATCTTCACTTGCACGAATTGCGGCATTGGCATAGGGTTTTCAGCAAATATTTCTTCCAATTTGTAATTGGTTCTGAAATGAAAATGGTGCAGAACTGACCAAAATGTGTATGTTATTAAGAAGGAGTTTAAAAAATCAGACTTCATTGATTTTGCGGTCAAGTCACAAGTCATTGATTGCATTTTTGTACTTTACTGTGCAGTGACTTGTAAACATATATATGAATTTTAATCAGACTTTTGAGTTGGTTGCACGACAGAAAACTGGTTTATTGATAGTTGGCACAATGGTCTTGACTCAAAACTTTGTTCAGCCCACACAGTTGGGAAGTAATACATGTCAATCACTTTTCTGGTGTTGGTGCAGCATTGAGAGCTTGTGAAGGCTTGGGTTTAATTTGCATATATTTTGTAAACCGTTTGATGGATGCTCGTCATACTTAGCATTAATTATTATGAAGCTAAGACAATTTTATTCTATGCCCCCCTCCCCCAACCTTTTACCTTGTCAAGTGACAGCCATAGAAAATTTTTGGTTTTGGTTTTGGTGTCTGTCTGTCTGTTACAAACTTTGTTTTTTTGCAGAATAGCTTAAACTGTCCTCCAGTTATCAAACTTTGTGGATGGTTGCACTTGGAGTTCACAAGAACCCTATTGGTTTTAGGTGCAAAAGTTCAGATGTCAAGAAAAATTGCCTCTTCACCCATCTATAGGTACCAGTCAATGTGGATATATTGCACTTGGGAAAGGAAAACTATATCAGTTTGGGGGGGCAAAAGGTCAAAGCTCAATCATTGTGAATTAATGAAAGAAAAATTGTCTGCATAATAACTCTTCATCATCTATAGTTACCAATTTGTGTATAACGTGCACTTAGGATCAGGAAGAAACCTCTCGGGTTGGGTATCAAAGTGCAAGGTCACTGTGACTGAAAAGATAAAAATAGTTCCTGCATAACAGCTAAGTCCTTCACCATGATTTAGCAACATTTGTGGATAAATTGCACTTGGGTAAGGAAGAAATGGTGTCTGCATAATATGAAATTCGCCATCATTTACAGTTATATAACCTTGAAGACACTTGCACCTGGGATGGAAAGAACCCTCTTGATTTTGGAATGAAAAGGTCACTGCTTCTGAAAGTCTAAAGTTGGTTTTACACAATAACAAATGTTCTTCATCACATATCCTAACGAAACTTTGTGGATGGTTTTTACTTTCTAACCTGGGGTCAAAAGTTCATAGGTTAAGGTCTCTGAAAGAAAATTGTCTCTGCAGAGTAACGTTCTTTTTAAATCACTAACTTTGACCTAACTTTGTGGTCATGTTTCACACAAGATAAGGAGGAAGTCTGTTGATATTAAGTTTAGGAGTTCAGAGGTCAAGATCACTGGCATTTAGAAGAAAAATGGTTTCTGAACAAAATTTAAATTATCTACATAGAGGATTATTCAACACAGGACAGGCATACCGTGTGCCATTCATGGTACACCTTTTTTATTTGCTTCAAAGTGCTTTGATAGATTTCTAATGAGACATGGCTCACATCATGGTGACTATTTTATGACATGCTTACAGGCATTGAAAACTTGAGTTTTGGTTTTAGTTACTTCATTTATTTGCATAATTTTCCTTAACCCTGTCATGGATACTCATCATGATGTTTAGAAATCGCCTTTCAGCTGCCATATTTTTACATGCTAAATATCAGTTATGGACTGAGTGCAACAAGTAGCATTGACTTAAGAGTCCAATACTGAATACAAGGTGGCATCTTGTTAAATATTGCAACTGTCTGAGATGCATTTAAAGCTTGCATTTAATCTGAAACTAAACTCCTTCCATGAGGCATTAATCCTTCTCGTGTGTCAGACTATTCTGTTTTGTTCGACTCTGCTTTTTTGTTGTCTAGAAGCATATACCTAACATTAGAATGAGTTGATGTTCACCATTACCATTACTTTTGTCTTTAAATATTGTGTCTGTCATGTCACTGGCATTATGTAACTGCAGTTATTGTTAAGGGTTCTTGTTACATACTAGTTTTTTCTTTTTCTTCCTGCATCACAGGAAGCAGAAGAAGAAGCTGAAGTGGCTCCCAAAAAGGAGAAGACAACGTTTACAGTAAAACTGACAGCCTTTGACGACAGCAAGAAAGTAACATTAATCAAGGAACTGAAAAATCTTATGTCGGGAATGAACTTAGTTCAGGTAAGAAGTTCCATGAATACACTTGAGGTTCCTCCCTGTAAGAACATGGTTCATACAAGCTTGAAAAATCTTTGAGGGGTTGCCTTGAAAAGATATTGAATCTGAGATGTTGCCATGAAAACTACTTGAATTTTGACCCAAAATTCCTTGAAGCTATCTGACAAAATACAAAAAGTTTAAAGGGCATAAAATACCTCACTTTTTGAATTCAAAATACTTGTGTCTTTGCCAACAATAAAGTAAAATGGGATAGGCAGCAAAAGACTTTTAGTAGTTATTGAACTTCTCAGGGCTGTATGAACCATAAAGGGATCTCTGAACTGTTAATTCCTTCATGGATTCTGTTATTGCTGCTTAAGTAGTTTCTCATTATAAGTATGGTCAGTTTTATAAATGTGGTCCGTTCTGTAAGTGAGAAAGCTTTATAAGGAGGGGTATTCCAACAAGGCCTTTCCTAATCATCCATTGAAACACAAAATTGGAGTAATGAACGATGTGAAATAAATAATTTGTTATCATATGCCAAAAACAAAAATAAAATGAAATATGTAGCATGTTAGGTGAAAATTCCTCTAGTCCAGTGTCAGTGATCTTGTATTTTATCTTTGTACACTATTTTTACCTAAAAAGGTTCAGCAGGTGTGGTCTCGATTGAATCATAAGAAGTATATTTAACCCTGAAGATAATGGCTGAGTACAATTGTAGATGAAGAGATTGGCAGAAAAAAAAATATAAATACAGAAAGGATTAGCTGTGGCATGCCTTTCTTATGTCCTACTGCTTTGTGTAATCTGTTGCAGTATAACCCAGAATAGATATATGCTCATTTGCATAATGTAATACCACTCCAATGGCCTAAGTGGTTAGAGCATCTGCCTTTGATGCCGGAGGTCTCAGGCTTTGAACCCCGGCCAAGTCATACCGAAGACTTGTTTAAATGGTACTAACAGCCGCCTCACTTGGTGCTCAGCATTAAGAACTTAGTGTTAGGACTGGTTGGCCTGGTGCCAGTATAATGTGACTGCATGGGACATTATGCTACATGGCTGCAGCTCATGCCCTAGTGCTAGACATCACAATAAACTGCCACACTTAGGACATCATAGCACTATGACTAAAATTGTTGAAGATACATTAAAAATCTAAATCACACATACACACTCATAGTGTAGCTACAAATGAGGTCCATTCAAACGTATAGGTGTCATCTTCTAATCAGATTAATTAGATTTAAAAGTGAACTCTGCAGTATTATCAGCATTTAAGAGTGAATAAGAATACAACAGAGATGTCCAAGAAAAGAAAAGCTTATTCAGCGAATGGGATTGTGATTTTGAAGGATTCGTGAAGAAGGTTGAAAAGGCTAAAGCTATGTCTTGGGAACATTTTAACTCATTTAGTGATGTTCAGCACTGGACCAGAACTAATGAATGCCCTACTGTTGAATGTAAGACTGACACCGACATTTTCCAGTTCTTCCTGTGCACCAAAAGAGAAAACTTATTTCTGGATCAAAGGACTGATGTGACTAGAAAGTGATAACTTTGAGCCCATGAAAATTATATGGAGCAAAATCATTGCCAAAAATTCAAGAACAATCAGGTCTCATACACCATAAATTCTTGAAATACTTCTAATAGGGTATGCACATTATGTGAGTGAACAGTGCTCATTTTATTTGGATTAGTACTTTTTGCACAAAAAAATGTTTTTTGAACATATGATATTTTTGTAATGGATTACAGATATGTAAGCAAGGAAGGCACTTTTAATCATCCATAGATGCATTTAGAATTTTGTATTATTTTCATATGAACTCTTTTGGTAATCTGAGTACCCTAGCATATATTTTTTTTAATGTGCCTTTCCTGGGTACCATGTATGTTTAAATGGATTAGCCCTTGGTAGATATTCATGATGTAACTGATATATTGATTAAAATGACCAGATTACTCAGTACACTTGATACAGATGTTCATTTATTTAACTGCAAAATGGGTGTAGAAGTGATAAATATGAAACTGTGTTCATAATGAATGCTTTTAACATCGGGATGCATTACCCTCAAGTGCAACCTAAACTGAATCGGGTATTTTTTGGGAGGTGATATTTTATCATTTTAAGTCACTTTAAGCTTGATGTATGTAAAAATGTTAACTTGCAAGTAAATTTATTTAAATGAGGTTGTTTACATTATTGTTTAAAGTGACTCAATGATCTGATCAATCTTATGTATGACAATAAGTGTTGGAAGAAAACAACATGAAGCTTATTTTTATATTTACGTACTGGTCACAGTTAAATGTATAAATACCATGCACTGAAAAAATATACCTAAATTATATAAGCTAACAGTATTACTATACATTTGACTTGTGTTTCTTTTCCACACATGATTTTACACGAACAATTTTCAATCCTTTTCACTATCCTTCTGTTTGGCTTATAACATAGTCAACTATAATGGACTCCAACTAACCCATTAAAATGGGAGATAGCTGGATCTTGTTGGATTAGCTTGCATCAGTGGATCAACCCCTTTTCCTGTCTTCATTGTCTTGTTCAGAAGTTTAAACATTTAAAATTAGCTACCCAAAATCTGACCATTCATTTACTTTATTCAAACTCTGTCATTTCAGGCAAAGAAATTTGTGGAGTCTGCACCTCAAGTTGTAAAGCAAGAAATCCCTAAAGAAGAGGCTGACAAATTGAAAGCTGCATTAGAAGCTGTGGGTGGAAAGGTGGAAATAGAGTGATGTTGGTGACTTTCAAGACAAAGATCAAATGTATAATTGAAATATGAATATTTGTTAAAATTCAAGGAATGAAATCTTTACATTTTGGACCTCGGCTTGTTCTTGGCAGACAGTGTGAAGGATTTCATGCAAGATATTTTGGCAGTAAATTTATTTTTTACTTTTCAAGTTTGTGAGAAGTCATTTTATGTTGAGTGGATGTTTTTCATGTTTTCATGTTTATACTAGTAAACTGTAAAGATTTAAATAGAAGCCTATAATACACATTAACACAAGTATCTTGTATGTTTTCTCTCCTGTTTTACATGCTTTTTGGCTTTTCTTGAATGAGGCACAAAGATCTAAAAGTTCCTTATCATTGACTCGTATGCAAAGCACAGACAACTTAAGCTCTGACAGCTGTGTTGTTGGCATTGGCAGCATTTAATTTAGACAGCAAGCTGAAGTTGGAGTTTATTTGTCATGGGGTTACAAACCCTGCATATAAATAAAAAAATGTCACTTCTGTGTGTTGATTAGCATAGGACTGATATTGACTTTGTTATGCCCAACATTAGTGGGAACCAAAACATAACACTTGTCTGACAGTGGCACCATTGTCAACAGTTCTCATTTTGTCCAAGTTTTTCACTTGCTTATATTTCCTCAACTGTTTGATGAGTCTCTCAGTAATTGGCATGAATCATTATGAAGCTGAGACGTTTCATTCTAAACATGCTTGCTTGCTTCTTTTAACTTGAGGTAAAGGTCACAGTTCTAAAAAAGTTGTATTAAGGTTTTTAATGTTTGTTTTTTTGTTTGCTGATATTTCCTAAACTCCATCATGGATTGGTTCTTACTTAGATAAATCATTGTGAAGCTGAGATAATTCATCTGAGGACATGCATGCTTGCCACCTTGACTTTGGGGTGTATGTCTGTCATAGAAAATTTGCATCAAGGTATTGTTTAAGTTTTTTAGTTTCCTTGTATTACCTAAATTCCTTGATTGATTTTCTTTATACTGGGGATGAATCATTTCAAACTGTGATAGTTCATTTTGGAGACATGATACTTGCCACTTTGACCTTGGGATCAAGGTTACAATCATAGAAAATTTGCATTTGTGTTCACTTTTATTTCCTTAACTCCTTCATAGATTTTGTTTGTATATTAGATAAATCATTATGAAGCCAGTACAATTCATTCTGCAACATCCTCACTCAACCTTTTCACTGTGGGGTCAAGGTCACATGTTATGATGAAGCTTTAATGTGGACTCGACATGCTTGCCCTTGCCTCGTTATACAATTTTATTAATTATGTGTGTGTTGGGCCCTCATAACAGTCACAGCTGCCATCAGCTCGAAAATAAAATTCATCCCTTTGCAGGAAAAAGTTGGATTACTATGAAGTCTATCGGAAGAAATCAAAAGACACAATGTGCGCATTCCCAATAATATGGCAAGTTTACTGCAGTAAGAACTAATCTCAGTGAATGTGCAAGATTATTTTTACTTCTAATAGTACCTCTGGTTAAATCTTCACTGTTTCAAAGAATCCATACAACTGCCCCTCAACAATGCTGAATGGTTGGCAATTACATGCATACCTTACGGGCACTGATAAGTTAATAGTCTAAAAATATGCCTTTAGTGCATTTGCAGTGTAAGGCAGGAGACATCAAATGTTTAATTTGTGTACTGTTTTATAAGGCAGAAATTATCTGCGTGACTGAGCTTGAATGGGAAGGATGAATTCCATTTAAACATGCATGGTACCCAAGGAAGGCATATTTCAACAAAATATATGTAATGGTACCTTGATTGCTCAGATAGTTCATATGAAAATCAGGGTTCCAGTGGGTCCTGAGTTTTGGAGTTTAAAAAATAAATTTTCCTTGAAAAGTCATGGGATTTATCAAAACCTTGCAAAGTTTTGGAAAAATCATGGAATTTCTGACAATACAGTTAAAAAATTGACAACTGATAAATGATATCATTGCATAGTATTGTGTTCCTTGAATTTGGTGAAAAAGTGTTGAAAAAGTCATGGAATTTGTTTTTTTTGTCAAGTCTGCAGGAGCCCTGGAAAATCATGCAACATTCTAAATTGTATCTAAGGGCGACTACTCCACATTAAAGGGTGCCTTCCCTGGGTTCAAAGTTATTTACTGGAACAGTCTTTAGGAATATCCTGATGATGGCCATGAAACAAGTTTTGAAAATTCCTAATTGCAAAAGTTTATGGTTTTAGCCTGAGTTGAAGATGTACGTCCTTCAAAAACCTGGAATAGATATCCTAGTTGTTATGCTAGACACTTCAGTAACTTTTACTGTGGGGACACAGCATCACTGTTTGACCGTGGTAACTAGATTCAATGGTTGGTATGTAATTGCTAAAAAAAAATCTTACACAAATTGATAAAGTCACTGTAAAATTTCAGCTAATAGGATCAGCAATAAGAGTAAATCTGAAATGTAACAAATATCATCTTGTTATGATAGCATTTTTCACTGATACTGAATGTCTAATTTTCCATGCAAACAGTTTACTTCAATTGTCAATACAGCAGTTGAGGTCTGAGAGCTTTTGCCTAGTTTTCCCATCAAACAAGTTTTCTCAAAAAGCATTGAAGATCAGTGCCTGTTCATCTCAAATCCGGAAGACCAGTAATTTAAGTTGCTGGTCCTTTAGAAAAGAGACAGGGAATGATGCTCTCAGCTCCATTCAACTAATGTTTCAGTTATACGTCCATTTTACTGGTGAATGCAGTAATTTTCAGTGCAACACTCATGTACTTGAGCAAATAAATCCATCTATATATCTGCATTGTCTCCATTATGGCAAAACCTAAAACAATATGGCAAAGTATAATTTTGAAATAACTGTACTCATAAGTATTTGCAGAAGGTTAAATGAGCATTCAACAAACATCACCTCAGTGACATCAACAAGTCATGGGTACTATTCTAGACTTGTTAAACAGCATCTCTGTGACATTCAACAAGAAGTCATGGGTACTATTGTCAGCTCATTAAACAAACAACATATCAGTGACATTCAGCAACAAGTCATGGGTACTATTGCTGACGCACGTGTATATAAAGTACCTGGTCAATATGCATTTAAGCAGCCATGTTCGGTGCCAGTGGAATAGCACTGCTAGTCATATGCCACTCGGGACATACCCATTAACGCTTGGATGAAAGTTTGTCAGTGGGATTGCTTATTTATCTTACAGTCTTTACATTAAAGTGGTGTATTCTTCATGTGGTGTAAATAATATTTCACAAAGAAATATGCTATTAAGATGGGCTTGGAGGACTGGAGTATTATAGAAATCGTTTTTCTTCCTTCAGTCAGTGTTCTTGACCTTTGACCTTTGATCCTAAAATCATTAAGTGCCTTACTTGCACCAAGTACATGGCATCCACATATTGTGGTTGAGATAATGTGTAGAAGTAAACATTTTTGAATGGAAACCATTTTTTTATTTTGGTCACAGTAAATAATCAAGAACTAAAGCTATTGTGTAGAAACCATTTATCTTCTTTCAATTACAGTTACCTTGACAACTAACATTTTGACATCAAAAATGATATAATTTTTCCTTGACCCCAAGTGCAAGGTGTAGACCATCCACAAAGTTTGGTTTAGAACTTGCATTACTACATGGAAACCAAACTGGATGAACAGATAAATGCGCTGCCTTATAGTGTGAAGAAATGTTGTAAGTATTTCACAATTAGCTTATTGACTGTATTGACACAGTAAACACTTGGAATGTATTAGACTGGTATAATGGGATAAACACTTGTGCTGAAAAAACAAACAAACTATTTTTAGAGCATAATCACAGATCACCATTTGCTTGGATTGATTCTTTCTTGCATTTAGCCTGCATGGAACCTCACTGAAGAATGATCACCAGTTAATATTCTTTAATGATTCAAAAATGATTTTGAAGGTCTTTGTTTGCAGTACATGCACATTCTCTCTGTCTCTCTCTCTCTCTAACTCACATCCTTAATGTTCTCCATGAGAATTCCAACCAGAATCATTCAGCCAATATAATGGCACATTTTAAAGTTGACTGAGTTCACAAAAATAATATCCTCAAAGTTTAGTGTTTTGCAAGTCACATATGCACTAATGCAAGAAATAATAGTACTTGTTATCTTTACAAGGTTCAGTTTGCTTGAGAAGATGTTATTCTCCGTACGATACACTGGTACAGAATTTCTCCAAGTGTTAAAGAAATGAGTTTCAGACTATCCACATCTTTCAGTGATGACCTGTGACAGATTTTGGTATAGCCACAACTACTATGATTACCACTAACAGCAGCACTATCACCACCCAGTAGCCTGAAAAATATAAAGATGTAGAGAAGTGCATTATCATCTCATCAATACAATTAAGTCATACTTATCTATTTTCTGAAGGTTAAAGGTGCTTGAGACTAATATGACCTATCTTGGGGAAATCAAAGTCAAGGGCTTGCATTATATGTCTTCCCACTTGGCAAAGAGTCTCAAATAGACACAAATAATTGAACCCTGCGATTGGGATATCCTTACCTTGGTACAAACTTCATTAAAGACTTTTCTCACCAAATATTTTCTATTCAAATTAAAACAACCCTGCACATATGTAATACAATTAGCATTCAACACAGTATTCATCAGGTACTGTTGTTGCCTCTCACTTTTTATATAGCTTATCAGGTCTTGTACTGTTTTTATGAAAATCTGAATAATTATCTAAGTACAATCTAGCTATACATGCCGCTCTTAGAAAAAAGTTATAACTGACACATGATGTAAGTACTGCACCATGCTCGTTTGGGTCAGATGCATCAACATGAGTTATTTCACTGGCAAGGAAGAATGTATGTTCTGGTCACAAAAACCATTGGGATGTCTGACCTCATAACATTTGTATATACAGGACACCTATCTGTTCTCATAACATTTGTATATACAGGACACCTATCTGTTCACATAACATTTGCATATACAGGACACCTATCTGTTCTCATAACATTTGTATATACTGGACACCTATCTGTTCACATAACATTTGTATATACAGGACACCTATCTGTTCTCATAACATCAGTATATACAGGATGCCTACCTGTTCTCATAACATTGGTATATACCAGACACTTACCTGTTCTCATAACATTGGTATATACCAGACACTTACCTGTTCTCATAACATTGGTATATACCAGACACTTACCTGTTCTCATAACATTAGTATATACCAGACACTTACCTGTTCTCATAACATTAGTATATACCAGACACTTACCTGTTCTCATAACACTGGTATATACCAGATACTTACCTGTTCTCATGACATTTGTATATACCGGACACCTATCTGTTCTCATATTCAGGATGGGGTGTTCACCTGGAATCAAAGGGGATATTTCTTCAGGGACTAGTCTCCAGAAGAACTGAATCTTCATAACAAGCTAGAAATGCAGAGAGTGTTTGTAGCCCAACAGGAGTGTGTCAACCTTATAACATCATTTGGACAACATGCTGGCTGTAGCAAAATTCAGGTGACATAGAGGTAACCATGTTCCTTCTTTCGCAATGCAGTCTGGACCCTCTGCTGATGGGCAGTTTCTTTGGAGATCACTCTTAGAATTAGACCCATTCAGGGCAAGATAAATATCCTGGCAGACAGCCTGTTCAAATGGGTCAAAGTTATCCTTAAAAAATGGTCTCTGCATCAGGAAGACCAATACTGGACCTATCTGCTTTGAAACTGAACAACAAGCCCCTTTTGTTTCCCACCAGTGGGCCTGGGCGATTGATGCATGGAGTCTTATGCATGCTTACATTTTTCCACCATTTAAAATATTCTTTCAGGTTTTCACTGAATCAGGAAATCCACATCTCGGATTATCCTGATAGCTGTCCTGTGGCCCAATGGTTACAGCCTGATGATCTCCTTGATCTGCTGTTAGACTAGCCATCAAGATTACCTTCAAAGATGAATCTGCTGTTGCAGCACTAGGGTATTTCCTACACAACAAAGCAAATTCTCCACTTTCAAGCTGGGCTCATATCAAACAATCAAAACACAAAAACCTGTTTTAGAGTAAGGTTGTACAGGCCATGAGGCACTGGACTTGAAATCAATGATGCCAATGTAATCTGTAATAAGAAATGCATTGATCCTACTTATCCCCTTTTAACAACAGTTGCTGAGTTTCTTTTCTTTCAAGGAACGAGTGTGTTTTTGTGTATATTTTGATTTTTAATGTTACTGTAACAATCTGAATCATATCACTACGATGTCTGCAGTGTGGCAGTTGATAGTGATGTCTAGCACTTGGGTATCATGCCACAGACATGTAGTGTCATGCCCCACCCAGTCACATTATCCTGACATCAAGCTGACCAGTTCTAATCTGCCTGGGTTCAAACCTGCAACCTCCCACTTTCAAGGCAGGCATTCTAACCACTGAGGCCATTGGAGTGGTCTCGATGAAAAAGACTGCTCTGCATGTACTGTTAAGGGTTATAGGGCAGCCCTATCTAATACTCTCAAGTTCTCTAAAGAATCTACCAATGCATTGGATCTTCATCATTCTGATCTCAAAAGGTATTTTGACCTTCAGAAAAACCAGTAAATAACTCATTAATAGCTAGATGGAACCTTTTGTATGTTCTTTGGGCATTATCTACCCCCCCCCCATTAAACACTTCTTAAGAGTAGAAAATACACTTAGATTTATTCCCAAGGCGTGAATCTACATCTACTTAACCCAGGGACTCAAGTTTTACGAAACCAATTTTAACGCCAGTCAGAAAAAGAGATGAGTTGTTTTCCTGAGCCTGGACTTGTTTAACATCATTGTTTTTTTTTAATGAATTTTTTTTCCTGTTCCTCTGATCACTCTTAGGAAACAAGGGCAAAGATCACATTCACTATGCATGTGAAGTTTGCCTGTATGGTGTCCTGCTGCAATATACAAATGGCTATGTGATAAATGTCCAGATTGCAGACTGAGAGATATGCACATGAAAATTAAGGACACAACTATTATGTAAGTGAGCGTTGAGAAGCTTTATTATCACATGAGCCATATAAGTGTCCCAGGTGTGAGTGTCAGTGGGGTTCTTAACAAAATGGCTTGGGCTACACTCGGACCGCTGAAATGTATCCATGGAATCTGAGTCAACATCGTCTTATTGCTGTAACATTTCTGAAGTTCTGTATCAAGGAAGGACTTCTGCTTAATATGCAGAGCATAAGGTTGACAATCTCAGAACCACAAAGTCTCTCTTGACAGTTGGCACTACAGGGAGACAACAGCTTGTAGCACACCAAGCTAAAATTACTGGCCATTGTCAGAGCGAAAAAAAAGGGACTTTTGACACTTCGGTCTTAAATTGGCCTTGCAAAGCAATGAAGTATGTTGGCAACTTGATGGTGGTGGTTCTTGACTAACGCCTGATTTTTCATGACTATGAGATAAACAGATGTGAGAACTAGTCAGAGGTCTAAGGTGGCTCAGAAGATGGAGGGAAACAGCTCTGTAAGCAGAAGCCAGATGACGTTGTCAATCAATGCATGGCAGGACAAGCCTTCTGTGAACATTGTTTGATCAATAAAGGAACATAGCACTTGGGTCCATGAATCTTCATAATGGTGATTTTAGAGCTTCCTGTGACTCACCTGGTTCAACAGGCTGTGTGAAGCAATGAACAAATGCCAGAAGTCTGTCCATGCTGGGACATGGTTATCTCCTGGCATTAACCATGTTTCCCACAAAATCCGAGTATGGTATCAAGCATCCAGAAATGGAGTATTGCTGTAGCTGATACTAGTTCAAGACAGCTGAGAACAGTAATGGAACTGTCCAGTGCCAGTCAGCTATAGGTCCATGGGACTCATACTGGGAAGTGTGAGACAGTTCACAGATTCATGTGCTGTATATGCTTAAAATGCTTAGCGTCTGGGAAACAGATGGTGCTGGAACTTCAATCACCAGGCCCTATTCCGCTGTCAAATACTTGAAGCAATTAACATTCAGTTCACAGCCAGTGCTGGGATTGAAATGGCCAAGTGCATATACACATCGATGCCTTCAAACCAGGAATAAGTTTATAGGGAAAATATCTAAAATACCATTATATGGCGCTTAATACTTGATATAACTAGCACCTAGAACTATAATGCTCAAATGCTGCTGTGATATTTGTATCTTCAAACTGCAAAATGGGTATACCAGGAAGATCTATAACTGTACTTGGTACCAGGAGTTGAAAGCTTAGGCTGAAACAATGCCAGTGCTGGTGTTGTCTGTAGCCAAGTGGTGTCTGGTGCCCAAGTCTGATTGTGGCTATCTTGGTAAGATCACTTAAGCTGTATGGATGCAAGAACAGAATATAAAAACTGCTGACATGCTTATCACATGACAAAGTTTGCCAAATGAAGATTGAAAAATTCATCTAAGATGAAGATAGAGTGAAAAAAAGATATAACCTGTGCAAAACAGACCCTCCCCATTTCTCAACTTGTTAAAAGGATCAAGTGGATATTGGTTCTGTGAGATCTAAAAAAAAAAGCATACTTCCAAGCACAAATGGAAATTGCAAATGAAGTATTGGTGGTATTTGGGAACAATCCCTTTAAGGTGAAATCAATTGTGTCCAACTTCCACCTAGATTGGCAGATGAATTTTAGCTCTTCTGGGCTGGATTTGCAAGGCAGCAGAAGTACTTCTAATGAATTATGATTGGGTAACATATTTGAAGAAGAAATTATTATATGGAACATGGGTAATAAATTATTATAAATTTATAGTAGAATTAGTTGGGATTTTTAAATGAGATTCTTGTGATCATTGAGATTACTATCCTCGATGGGGGGAGGGGCATTAAAGAAAGACAATTTACCAAGAGAATTTATCAACAAAAATGAGTTTTCTAAGTTCAATGGGAAATAATTAGGTTGAATATAGAAGGCAAACATTTAATCTTTTTTACTGTGACTACTTTGGATAAAGACCTTCAATTCTGCAATGTGAATCATTTGCAAAAGATTGTAAAATTTAATTTTGAGAAGAAATTGTTTCAATTTTAATGAAGCAAGAACTTGAGTCTTACAAACTCTTATGAAGGCAAGAACAAAATCCATTCAAAATTATGGAAAATATTTATGATCTTCCTTCCCTCCTACCAATTAATGTACAGCTGTAATGAAAAATGTTGAGGTAAAATTTTAATTATTTTAGCAGTTTAAGGAACAATCATAATGTGATTTAATTACAACTTACAGCATGTTGCAGACTTTCTATCCACAATCTTGATGTGTCTGGTTTCTCTCTTTACCCTGTCATCGGTCCTTACTACATGGTCAGTGATATCATCAATCAAAACTGAAATACCAAATGGAATTAGTTATATCCCTTTGAAAATCATTGTTTACAATGAAAAAAAGGAACAAAAAAGCCCAAATTATCAATGTCTATATTTTGTTTCTACTTCACTCTCTGTCTTCATTAAGGTCATACAATTCTGTGACGTTGAACAGTACATTTGATATTGTAATTAGTTGCAATGCTATTTAAAAAGCAAGTCATCAGGACTGTTATGCAACAAAGCTCAAAAACATCAAAGCACACTATAGCTCTGAAATTTAAAACTGATTTAAAACCAGAAATATGTTAATAAAACATGAATTCCCCAACATCACTTCTTTTGTTATACTTGAATTAGCTGAGCTAAATATAAAACTTAACTGCTGTGCAAGATGAACAAACACCAGGAGGATGGTAATGCTATCATCCCTTTCATATTAATGGCTGGCTAATACCAGAACAATTTTAACAGTATCTCAATACTATTGACTAACAAGATGTTGATAAAGAAAATGATATCGAAACATTTTGATTTTGTGAATTCAAAGCCTGTCCTCAAACCGGAATCCTGAACTCCTAAACTTTTCCATAAAAATCATGGGCCAAACATATAACCCACAACCATCTCCCAAAATTTTAAAATATGTCATATTTTATTTTTCCAATTCTCTTTGGCTTATTAACATGGATGGTTTCATTTTTAGGTGGCTAATTTTAACTACAAACACTGGCAGAAAGTTTATTATGCAGAACAGGGGATTCTAATGTACTGAATATATAGCTCATTACATGTCCACGACATCAATGCTGCAGATAACTGAATATATAGCTTATTACATGTCCATGACATCAATGCTGCAGATAACTGAATAAGATGATAAATATACATCTTATATAAGTGCTCATTTCAAAAAGAAATTTATCTTTTGATAACCACTGTGACCATAAAACTGAAATTATTTGATGATCTTCAAAAATTCAATTTAGAATAAGCAATTATAATATTCTTTTATAAATACACATAAACAAAACAAATGTATTTTACTTCAGAAACCATAGAAAAGGGAAGTGAAAGGATTCTGAAATCAGTTATTACATATTTGCCTTATATAATATTCAGAATATAACAGCTTCCAATTTCATTTCCGAGTTTTTCCATTTAATCAAATCAGGCTTCTGCTGTGGGCTAAAATCTTGTGGCTCAATTTTACATAATGAGAATCTTGTAGTCCTTTTAACCAATGTCTGGTCAAATTCCTTATGACCAATGTCTGGTCAAATCCCGACATATAACAACAGAATAGTTTTACTGCCTGCTGGAGGAACCAGGCAGACTTTAAATAAGCCAAATTTTGGCTAAGGATTCTCATATTATGCTCAAAATATTTTGGGTGTTGAACCTGAGAGAATGACTGATTTTCAGGTAAACAACTTGTAGAAATTGAAAACTTACTTTATAAAGTAAACTTGATTTGAATCTTAAAGGGTATTTATTTAGACTTACCATTTTGTTCATCCACCTCATTTCCAATGTCCAGCGCTATCTGTTTTTGCCTGGAAATTACACCTGACAAGGCTTCAAGACCCTGGTCTTGTTCTGCAAAACATTACCACATCTAAAAAGATGTTTATTTCTAAACTATGTATGAATGCTGAGGGTTTAACAACATGTCATTACAATATTGGTAACATAGTGCTGATTTAAAGTTAATTTCTAAGAAAGTAAAGATATGTTTTTTTAAAACTTAGAAAGAAAAAGCCTTTCAAATAAATGTAAATATGCAGTAAAAGATGAAAGCTGAAGATGCTAAAATTATTTTTTAAGGCATACAAAATCGAACAGATGTATAGTTCTTCTTTTTTTTAAAATATAGTGTCAAAACCTTATATCTAAAAACTACATTCCCTCAAAATGTCCAATATTTTGTCTGGTTATATATCATCAGAGAGCTGTTTAATCAAGTACACATCAAAAATGTCCATCTCTGAGGACATGGCTACAATGAATGGTATTAAAGTTAAATGAACCACATATTTACAAATTTTTCAATGAAAATTAAAGGCAGTCAAACCAAAGATTCTGAGTTACTCAGTTTCGAGTTAAAAGACCACTCTTCAGAAGGCAACTATCATGTATGTTGGGGTTAACTGTACATGAATGGCAAAATACCAAATCATCTCTGTGAATAGTTCCCATGAGGGTTGCCCCTCTCTAATGATGGGTTTGATGTTTTGAAGCTTGTCTGGAGTTTTCATTCATTATATTTTGTAAAGTATATGGAATATGTAAATTTAAATAATATCTAAAGGTTTGTAGTAATCTTCAAAATGAGCAAATCTGAAATTTAAAGGACCCTTTTATTTCAGGTTTATTACATGGTGGACCTTTTCAGAATAGTTCTCCTGTGTTGAATTGTTCAGACTTGTTTTTTGGACTGTATTTAGTATTTCTGGTAGGGTTGTCTCCCTTTGCCCTCACTAATGGCCAGATGTGCCTTGGCTTGGAGTATATGACATTTATTCAGCTTTTCAGCATTTGGATCGGCACTGAAATTGTTAAGGACATTTTTCCATCCCCTAAGCAATTTTTGGAAGTATCATCAAACCAAGGTTTGTTGACATGTTTGTGACATGCCAGAGTTTTGGTATTGTATCTCCAGCAAAGTCATAAATATGGAAATAGTTGTATTGGATCTCAAAATGTCAAAATCATCATGTAGGAGACTGAAATATTTTCCAAATCGCCTTGTTCAGTTTTCATCTCAGGCTTAGCCCTTGATGTTTGCAAGTATTACTTGTTAAGTACAGTACAAAGGGGTCACTAACACTGATGTCACATACTTCCGATGAGAAGTGAAAGGGATGGATCACATATAATCATGTAGAAGGATCAGCAGGATCTTTTGGCAGGATGCATGCAGGCTTAAGACTTATCAATAAATTGTATTTTGAAACAAAGCCTTCTTTTTTCTCTCCTCTCTCATTGATACATTTTCAATCCCAAAGTGTATGGTGGTCATTCCAGTCACCAAGTGGAGCAGAAAGTTTGGTGACAGTTCACATAATGGTCAAGATCCAACTGATTGATTGGATGGCTTCAAGGACATGGACATACAAATGACAGCAGCCTCTGTACTCTTCCTGTGGCCTTGTCAGGATTTCTTTTAAATTTGTTGGATGTTATACAATTTGTTGTATTAAGTCTCATCGTTCTTCTTATAAAAAGGTTCCCTACTTCGGGATGTATTCTATTTTTTCCATAAATGTATTTGCCATTAAAGCTCAACAATTCCACTGTATTATCAAATCAGACATATTTATGAAAGTGGCAGAAGTATTGGAAATTTGGGAGGTTACCCTGCTGCAATATCAGGGAGTTCTCACAATTCCCTACTTTCTAGACTTCCAAATTTATTTAAAAGCTATATAGAATCACCAGATTCTTTGGACATGATTTAAATGTTTTTTTTGTTTGTAGTGTTGGGTTTCTTATTCCACTGATCCATCCTGGCTCAATGTTTTATGTTTTCCTTCACACTTTCCATTCCACTTTAGAATATTAAAGGTGTCACAGATTAAGGAATGAAACTTGGTTAATTATACACCATCATTAGGAGTTATGTTGCTGATCACATTAACAGGCAATGATTTTAATAAATCCCAACCATATTACCAGGTAGCGATTTTAATAAATCCCAACCACATTACCAGGTAGCAATTTTAATAAATCCCAACCACATTACCAGGCAACGATTTTAATAAATCCCAACCATATTACCAGGTAGCAATTTTAATAAATCCCAACCACATTACCAGGTAGCGATTTTAATAAATCCCAACCACATTACCAGGCCACAATTTTAATAAATCCCAACCACATTACCAGGCAACGATTTTAATAAATCCCAACCACATTACCAGGCAACGATTTTAATAAATCCCAACTGAATCAAAACAGAACCTTACAATCAAATATCACACTGAATACATTTAAAAAAATGGCATGTTGCTAAATCCCAACCACATTACCAGGCAGCGATTTTAATAAATCCCAACCACATTACCAGGCAACGATTTTAATAAATCCCAACATTACCAGGCAACGATTTTAATAAATCCTAACCACATTACCAGGCAATGATTTTAATAAATCACAACCACATTACCTGGCAACAATTTTGATAAATCCCAACTGAATCAAAACAGAACTTTACAATCAAATATCACACTGAATACATTTAAAAAAAAGGACATGTTGCTACATGAGTACACGAGTAATGACTAACTGTTGGACAGCACAGCTTGACTATTATAAATGACATAATACAAAAAACAGAATAACTGATAACATGAGAAATATCAGCAACAAATATCTTATGGTAGTGAAGTTTATCTCAGATGCTTCATAAATAAAGGGTTCAATTACTGTAGAGGCAATATTTGCCAATAAAATCAAACAAATATCATTTTCAAAGAAGTCTATCATGTATAAAACTAGGCCATAATTACATAACATATGGAGGGGAAAAACTCTGCTGTAGATTCTTAAATGTCTAAAATGTGAAAACCTTAGGGTTAATAATTGCCAAGATATATAATAATTAAAAAAAAACAAGACCCAAATCATTCAAATTTAAAAAACCTAAGTCGTGGTGATCTAATTAAATGTACATTATTATACAGTGGCCTAAAACAATTCTAGATACTTCTTCGTATAAAATTTAAAGACTACAGGATAAGTCGTGTCCAACTTTATGACCTTGACACAATATCTTGGGTAAAAAGTATAATACAATTCACCGTACACAGTGCTACAATTAATAAGAAATGCATTTACAAAGAATCAATATCATTAATGAAAATACATGTATGATGGCTATAGGACCAAAGATTGCTCACATATTGTCAAAGTGGTTTTGTAGTTTTAATGGCATTTTTCAGCACTTGATAGGCTATGCATGACAGCCATTATATTTGGTGAAGCAGGAACCCCGGTAAGGCCCAGGAAGAACAAATGACCCATGGGAAGACTACTGGCAAACTTTCTCACATATCCACCTTGGCCAAGCCAAGACTCAAACCCATGTTGATATTGGTGATATGTTCATGAGCTGTAAAGGCAAGTGCCTGTGACTGGGGGTCAGTTAGATATTGTCAAAAATCATTCAAGCATAAAAGGTATGTCATGAAATATTGTAATATGATCACGAAATACTTAAATCTCTTAAGTTTTATGAGCATGGCATGAAGAGTATAATTAAGAACTGGTCCTAAAACTTTAACCTAACACTAATTGTATACATTTTAAAACCCTAAAACTCCACCTGGTCACAAGATGATGAAACATTGGAATACTGACAATTAACAATATTCCTAACAAAATCAAACAGATATAGACATAAACAACTCGCCACAACTTTAACCAAGGTGCGATGCCACTGCCAACACTTTGGAGACTAAACATAAGCTCTCCTTATTCTCTGCACAATCAGGCTTACTAGTAGACAACATATGATGTATGATTGATGAAATGGGATGCATGTCGAGGAACCTGCTATAAGCCTGATTGCCTCTAAGGCCAGGTGACATAATAATAACTAGAGGACTTGTGAACCACGATTATCAGAGGTGACAGATGCCAGCTGAAATCTTAATGTGATATACTGCAATATAAATGATTTTATTGCAATTTGTACTGATACATAATGTTATCAAGTTGACCATTTTGTAACCCCATATAATACCAATTGCCCTAATCTTATAATAAATAACATGTTGTACCAGCAGTGTCTCTCCTCATTTGGGGACTATGTGCATGGCTTGGTATGAGACATGAATCAGCAGTTTCAAGATGATTAAGGACCATGTTTCACTGATAGATGATGTCAATGCACATGCACAGTGAAATTACAGTAGTCAATCCAGAAAAGCCCATGTTTTCAAAGCCTCTACTGCATAAGGCTAATAATTTTGTTGGTAATCATCCTTGCATTTAAAGCCAAAGTGATCCCAAACTCTTTATCTGTTTATTAAGTTTAAGATCTGGTTCAGACATTTAACTGTGATTGACTGTTGGCAATTACTAAACCACATGCATGACTGGTTACAATGTTATTTTGTAACACTATGTAATATTTTGAGGAAAACAAGTTATACAGCCAGTCTCTGTAATTAATATAAAGTCTGCATTAAAATCCCCATACAGAAGAATTTCTATGGATATTACTTGTAATATGGCAGCTTGATGACAGATCAGCAATATGTGTATAAATCTGAAAGGCCTTTATGCCAGGATGATCTGCACCAAGTTTAATCAAACTGGTCTGGCATTTTCTGAAAAGGAGCGGAAAATATTACTGATGAATAACAGAGAAAGGGATGTATCATAAGCTCACCTTACAGCCAGGTGAGCTAAACATGCAGGATTAATTATGCTAACAACATTGTGGCATATGCCAACAGATTGGTCATGAGGATCACTACATATTCCTTCCTCGATAGGGGTGGGGCGTATAACTACAATCATCATCATGTCATACCCTGAATAATTTGCTGCTGTTGGTCTCTAATCTGACTGTTGGTAAACCCTCTCAGTTCCTCAGGCTCGTCCCTTACTCCCCATGGGTCACGGCTCTGATTAACACCACCCCCACCACTTCCTATTAAGTTGTACCTAAAATATACACAAATGCAAAAGTGTAAACAATTTCAATTATAAGCCAAAGACATTTTGTAATGTTGTGAACAATACCAATAAGCGCAAAGTATCAAACAACAGGAGAGATATAAAAACTCAAATGATTATGAATTTTTAAAAAATGATGCAATCTTCACTGACCACAAGATTTTACTTCTTTCTGATTACAGTGGTACTGTGGTGAACTTAATTAAATACAGTATGTGCTTGATTAAGCAATTCATTATAAAAACCGATAGTAATTTATCACCACTGTAAAGAGGCCTGCTTACTATAGTTTTGGGAGTCAATTATTTAGCAGAAAATATAGTTAAACAGTAACTAACAATAGTAGTGTGTCAGGTCTTTAAACTCCATACTACAAAATCATTATCTCTTACCAGTAAATAGTACAGACCTTTCACTAGAACTACAACCTAAAACATTGTTACTCATTTAGTAATTAAATAACTTTGTTACTACAATGCATATGCAATCCCATTAAGCTGACAGAATTTAAGAGCTGGACATTTTTTAAACTTATGAATATAATTTTTGCTCGCTTCCTTTGCTATGAATGAGTATAATAAAGCACTGATTGTTTGAGATTTTTAACTTTTTAAAAAAATATATAATATTCAACCTCATTTATCAGCTTTGATACAAACGACTAATTTATGTGATAAATACTATGCAGGTCAGCCTTTAAATGACTGTAACACTTCCACAAGTGGGGATCAAAACACAGTAAACTATGTTCTCATGGGCATGACTGTGACAGCTGACTGGCTCTTTCACATCCGAATACAAGAGGGTATACTGCATGTATGATAATTACAATAAAACCAAACTGAAAGACAAAACCAGAAATAAAATTCTTCATGAGATGAATTCAATTGCGTTTTATTTCTTAAAATATTGACACCAGGTCATATATTGTTTATTTAAATGCACAGTACAGAGAATTATTATTATTTTTTTTTTTTACAAAGTACATGACTTTTATTAAAAGTTGCATATTTAATGATTTTTAAAGAATAATATGGGCACTAACCTCTGGTTTAGATAATAAAACAAATGATATATCAAGGTTTCATGTACCAATTTTGATTATGTGTTTTATTTGAGGTTTTTCCACATGGTTGTTAATGAAAAAACATTGTTGCTAAAGACAAACCCAAAGACAATTCTGAGCCTGTCCTAACAAACATTCATACCAAATTTGATCATAAATTGTTCAGCCATTCTGCACATTAGCACAATTAAGCAATTTAATACCAAGGCATTCTGAGTAAAGTTTTTTATCTGGGGATGCACCATAGTAGCTGACCTGGGATGATAAGATTATTCAGTATAGATGAAATTCAGCAACAATAGAATGGCAGGTGGAAAAAACATAGTAAATAACCTTTACCTGGATTCGCCACCTTCATTCTTAAAGGCTTGGTCAATCTGCTTCTCTTTGGTTGTCAGATTATCCATCATTATCTGTCTACGCTCCACCTCCCTCTGTGTGCTGAAGGCCATTGTTAAGGCTCCATACAAGCAATTTTTTATCTGCATCATATTCAAACAGTTATATCTCTGACATTTCTAGTGCTGATGTTTAATTGTTATTTCTCACATTTCAAGCACTGATGTTTTGTTATTTCTCACATTTTTAGCACTGATGTTTTGTTACTATATGAAAACCTATGTCATGAAATCCATATTTTCAGTAGTTGTCAGAATAAACCCGCTAAGCAGATAAACAATGTTCTCAAAAACGTAGTCTTCTGAAATGAAACTATTAGTCTTTAGACACAAGACTAAGCAGTCTTCAGACATGAGACTAAGCTGTGTTTTGAGATGAGCATAAGCAGTGTTTAGACATGAGACTCGGCAGTCCCTAGACATATGACATGCAGTCTTTAGACATGAGACTAAGCACTGTTTAGACATGAGACTTAGCAGTCCCTAGACATATGACATGCAGTCTTAGACATGAGACTAAGCAGTCTTTAGACATGAGACTAAGCAATCTTTAGACACCAGACTTAGCATGTTTTATGTGAGACAGGCAGTCTTCAGACATGAGACTAAGCAGTCATATGTCAGTATCAACATTTATATGCTGAGATTTTTATGTATTTTTCTTTTATTCTCATTTCATAATTTTTTTTATCAGAGTGTGTAAAATTTAACAAGTTCAACATGATCCAATTTTGCATAATGGATTATCATCAACCTTTCTTTGTTCTGTTGCCAAACTTTAAGGAAACAAAATTTTGATAAAGAAATAGTATCATGAATTAAATGGGTTGGAGAGATACCTGGGTGTGAAGTAACATTCAGATTTGTCAAAAAACAATGTCAATGCATGTGTGCATGTTTATGTATAAATGAGCCATGATATGAGAAAACATAAATTCAAGCAATGAGATAAACTGTTAAAATCTGATGTCATGTGCACATTTACAATATTATTTAACATTATGGCATTAAAGAATCAAAATATGTGTCACTTACAGTAATATTTGACTTCTGTATCTTAAGAAAAAGCCATTCTATGCAAATAGTCAAGATGTCAACATTTTGCCAGAACTTGCACTTTCTTCCAATATATGTATATAAGGTATCTTGCAATTGCTCTTGCATTTTTCCCAAAATTTAACAATGCAGCCTAATATTTGTGAAATTTTTTGTAAAGGCATTCAAAGTATAAAAAAAGGTTGTAACAAATAAGACAATATCAATATACTTAAATTTGCAGAAGCTATTGTTTCAGTTTCAGTATCATCCTTCAATAATTGACTAGTATTCTATCAAAGTTTTTATTTACAAAAAATAAAATAAGAAATTTATTTCAGAAAACTATACAAAATAATTTCACCCAGAAACAGTATTTTATGCTAGCCAACTGTTCTAAAAATTATTTTTTGAAAATAAGCAGTCTTAATAATATTGATAAAACATGTAAAATTTAACTGAAGAATATTTCTAGTCAAGTCCAATGGTACAATTTTATTTGCCAAGGTCCACATGAATATGAAGATGTTTAGTTCTTGTTATTTTTATTTCTGTTGAACTAGGGTCTAGGACACCAATAATTTGTTCTAAAGGTCTGCACTGACTGACATACCACCATATTCTTAAAATGCACAATGCAAGGAACTGATTATTTTAATGAGTTCTGGAATATAATTGTTTTGTATGCAGTCAGACATTTAATTTTATATGGCACTTGGCAGAACAGTGAGGAAATGGCTAGCATGACAGTCTAAGTATTTTCAACAGCTGTATATACTTACAATCATTTCAATTCGTAATAAAGCAATTAAATATTCTGTATGCAGCTACATAACATCCTATACTGGCTGTCGAGAAGTCGAGATCAATCCATCCAAAGAAGTCTGTTTCTCATATTTAAAAAAAACCAACAAGTTCAAAAAAGTTAAATACCTTTATCTAGGGGTGAAATGATACAAATATACTGCATATCAAAATGTTTCACGATACACAGCCTATGATATGATATATCATTGCTAAACACATCAACTTGATGGTGTTTTCATCTTTAGAAGGTATGTCAGTGTTAGGTGGTGCCCTTTTATGTGTTTGCATATATTGATTGTATTTCCAGTATGCACATTATAGAAAACACTGACTTACCTATTTACATGCAATTCTCACACATGACAAGATAACAAAAATAGTTTGAAACAGACTACCCTTTAATTGTCAGTGATTTGTAGGTTATTTCAGGTTGCCCCATTGGATCAGATGCATGACTCATCCTGGTCACCAGACCCATGAATACTTTAAAACCATCTTATTACCAATTTTCATGTCTTCACTTAAACTTTAAAATCATTATGGTGTTTTCTTCAAAATAGAAGAAATAGGGAAATTTCAAAGTGCTAGAAGAATCTCATTTATAGAACAAGTAAGGATGTGGGAGTGGATATGAATGCCAACAAAATCTATCACAATGTACATCATGCAGATGCAAAACAACTGCCATGACCACTGGCACTTGTTATTGCTAGTGGAGAAGGAAAATTGTTTACACCCACTCATCTTTTAAAAACAAGTAATATTTTACACAAGGTGGCAAACTTGTGCTGTTTCCAATCTGTCCCCTTTAAGGTTCTGTGCTAATTTTATTTATCCTGTCGTTATGTCCAGTCACTGGTTAGATATCTTGACATAAAAAGAGTCATTACAAATGTGCTTTTCGTACAATTTAAGTACATTACAGATCATTTATTAACCATACTAGTGCAAAGTTTCTCTTCAGCTTTGTCAAACTTCCTTTGTCATGTATGGAATAAGCTACATTAAGTTCTGATTGGTGGTTACTGTTTACCCTGGACTACAACAATCAGAATTCAATGTAACATATTTCACAGCACGACACACCACAAGTATAGCTATCAAACTAGACCCAAATAGACAAAAATACAAATCTAGAATAGCTTCACATAAAAATGGTTATTACATTTA